>VWZI01013925.1:182769-241085 GCA_013396835.1 Psilopogon haemacephalus | reverse complement strand
ATTTCTTTGTTAACTCATGTAAATTCTCAAATCCTTTTGCACTGATGTGTTCAACATATTCTTGTACATTCAATTCAGGCAAACTTTTATAATTTTTGTTTTGTTTTGTTTTGTTTGGGTTGGTTTATTTTTTGGGGGAGGGTGGTGGTGGTTTCTTTTTTGTTTTTTTGTTTCATTTCAATGATGAAATGTTACAGCATGGTGATATTCTATGCAACTAGTTCCAAATCCTCTTTTGAGTTTGACACTGTAATTTCTCCTGATTTCAAAAGATTGTAGAAATAGAAAACCTAAACAGGGTTGGATTTTTTTTTTTCCCTCATGACGTGTGTAACTGTAGATGCATGACCTTGTGTTCTGTGTATTTGTTGAAGTGCAATGATGTATAAAAAAAAAAAACAAAAAACCCAAAAAAAAAGGGGGTTTCACCTGTTTTTAAAAATAAAACACTGACCAAAAAAAAAAAAACAACAACCAAACACCAAAACCAACAAAACTTGTCTTGGACTTTTCTCCGCAATTTAATTGCTTGCAGCGCTGGGGGGGCCCTGCAGCCTGGATCCCTTGCGGGTGCTGATTCCTCACCCTTCTGTCAGTTTTCTCAGCTCCTTCTCCACATCTTCCACAAAAGCTGGGAAATTCTGATCCAAGAGGCAGAGGCGAATGAAGGGCCCCAGCTCCTGTGCCTGCCATGCCGAGTGGTGGTACACGACGGGGAGCTCAGACTTCTTCCTCAGCACAGACTGCAGAAGGAAAAGCCAGAGCAGTTAAACTCCTCGTGGTGATGTAACTGAGGTTTGAACAACGCAGTGTTTTGGGGGAGAGCAACCCCCTGCACCAGGGCAGCTGAAGGTAGATATGCTGGAAACCACCTCTATGGAGAAGGACCCAGGAGTGCTGGTGGACAAGATGAGCCAACACTGTGCCCTCATGGTCAAAAAAGGCCAGTGCTCTCCTGTGGTGCATGGAGTGTGGCCAGCAGGTCCGAGGGAGGCTCTTATCTCCCTCTGCTCTAAGGAGGCCACCTCTGGAGTAGTGTGCTCCCTAGCGGAGTCCTGTGCTTCCCAGTTCAAGAGACATAGGGAACTACTAGCGAGAGTCCAGCAGAAGCTACAAAGATGCCGAGTGGCCTGGAGATCATCCAATCCAACCCTCCTCCTAAAGCAGGATCACCCACAGCAGGCTGCTCAGGATTGCAATGGAATCTCCAGAGCATGAGACTCCACAGCGTCTCTGGACAGTCTGCTCCAGGCCTCCAGCAACCTCACACCAAAGTTTTGCCTCTTCAGATGGAACCTCCTGAGTTCTAGTTTGTGCCCATTGCCCCTTGTCTTGTCACTGGGCACCACTGACAAGAGTGGCCCCATCATCTTGCACCCTGCCCTTTAGCTATCGAACAGCCTTGATCAGATCCTGCTGAGGCTGCTCTTCTTCAGGCTCAACAGCCCCAGGGCTCTTAGCCTTTCCTCCTCACAGAGATGCTCCAGGCCCCTTAGCATCCTAGAGCAGCTTCCAAAATCCTCTGCTTCAATCATGAAGTCTTCCTGTGCTGGGGGACTTGTTAAGTAACTCAGGTGAGAGAGGGAGGTGTGCCCAGCAAACACAGCTCCCTGGTAGAAGGATTGCTTCGAAACTGGCATTGTACTCCTGTCTGCCACAGGGCCCACAGAACAGCCATTTTTAGAATCAGATTGTTTATCATATTGGTCTTTATTTACAGTTCCCAGCATTGCCTCTTAAAGTAGAGGCCGGTCCTGAAAAATAAGAGTTGTGCCTTGCTGGTGCTGCCCTCTCACTGCATTGCCCAAGGACAGTAATTGCTGGGAGTCAGCAGGGTATGTGGGACTGGGGACTTTGAGAGATACAGGTCTGTACCAGGGAGCACAGGAGCTGCCCCTTACAGTACTGCCGTGAAGAAATGTTGACCTGATCACCCTACAACTATGGACAAAAGGTAAGAAAGACCCAGAGGAGTAACTGCAGAAATTCAAGAGTCTAGAGAGTCTTCTCTTCAGTCACCTAACTGCAGTGTCTCAGGTTCCTAGTGAAGGAGGTAGCTTCCAGACTTTACCCTGTGCTTCTCAGGGAAGCTGGTAGTTGCCCTAGGTGCGGGAATCTTCCACTGCTGGTCAGGCATGATTGGTTCTTTCAAACTTCGGCTAAGTCATTTCTGCAAAGTCCCAAGACTGACAAAACCATTTATTTGGATGTGGCCTCTAGTTTGTGTGTGGCTTGTTTGTATGCAAAGGGGGACAACGAAACCATGAAATTCCTGGGTTTGCAGCTCATTTTCTAGCTGCAGGCATTACACAAGATCCATCCGGTGGTTTTGGTGCCAGCCATTTACTGAGCCCAGGAGCTCCAGTTACAGGTCACAGTATCAGACCTTCCTGCTTTTACCTGAGCTAGCTGTGTCACAGATCTTCTTTCTCCAAGGGCTGTGCAGGAATCCGGTTGAGGCTCAGCTCTCTAGAAGATACCAATGCAGACAAGGGCTCATGAACAAGCAGAGGGTGGGGCTGTGCAAGGGAAGGCACTCTAGTTACAGAGGTAGAGGGAAGAAAATGTGCTCAGCCACCTTGGGCAGTAGAACAGTAACTTTCATGAGACCTGCACATCTGCTCAAGGCTTTAAAAATGGAAGACGCGGAATAATGGGCCAGCAGTTAAACTGTCATGTCTGAACTTGGATGACTTTTAAACTACTTGCTGGAAATAACTGGAAAAAAACTCTGTGAGTGCTCTCTGCTTGCTTGGTCTAAGCTGTCAGCCTGTCTTCTGAGGCTTACTTCTAGAGCAAGAGTAGTTAATACCCACAGCTGACTACTGGTGTTCACCATTGTTATGCCATTAAATCCGTTCTTTACCTTCCATTCCTTGTGATTATCTTACCAGGAAATGGGCACAGCACAAAGCATGGGTAATCTCCTTCACAACCAGCAATAGAGCTTGAACATCAGCTGCCAAAGGCCCTGGAATCACAGAACGGTAAGAGTTGGAAGGGACCTCCAGAGATTGAGTCCAACTCCCCTGCGAGAGCAGGATCACCTAGGGCAGGCCACACAAGAATGCCTCCAGGTGGGTTTTGAATGTCTCCAGAGAAGAAGTCTCTACAACCTCTCTGGGCAGCCTACTCCAGTGTTCCGTCACCCTTACAGCAAAGAAGTTTCTCCTCACGTTGAGGTGGAACCTCCTGGGTTCCAGATTGTACCCATTGTTCCTTGTCCTATCACTGGGCACCACTGAAAAGGGCCTGGCACAGTCTTGACACTTACCCCTCAGGTATTCGTAAACATTGATCAGATCCTCTCTCAGCCTTCCCTTCTCCAGACTAAACAGCCCCAGGGCTCTCCCTCTTTCTCTGTAGGGGAGATGTTCAAGCACCTTCATCCCATGTGCTTCCCTGGAAATGCTGCGAGGCAAACTTGCAGGAGTTTTTTCTCCATGCTTTCTTTACCGGACAGGGGAAACACACTGGGTAGAGTGGGAGCTTCCTAGATTGCATCAGGAAAATGGAGCTGAAAGCTCTGACATTGCTTTTTCAGGGCTCAGTCTTGGGCCCAGTATTTTTATCCTACACCCAGGAGATTTCCTGGCTAAGTTAGCTGCTAGGATGCTTTTCAGAGCTGCTAAACCTGCTCCTGTGGATCGCCAGGGGAGTTTATATTCAAGTTAGCCCCCTCAGAAACATTATCAGCCTTTACCATTTCTTTGTCTTGGAGAGGGGAAGCATTCAGAACCAGCCCTGAAGTGGCTTTCAAAGGTGTCAGGTTAAGCTCAAATTGTTTACAAACAGTTGTATATTTACAATTCTGGATGCTGGAAAACAGGAGCAGGCAAATGCAAAAAGTGGAACAATTCTTGGCTACTTACCTGGCTCTCACCGTTTTTCCTCCCCTGTATAATTCATGTAGAAGTTTGCCAGGTGGCTCCCAGCAGCCTTGGCTGAAATCCACACTGATAAAGTTGTTTTTTTTTTTCTGGTAGTCTTTCAGCTCTCATCTGCCCTCTGTTCTTCTCAGTTAACCTCAGCAGAACCCATCTTAAGTCTCCTACCAAACCATTCCACCAACTGGGAACTGGTAAGCCCCACATTTGGTGCAGTTTCTGTTCCTGGTTAGTAACTTTCTGTTTGCTCCCATCAATTCCAGATTCCCTAGCTAAGGAAGAGTTCAAACTCCAGAACAAAGCTTTCTGCCCATCTGTAAATCTCATTCCATGTGCTTGCTAATACTCTTCCTATGATCATATTAGAACTCTTGGAATCCCATAAATGCCTATAAGTACTTCAAGGGAGGGTGTCAGAAGGATGGGACCAGGCTTTGTTCAGTGGTGCCCAGTGACAGGACAAGGGGTAACAGGCACAAACTTAAGAAACAAACATAAGTTCCATCTAAACATGAGGAGGAACCTTTTTTAAGGTTAATGGAGCACTGGAATAGGCTGCCCAGAGAGGTGATGGAGCCTCCATCTCTGGAGACATGCAAAACTCCCTTGGAGGTGTTCCTTCTGTAGGTGAACCTGCTTTGACAGGGAGCTTGGACTGAATGATTTTTTCAAAGGTCCTTTCCAACCCTTATCACTCTTGATTCTGTATTTATTAATTTTGGTTACTAGTGACCTTTTAGAGGCCAAAACTAAGGTGGTCTGGTTGCTCTAAAATGTTACAGTAAGCTTGAGGAGCAAGGACCACTTTGTTCTTTTCACTTGAGGCACACTAAAGAAAAGAGGAAGATGACAGCTTCAGCAGCTGACTTCTGACTCACTCTAGCTGTGGTTACTAATGAGGTTTCCTTGCACATAAATGGAATTTTGAGTTTCCTACACCACAGAGAAGGTCTCCTAGCTGCAAAACTAAAACTTGCTATTGACAGATCTCATAGCTGATTGTTTTTCTGTCTGTATGTTCCTGCTTACTTACTTGATGTAGTGCTGATGGGTTTTGGGCAGTGTCCCTCTCTTGGTTTTCACCACTACCCAGCTGGCTGAGACTGTGATGGAGCTGCTGGCTTGGCTCATCTGTCACCTGAACTGGTAGGTACTCTGCAAGTTTCTGAACACAGCTGCAGCAGAAAGCCAGCATCTGCTCTTTTGCTGTGCCACCAAACTGCACCCGGAACATGCGGCATTCACTCTGCTCCAAAACCAGAGAGAAAGCAAATGAAGCCTCTAGCTGCTTTGGTTTCATTAACATTCTCTTGGGGGAAGCAAGTAAGAAGGTGATAAGATTTTTGGATTGTTGCACCAACTTAAACCCAAAGAAACAAGCTTTGCCTGCTCTGTCTTCCTTTTTCTCAGCAGGTAAACCAGAAGACTCTTGAGTCACAGGATCACAGGATGTGAGGGGTTGGACCTCCAGAGATCATAAGAGTCCAAGCCCTCTGCCAGAGCAGGACTAAAGAATCTAGCTCAGGTTGCACAGGAACACGTCCAGATAGGGCTGAAAAGTTTCCAGAGAAGGAGACTCCACAACCTCTTTGGGCAGCCTGTTCCAGTACTCTGTCACCCTCACAGGAAGGAAGTTCTTCCTCATGTTGAGGTGAAACTTCCTGTGCTGTAGTTTGTATCCATTGCTCCTTGTCCTATCCCAGCATGCAAGTGAGAAGAGACTGGTTAGAAGCACCCCAAGAGATTGGTGAGTGAGCAGGGCCAGGTGTCAACTAATTAATTTGTCTAGCCAAAGGAGCAAACGTTGCTATTGCAACAGCTTTTACACGAGTAGCAGGGAAATTAAGGCCTCCTTGTTGCTGCAGTTAGAATGCTGTAAGGATTGGCCAACTCTGACCAGCTGTTTATGACTTAAATGTAAAGGAAACTACAAAGTGGAGAGAAGTCAACTCTGGAATCTAAACTAAATGCCTGAGCTGTGAGGGTGCTGGAGGTCTAGAACAAGCTGCCCTGAGAGGTTGTGGAGTCTCCTTCACCGGAGGGATTCCAAACCCACCTGGACATTGTGATCCTGGGCAAGCTGTTATAGGTGCCTCTGCTTTAGCAGGGAGTTTGGACTGAATGATCTCCAGAGGTGCTTTCCAACCCCCAGATTCTGGGGTTCTGTGAAATGGGAGGATCGAGGAGTTTATTGTGCATAATAAGCTTATCCTGAGCACATCGAACTCATGTAAGGCAGATACATCTCGAGTGCCTGTTTATGGAGTGAATTAATGGGACACACAGTTTCATCTTGAAATGTCTTAATTTAAAACAGTTAAGGTTCTAGAAAAGAAGGGAGATTTACTTACACTGACATAGCCTGGTTGAGGCTTCTGAGCTTTCACAAACATCAAGCCCATTTTTTTTTTCGTGTGACTAGACAGGCTGCCAAAGTGCTGATTGCAGGGATACAAGGACAGCTTTCACATCAAAGACTTCTGTCTCTGAGAGAAGCCATCTCTTCCTGACAGCCTGTGTGTTTGCACACGTGTTATTTTAAGATGTTTGTACTGCATCGAGTGATTTTTAAGACATCCTAAGCAGGAAAGCTTGTCTTGGTACCTTTTAAGGGGAAACATGTCAAAGTGATTTAAACTGTAGTGCTCATTTTACCAGTGCCCACCTACACTTCTAATTCACTGAGCTCTCACCTTCATTGGCTTGGTTTCACGTGAGAACTTCTTTGTGACTATGCTGGGCAGGCGAGTTCTTAATAGAAGGACAGGAAGGTAACTGGCATCTTAATTCCTCTTGGAGGCTTTCCCAGAGCACTTTTAAAAGTTACAGTCCCTACATTAATTTTCATAGAATCGTAGAATGGTTTGGGTTGGAACAGAATTTAAAAGTCATCTAGTTCCAGGCTCCCTGCCATGGAGCAGTTACATCCCACTAGACCAGGTTACTTCAGGCCTTATCCAGCCTGGTCCTGGAAGGGGCATCCACAACCTCCCTGGGCAACCTGTTCCAGTATCTCACCACCCTCACAAAAGAATTTCTTCATAACCTCCAGTCTCAATCTGCCATCAGGCTTCAAGATACTCCCTCTAGTCCTAGCACTACAAATTCTTGTGAAAATCCCACCCCCAGCTTGCTTGTAGCCCTTTCAGGTACTGCAAGGCTGCTCTAAGGTCTCCCTGGAGCCTTTTCTTCTCCAGGCTGATCAGTCCCAACTCTCCCAGCCTGTCCCCATCTACAAGGTGCTCCAGCCCTCTAATCGTCTTTGTTTTCAGTCTGAGTTATTTGTAGTGCCTCGATGCTTTGTCACCAGGACTGTTAAATACTTAAGCCTGCAGTTGATAAACCACAAGAGCCTTTATAAACAATTTTCCATTGTGGGAAGAGAGCACGCACTGAAATTCACCATCTGACAGAGAGGTTCGGAATGAGACCTTCCTGAGCTTCACTGAACAAAATTTCCACTAGCACTAGAATGAGCTGCACCAGGTATCTTCTCTACATGACTTGTTCCTCCAGGAGTATTAACACTCAGCTCAAAATGCAGTTTAAAACTCATTCTGCTAGACAAAAGTACACAGTGCCCTGCTGAAAACATGTTTTTAAAGAAAGGAATTAAGTTTCATTGGAAATGCAATATTAATGGCTTGGGAAAATAAAGAAGAATGTAAAGCTGAGGTGGTGGAGTGTGTCCAGAGGACAATGAAGCTGGTGAAGGGCCTGGAGAACAGGGCTGGTGAGGAGCAGCTGAGGGAACTGGGGTGTTCAGCCTAGAGATAAGGAGGCTGAGGGCAGACCTCATTGCTCTCTACAACTCTCTGCAAGGAGGTTGGAGCCAGGTGAGGGTTGGTTTCTTCTCCTTAGTAACAAGTGATAGAACAAGAGGAAATGGCCTCAAGTTGTTCTGGGGGAGGCTCAGGTTGGACATTAGAAGAAATTTCATCCCTGACAGGCTTTACAAAGACTGGAACAGGCTGCCCAAGGAGGGGATTGAATCCTCAACCCTGGTGGTTGAAAGACACAGAGATGTGGTGCTGAGGGATGTGATTTAGCATCAGCCTTGGTAGAGAATGGTTGGACTGGATGATCTTAAAGATCCTTCCCAGCCTAAAGTATTCTATGATTCTACAATTCTAGGATCAGTCAGAAATGTTAATGTAATTAACTTGGTTGCCTGAGTGCTCAGATGGACTTTGCAAACCTATCTGCCCTTCCTCGGTTTAAATGGCTTCCCCTTGCCTTTCTCCTTACTGAGGTGTAGCAGAGTTGAGATGTGACCCACGTGGTGTGTCTGCCTTCCAAAAAACTCTACATTAAGAACTGCAGAAGGTTAGCATGGAAGCTGTATCAACTGACAGCACTTCCAGAATCACTTCAGCTACAATTTAGGATATAGAGAAACAGGATGATGGAACCACTGCAGTGCCAGTAAAGCCAGTTCAAGTCACATGAGTTGCTGGTAAGTGAACAGTGAGATGCACCAAGTTAATTTCAGATTCTGTTAGTGGGCCTTTTTATCTCAACTGTACCTCAGAGCTTTGTTCAAGCCTCAGAGTGATTGTTATGTTGATAGGGGCTTTCTGGTGAGATGCAGCAGAATCTCTTAATGCTGTACTGGGAAATTTATTCTAGCAGCTCTAAACTGATGGTCTACTGACTTCATGAGAACTAATGATTGCAACAGCTCTATAGTATTCAGTGATACTCCATGGTCTTTAAGAATTGGGAGACCTCATTGCTCTCTATGAATCTGGAGAGGAGAAGGCTTGTGGCCTTCCAGTATCTGAAGGGGACTACAAGAAAGCTGGGGAGGGACTTTTTAGGGTGTCAGGTAGGGATAGGACGGGAGAATGGAGCAAAACTAGAAGTGGGGAGATTCAGATTGGATGTTAGGAAGAAGTTCTTCAGCATGAGGGTGGTGAGAGCCTGGAACAAGTTGCCCAGGGAGGTGGTGGAAACCTCATGCCTGGAGGTTTTTAAGGCCAGGCTGGATGTGGCTCTGGACAACCTGATCGAGTGTGAGGTGTCCCTGCCGAAGGCAGGGGGGATGGAGCTGGATGATGCTTGAGGTGCCTTCCAGTCCTGACAGTTCAATGATTCTATAACTCCCTGAAAAGATGTTGCAGTGAGGTGGGGTTGGTCTCTTCCTCCTAGTATCAGGTGACAGGACAAAAGGCAATGGCCTGAAATTGTGTCAGGGGAGAGTTAGGTTGGCGATCTGAAGAATTTCTTTGCTGCAAGAGTTGTCAGGGATTGGAACAGGCTGCCCAGGGAGGTGGTGGAGTCTGTCTCTGGAGGCGTTTAAGAAACCTGGGGCCATGGCATGATGATTGAATGATCTTAGAGGTCTTTTCCAGCCAAAACAATTCTATAGTTCTATGACAATCTGGTGAAAACCAACACAAAAGGTGCTTTGGGATTGGAAAAGGGGTTGGGAGTATTCCTGGGGATTGAAAACAGTTTAAGATACCTCTTTATGCAGCTCCTAGTACTACTAAACTAGGCTGATGCTGAAACAAGATTAGTCCTTACATGTAAAGAATATTTGTGATTACCTTGCACCTAGTGAGGCATTCTCCCCCCTGCAAACCAGACTGTTTGGTTTGTAACATCAAGAAAGAAAAATCTGTGTGACTTTCATACAAGAAACAAAACAAAAGATCAAAGTCAAGGGGAACTTTTACACTTTCCAGCTCTTCTGGCTGTTGCTGTTTTCTGCAATTACACTAATCCAGTCTGTAGCAGAGTTGCTGTCAGGGGAGACTGTCAGAACATCTCAGAATACTTGAGATGTTTTTATACCTTAATTCTTCTGCAAATGGGGCAAAGAGTTGAAACTGGGATCTGGCAACTACTGAACAAGAGGCTCCTCACCTTTTCCCAGAACTCTTTCTTCTGACTTAGAGATGAAGTCTCTAGTCAGGTAGAAATAAACCAGAGACAGCTGCTTCTGCTGAAACAACAAAGCCCAGAAGCCATCAGGAGAGAAGAGAGAACTACTCTCATTTCAAACAGGCTTTGCTTCTGAAAAACCTGGTGAGTGCTCAGTGGAGATGAATAAGAATCTTTTCAGAGTGCATCTCAGAACCAAGAACACTGAGAGCTACCCAGAAGTTGCTAACAATCAAGTGCTGTTTAATTATTTACAGGCTAATCGACTGCTTTCCAGGCGATCTGAGGGGAAGCCCAGAAGCCTTTCATTGCCTTGAGCATCAAATGCCTGAATCACCAGCCTGCTGCTGCTGTGCCAGGTGTCAGGGGCCATGGCATGGCTGAAAAATGGTTTGTTTAGATACTTTGTTTGCCAAAGTGAAGCATGACTCAGAGGTGGCCTGTTTCTCTACCTCTAAGAGCATCGCTTCATCTTTTAAATTGTTTGCCATGGCAGACAGATTCTGAAAGAAAGAATGTGCTTTTTTTTTTTGTAGGTAACTCTCAGAAAACAGCCTGGATATTTGCAGTTACAAAAGATACTGAGCTCATCTATTAGTTCTTCCCTTTCCTCGTTCCTTCTAGATCTATTCTGTATTCTAAACAGATTGAGAGAGGGGATTCTGCCACTCTGCTCTGTTAGGACCTCACCCAGAATACTGTGTCTGAGGCCCTTAACACAAGAAGGACATGGACCTGATAGAGAGGGTCCAGAGGAGGGCCACAAAAATGGTCAGAGGGCTGGAGCACCTCTGCTACAAAGACAGGCTGAGAGAGTTCGGCTTGTTCAGCCTGGGGATGAGAATGCACCAGGAGACCTTATAGAGCAGCCTTCCCGTACCTGAAAGAGCCTACAAGAAAGCTGGGGAGGGACTTTTTACATGGGGTTGCAGTGACAGGATGAGGCAATGGATTTGAGCTGGAAGAGGAGAGATTCAGACTGGAGATTATGAAGAAATTCTTTACTGTGAGGGTGGTGGAACACTGGAACAGATTGTCCAGACAGGTGGTGGAGACTCCACCCCTGAAAACATTCATTGTCAGGCTTGCTGGAGCTCTGAGTAGCTTGGCATGGTGGAGGATGCCCTTGCTGACAGCAGGGAATTTGGATTAGATGGCCTTTAATGGTGCCTTCCAATCCAACGCATTCTATGATTCTTGTTTAATATCTAGAGGGGGGGCGGAAAAAAACCCAACTTTTAATTTTTACAGACAATTGACAGTATTCCAGAACTTCAGGTTTCATTTCTGCAGTATGAAGAAATCTTACCCAGAACTGTGTGGAGCTACTGGAAACATGAAAAGCAACTCAACCCACCTTGGCCTGTGCTCGAAAGAGCAGGCAGTCTGCTCTTCTCACTATCTTTAGCCACTTGTGGGAATCGATTAGTGAAAAGCCTTCCTGAAACAAAGCAGAGCACAAACGACTCCAACAGCAAACATGCAACACTCCAAAGGACAGACCTGGGGGATGTAACCAAATCCCTAATGAAGATCAGTCCTCTGCACGCTTCAGATTTTGCATCCAACAACTTGCCAATGTGTGAGTTTTGCTGCACCAGGAATTAAACCTAAGCCTGCAGCTCCGGTACCGAGATCAAGTCACGTTCTAATTTCCAAATGTATTTTATATTTGTGCATGTGATAAAGGTCCTCATGAAATGCAGAACAAACCAAGCTGCAGCAGACAGCTTCGCGTTCCTCTGCATCTCCTGAAGTTGCCCGAGAGGGCAGCAGAGGGCAGGCAAACCCGAAGAATGGGTCAGCAGTTGGTTTCTCTCAGTCCCAGGGAGGCTTTCTCTCCAGATGGAGCTCAGGTAAGTAAGCAGCAGCTTCGATAACTTGATAAAGATGTTTTAGTACTCGGGTTGCATTAGCTGTCAATCTCCTCAAACCATCCAGGCTGCTCAGCATTCTGTAACAACACTGCAGAATGCTGAAAGAATCGTGTAAAAATGGCAGGGCAATGGACGCTGTCTCCCACGGTACCTTCCCCAGGCTGCCACAGAGTCTTTAGTTAGCAAAGGCTTGGGAGTGGGAAAAACCCCAAACAAATCTGAGAGCACGGAGGAAATTGCCTGCCTGTTTCACCTGAACTGCTCATGTTTGCTTTTTGCATAGGCTGCTTTTCAGAGGTGGCCTAAGGGTCAAGAATACATCATGTCCTGCCCTTGTGCCACCAGCAGTGTGGTTTTGCCACAGGTATCATCCATCTGACATCAGTCCGGGCTGGGAAACCATCTGGCATTCTGTCTTGCAACAAGGAGTCACCTTGGAAAGATACTCCTGACACTGCCTTGGTAGCCTTGTGCAGCAACTGCACCTCCAATTTTAACTGAACTCCTAAGAGAGGAATGTGTAGAAAGCATTGAAGAGTTGAACCACAGGCAAACTGGACCTGTCACGATAGACTCCAGAATGGTTAAGACAGCATGCAAGCATCATTCCCAAAAGATCCGAGGTCAGAGGGAGAGCATTTCACTTTAAAACCACGTAATTTGAAGGAGTCCTACAGGAGAGCTGGAGAGGAACTTCTGACAAAGGCATGGAGTGACAGGATGAGGGGCAGTGCCTTCAAACTGGAAGCAGCTCTATTTAGCGACACATTAAGAAGAAATTCTTCCTCGTGAGGGTGCTGAGGCACTGGAACAGGCTGCCCAGAGAAACTGTGGAAGCTCTAAGCCTGGAAATATTGAAAGCCAGGTTGGACAGGGCCTTGAATAACCTGGACAAGTAGAAGGTGTCCCTGTCCATAGCAAGGGCTTGGAACTAGATGATCTTTAAAGTCCCTTCCAACCTAATGATCCTAAGGTAAGATGAGCCAAACACCTGCATCATATTAGTTTGCACTGAGCACACTCAAAATACCTCTAGGTGGGGCATGTTAAGGGACGAAAGGCCTCAAGGTCAAGCTTCACTTCACTTGTGGCTGCTGGCAAGTACCAAGCTATCCTCTGCTTCCACAGGAATTAGTAAAGGAATCTGGATGCTCAGAGGGACAAACTGATAGACCTCACAACACAAAAGGGCATCTTACTTGGTAAGTTGGAGTCCTCCAGCCATGCTACATGATGCTGGAGCAGACTGCTGAAGCAGTGAAGTAAGATGTGTCCAGTGTGCTGAGGGCTCCCTCTTTCCACTTAAAGACAGAAGTCCTCTCTGATGGCAAACAGCAGGAAGTCCCTGAAGGTCAGTTTGCAACACAGCCTGAATTTATGCCTGGCACAGTAAATGAAGCTTGTGAAACACCCTTACTGCTCTGTACAGCAGGCATTTGAGCACCTCTGCCCTTGAGCTATGTGATTTTAGCCTCTTTTGGTAGACCTGCCCAGTGAGAGCTTGGTATACAGACACTAAAGTTGGGGGGGGAGAAGATCCTGAGCAGAATGTCTGAAGAATGAGATGAGATTAGCAGGCTAAGAAAAAGAGCACAACATTAGCAGAACATCTTCACATTTAATGGTGTAAACGTTGAATCTATTTTGCTTATACTGCAGGGAATATAAAATCACAGAATGGTAGGGGTTGGAAGAGACCTCCAGAGATCATTAAGTCCAGACCCCCTGCCAGAGCAGGATCACCTAGGGCAGGTCACACATGAATCCATGTGGATTTTTAAATTCTCCAAAGGAGGAGATTCCACACCTCTCTGGGCGGCCTGCTCCAGGGCTCCAGCACCCTCACAGTAAAGAAGTTTCTCCTCAGCTTGAGGTGTAGCTTCCTGTGATTGAGTTTATGTCTATTGCCCTTCATTCTATCACTCTGTATCACCTAAAAGAACCTGGCTCCATCTCCTCCTCACAGCCACCCTCAGGTATTTATAGACATCAATAAGATCCCCTCTCATCCTTCTCTTCTCCAGACTAGAGCCCCAGATCTCTCAGCCTTTCCTCCAGTCCTTTAATCACATCCATACCTTCTCAAAACACAGGGGCCAGTTCAGAACTGCTGACTCTGAACAAACAGCCAAGCCCCAAAATGCTGTTAGAGAAGCAATTTCAGTATCTCCTGCTTTCCCTAGGCCACTTGGAGTTGCGGCTACTTGTGCTTACTCTCTTCATTTCAAATAGTTACTGGTTTTGATGCACACCAACTGGGTTTATTTCAATGCAGCTGTTCCCATATTAAGTCTAGTTTTATAGTGTTTTTGCTTTCACTGGGAGATGTAGATTGGCCAAACGTTGTCTCTTAAAATCATAACTGTTTTCAAAGAAATCATAAAAGGCAGCCAATGTTTAACTTTCCTACCAACTTTTTTACTGACATTTCCCAGGCTCTCATCCTGTTTTGTATGCTGTGCTTCTGAGGTCAAGCAAACTGGAAAAACCCAACATTTGGAATTTGTACTTATCTACTCTTGATTAGTCAACTCCGACCCCCAAATGTGATTAACTGAAATTTAATTTACTCCAGGTTTAATTAACTGAAGAAGAAAGCAGGAAGTATTTCTTCTCCTCTTGCACCTTTGGTGGATTGTCTGTTCATAGAATCAGTCAGGGTTAGAAGGGACCACAAAGATCATCTAGTTCTAACTCCCCTGCCATGGGCAGGAGCACCCTACCCTTAGATCAGGCTGGACAGAGCCTCATCTAGCCTGTTGCCAAGCAGAAACAAATAACTAGAAAGAGCTAAAGCAAACAGAAGAGCAGAATCACAAAATTATTTGGGCTGGAAAAGATCATTAAGTCCAACCATTTACTCAGCACTGCCAGGTCACCACTAAACCATGTCTCTCAGCATCATATCTACATGGCTTTTCAGTCTCTCCAGGGCTGGAACTCCAACCAGGCCACTTGTTCCTTGGGAGAAGAGACTGACCCCTACCTGGCTCCAACATCCTTTCAGGGAGCTGTAGAAAGCCAAAGCAGCTTTCCAGACACTCTTTCCCAAGTCTGGAGCATTCATGGGGTTGTTGTGACTCAAGTGCAGGATTCCACACTTGGCCTTGTTGAACCATGGCCTGTTGATCCAGCCTGGACAGGCTCTGTAGAGCCCTGAATGCAGGAAAGACTCCAAAGATATGGCACCCCCATCCAATTCCTCCTCTCCCATCCTGCTACCATTTCCATGCTGTGTCTCAGTGCAGTACTTGAGCAGTTCAACAAACCTGATGTGGCACAACCAAAGCTACCTGGAAAGGGAGAGGGAATGATTTAGATAAACTGAGGTCTGCATAACTAAGACTAACTCCATCAGTTTACACCAGTAATTGTCATTACAGACCAAATGCTCCAAATTTTGCTCAGTTCTCAATGGGAAATAAGCCACATTTTGTACCATGCTAAAGTCTAGTCTGTTTCTCATGCCTTCACCCAATACAGACTGGGTTCCACCACTCAGAGTTGAGAGGAGAACAGGAAACCTTCTTGCTCTCTTCTTTCTTCTCCAAAAAGAGTTTGGATTGAGGTTGTGGTTGGTCTCTTTTCCCAAATAGACTGTGACAGGATGAAAGGAAACAGCCTCAGGTTGCACCAGGAGAGGTTTAGGTTGGCCAAGAGGTACAATTTCTTCCACTAAAGGGTTGTCAAGCCCTGGAACAGACTGTGTAGGGCAGTGGTGCTGTTCCCCATCCCTGGAGAAGTTTGAAAGCCATGTAGATGTGCTGAGGGACATGGTTTAGAGATGGACTAGGCAATGTTGGGCTAATGGTTGCATTTGATGATTTTAAAGATCTTTCTATTATTCTGTGTCTGCAGGAATTAGGTGCGGCGTAAGTGCTGGCCACTGCATGGCAATATATCAGATGATTTTTCATTTGTGCCTTGCAAGAGATACTGAATTGACTCTGAATCTGCTCTGGACACAGGAACTGGCAAAGAAAAAGGTAGTGTCCCTCCAGATTGCTGCTGACAGAGAGGAAAGTAGCTGTGGTCACTGTTCTCCTTGAGCAAGTGACATGCATAGCTACTTCACAGCACAGGCTGGGCAATGCTGAGCAGTACTGGGCATGAGCAAAGACAGATGGCAGTATAAGATCGATCAGAGATACAGAGGAAAAAGGCAACTAAGGACTAGGCTGGAATGTAAGACCTCAAAAGTTATCAGTCTGAAGAGATAAATGGCAGCATTTTGATCATTAATGTTCAGTCACACATACACTACTTATGTCACCCCAGGGTCATACCTCTAAGTGTACTGGTACTCAAGGAAAACTCTTTTGCAGACCTCTGAGAAAAGCCTGAGAGAGGGCTGAAGCAGAAAACAAAGCAAGATGTTTCCCAGCTATTTTAGCAGCAGGTGAGACATGACCACCTCTTGCATGGGGCAAAGAAGTCAATAATGCTGGTCCAGCCTTGCACCCATCTAACCAGCATTAAGTGGGACATACTTTTGCTCCGATTTTACCTCTCAGCACACAAAAGGCTGCCAGACAATGAGAGCTGTGATCTATGTTGGAAGGTATTGTGTGTTATTTATCAATATTTTTATTGCTGTATACTCCAGAAACCCTTTGGTGCTAAGCAACGTAAGAAAACAGGCACAGATTATCCACTTTATGGTAGATTGCAAGGCACTTAGGCAGCCCCAGCTTAACTAGAAATTAATATACAGTAGAAATGTTATTTGTGTGAGAGTTCAGATATGCTGGCTTGCATCAACTAGTTTGGATTCACTCATTCTCAAGAGACAGATGTTTGCAAATGAAACTGAAGTATGTGTCAACAATAGCTTTGGAAGAAAAAAAACTTTCTTTTGGCCACAAACTTTATATAATCTGCTCTTAAATTACAAATGAAACTAAAGACAAGGCAAACACAAGCCCAGAATGCCACACATAACAGCGCCTTTGCAGGGTGAAAGAAGAGATGTGAGGAAAGCGCTGCTCTGAGGATGCTCTGCTGCTCAGAGCACCCAACCTGTGAGCTTGTCCAATGCTGCACACAGACCAGTAGGGATGGAGAAATAATCTGTCACTGCACCCAGACACAGACTGGCACTGCCCACTTACTGTGTCACCCTGTCCAGGACTCCACACAATGGCTCTGCTCACCACTACCTGAAAAGAGGATGGAGTGAAGTGGGTGTTGGCCTCTTCTCCTTAGTAACAAGTGATAGGATGAGAAGAAATGGCCTCAAGCTGCACCAGGGGAGGTGTAGGTTGGTCATCAGCAACAAGTTCTTCCCCAAAAAAGGTTGGCAAGCTGTGGAATAGGCACCCCAGGGAAGTGGTGGAGTCACTACCCCTGCAGGGACTAAAAAGGTGTGTAGATGTGGTGCTGAGAGGCATGGTTTAGTGGTGGATTTGGCAGTGTTGGATTAAAGGTTGGACTTGATAATCTCAAGATCTTTTCCAGCCCAGATGATTCTGTGATTCTATGATTAACAATTCTCTCAAGAGACAGCAGAAACAAAGATGTGAGAGCAGACAGCCTGAAACCACTTGTGAATTATGTTCAAGTATTACAAGAAATGCTAAAGAACAGGCAAGACTGAGGTGCTCTCAGACAACTTGATCAACATTAGAACATATATCTAAGTGCTTTGATGTTTTCCTTTTTGATAGGGATTTAGCTATTGACAAGTTATATAATAAGAGAAACTGTGCAGGCTTGAAACTTACCATGGAGATGGATAGGTTTATAGGATGGTTTGGGTTGGAAGGGACCTTAAAGATCTTCTAGTTCCAGGCTCCTTGCTATGGGCAGAGATACCTCCCACTAGACCAGGTTGCTTATCCAGCCTGACCCTAACACCTTCAGGGGAAAGGGTATCCACAGCATCCCTGGGCAACCTGTTCCCTGCCTTTCACCACCCTCACTCTAAAGAATTTCTTCCTAATCTCTAGTCTAAATCTGGTATCCTCAAGCTTCAATCCAAATCCTTGTCAAAAGTCCCTCCCCAGCTCTCCTGTAGCCCCTTTCAGGTACTAGGAAGCTGCTCTAAGGTCTCCCCTGGAGCCTTCTCTTCTCCAGGCTGAACAGTCTCAACTCTCCCAGCCTGTGCCCATAGTGGGAAGGTTCTCCAACCCTCTGACCATCCTCATGGCCCTCCTCTGGACCTGCTCTGACAGTTCCATGTGCCTCTTATGCCCCAGAACTGGATGCAGTGCTGCAGGTGTGGTCTCAGCAAAGCAGATCAGAGGGGCAGAATCCTCTCCCTGTGCTGCTGCTCTGCCTGCTTTGGATGCAGCCAGCACACAAATGCCTACTGGGCTGCCAGTGACCAGTGCTGGCTCCTGGGGAGTTTGTCATCCACTGACACCCCCAAGTCCTCCAGATTGCTCTTGAGGACTTGCCCAGCACATGTCTGTGCTTAGGATTGCCCTCACCCAGGTGTAGGACCTTGCACTTGGTATTGATGAAGTGCTTACATACATCTCAAAATACCAACTTTTAACTCATTGCTTTCCCCCACGAGAATGACTTGAGGAGTTAGAAGTTGTAAAAATTAAAACTTTGAATGTAATTCCAATCAAAGCTTCATTATTACATTTTCAACACACCTAGAAACAAAATGTTTCCTTATTTGTATCTTCTTCTGAGGTCTAAAGAAGGCTAAAACCATTAGTGTTTATTCCTGCAGTATGAGCTGTCCTGAAAACAGAGTGGAGAGTAGGAGTGTCAACATGACAACAAAAATAATCCCCAAACATGACACCTTGTGGAGTGGGGGAAGCAGAATGCAGTCCCTGCAAAAATGTCCAAGCTCCATATCAGTATGCAAATGTGTGATGAATAGCACAGTTGGGAAGCGAGAGCACAGCAAGAAGTATGTGCTTCATGGGCTGGGTGTGACTTAGATCCTGATGTAAGCATTGGCCATCTCATGCAATTGTTAAGGTTGGAAAAGACCTCTAAGATCATCAAGTCCAACCTTCTACCCAGCACCTCCATGACCACTAGACCATGTCCCCAAGTGCCATGTCCGCACATTTCTTGAACACACCTCCAGGGATGGTGACTCCACCACCTCCCTGGGCAGCCTGACCACTCCTGCAGAAAATAAATTCTTCCTAATATCCAACCTAAACCTCCTCTGGTGGACCTTGAGGCCATGTCCTCTTGTCCTGTCATTAGTTACTTGGGAAAACAGGCCAACACCAGCCTCATCCTAACCTCCTTTCATGGAGTTGTACAGAACAATGAGGCCTCCTCTCAGCCTCTTCTCTGGACTAAACAATCCCAGCTCCCTCAGCCTCTCCTCACCAGACCTGCTCTCCAATCCCCTCACCAGCTTCATTTCCTTTGTCTATAACTGCTTCGGCACCTTAAACAGTATCTCCAACAGATCCATAATATAGAACAGGAAGTGGAGGGAGGTGAAAGGCTAAAACCAAAACTCAAGAAGGCAGGCAGACAATAAGCTAAGTGGAATAAAGAATAAAAGGATGTTAAGCTCTGCATTATCTTTCCACATGCATTTTTTTTTTATCCCAAATCTCTCAGAAGCTGGATCTTAAATCTTGTTATTAAGCTGTCTGATCGTGGAAAAGAACACACCAGGGATGAACTCATTAAACAGAGTGCTCTGTCCATAGAGGCAGGAGAGCTAACTGAAATAGCAAACATGGGACACGTGCAGCTACCCTAGACAACCACGCCCAAGGGACTCGGCCACCCATGAGTGTCTTGTGTCACAGTGCAACGGATTGAGTGCAGGAGTGCATGCTGCCAGGCATCAGCCTTCCAGAAGGAGCTGGGTACAGACTACTGCCCCTTACAGAGTGAAGAGCAAAGATAAGCTCCTAACTCAGGACAAATCTTGATAGTTCACAGTGAGAAAAGAAGGCTCCAGGGAGAACTTAGAGCAGCCTTCCAGTACCTGAAGGGGGCTACAAGAAAGCTGGGGAGGGCTTTTTGACAAGGGCTTGTAGTGACAGGACAAGGGTCAAATGCTTTGAGCTGGAAGAGGGCAAGTTTAGACTGGAGATTAGGAGGAAATTCCTGAGAGTACGGGTGGGGAGACACTGGAATAGGTTGTCCAGGAAGGCTGTGGATGCCCCTTCCCTGATGGTGTTCAAAGCCAGGTTGGGTAAGGCCTTGAGCAAACTCAGCTATTGGAAGGTGCCCCTGCCTATGGGAGAGGGTTTGGAATTAGATGATCTTTGAGGTCACTTCCAACCCAAACCATTCTATGTATAGAGAACCTGATTTTTGTTTGTTTTGTTTTTTTTTTCCTAACCTATACTTTAGAACAGTTAAGACTTGACCAGGGACCTAGAGAGGCAAATTGGATGGTCATGGGGCTCGTTACAGCTCTCAAGGGCATCCCATTACTAAGTCAAGTTAAGCAATTTCTTCTTAATTCCTGGTACAAAATATGTACTTCCCTAGATCAGTACCAGAGATTAAACTCATAACTTCATGCTAAATACATTTCATTAACAGATATCACTACTCTTGAAAAAGAACGGCTCTAATAGCTGGGTTTAGAAGAAGAGAATGAGAAAAGTAAAGATCAGAACCTCATAGAACTCTTTACTGGTGGCAATCCCCAATGCACAACCATTACACAATGGGAATCTGTCATGATGGCAAACATAAATGCAGAAAGATATTCAATATCCAAAAGGATCATGGCAAAGAAATGAACAAACTGCAACTGGCACCAAGTTGGGTGGGAGTGTTGATCTGCTTGAGGGTAGGAAGGATTTACAGAGAGACATGGACAGGAAGGATAAATGGGCTGAGGTCAGTGGAACGAGGCTTAACAAGGCCAGATGCTGGGTTCTGTGCTTGAGTCATGACAACTCCATGAATGCTGGAGGGTGTAGGAAGAGTGGCTGGAAACTGTCTGGTGGAAAAGGACCTGGGAGCATTGGTCACAGCTAGCTGAAGATGAGCCAGCCTGTGTTCAGGTGGCCAAAGAACACCACCAGCATCCTGGCCTGGACCAGGAATACAGTGGCCAGCAGAACAAGAGAAGTGACTGCCCCCCTGTACTGAGCACTGGTGAGGCCACACTGAGTCCTGGGTTCAGTTTTGGGCCCACCGCTCCAAGAAGGACATTGAAGTACTGGAGTGTGTACAGAAAAGGGCAACAAAGCTGGGGAAGGGTTTGGAGAGTAGAGCTGGTGAGGAGCAGCTGAGGGAACTGGGAGAAGGGGAGCCCGAGGGGAGACCTCACTGCTCTCTACAACTCCCTGAAAGGAAGCTGGGGTGAGGTGGGTGTTGGTCTCCTCTTCCAAGCAGCAAATAGACAAGATGAGAGGAAATGGCCTCAAGTTGCAGTGAGGCAGGTCTAGGTTTCTTCCAAAAACTGGTTGTCAAACCCAGGAAGAGGCTCCCCAGGGCAGTGGTGGAGTCCCCATCCCTTGAGGGATTGAAAAGCTGTGTAGATGTGGTGCTGAGGGACACAGTTTAGCACCAGACTTGGTGATCTTGAAGGTGTTTTCCAGCCTAAACAATGCAGTGATTATATGATTTTTGAACAAAAGCCGTAGTACTGAGTAAGTCAGTAAAACTAAGATTCCTTCTACTCTTTCACATATCAATACCAGGACCCAACCTCCCTCTAGCATTGCAATCTATTCCCACTGAGCAGCATTAGCAGCCTGCTCAATTCCCTGGGGTTTCAGCAAATGCCCTCATTTATTGCAGAGGGACCTTCTCTACCCAAGGCATCGTTGTGAATATCATCTCCAAAATTTGGTGCATGCTTTTCAGACAGTGCAAAGAGAGCATCAAGAACACCAGAATGTCTGCTGAATGCTTGCCTAATTAATGAGCTGGAATCTACTCTATCCTAAGCACTACTGGCTTATTAGGAGTCATGAGGGGACCAGGAGGGCACTAAGGACATTTAGTCTACGCTTTGAAATATCAGGTCACAAATCAATTACTCTGGATTAATTTTATCCTATTAAAGAAGCCCTCTTTGCAATTTCAATTTGTTTAATTTGTGAGATATTAAGAATTCTAACACTAGAATTAATGGCATCAAGTAAGCCACGAAAATATCATTTTCATGATGTGCTGATTCGAAGGAGAAGAAAGGAAATAAGGGTTGTAGTAAACAGAACATGATGTATCTTAAGAGTATGACCAAAAATTGATAGAGGTGATGTGGAGATCCTCCTGTAAAATTCCACTATCTACAGTATCCAAGTAGGAGATTCTTTTCCTGTAAAATATGCAGTCTGTCAGGCAGCACTGCAGCAAAAAACAGATCCTAAAAACGTTATGTAATTTAATTACAAATGAAGAACTCTGTTTGGGAAAAAAAACCCCAACAACAACCAAGAACAAATCCAAATACCATTTGATTTGCATCACACAACAGAGATTTTCATGTTCCAGGCTCTTAAGTTCCAATTCCCCTCCCCTTCAGTCCATTTGGCTGATCACAAAATGTATTTATAGAGCGAAGCAGTTGTCAGAATTGTTTCAAGTATGTCTCGGGTAGTGTGACTAAAGAATATTTCAAGTCATCTCAAACCCATTTCCCAAAATTTTACCATTAAAATAAATAATTTCTTTGGGCACCTAATGGAAACACTGAAGATGTCCACCATTATTTCTTATTGCATTGTAGGACACTAGTGACTGCTTCTAGAGCATTCTCAGACACTGTAATCAATTGCTTCAGCCTCACCACAGAGCAAAGTGCACAGCACAAGGTGTTTCACTAATCCACCTGTTTTAAAAATGCATGATTGTAGCCTTCTTTGGGGCAATAAAAGAGTATTTCAGATTCCATTAGTATAAAGATTGCTAGAAGGGAATACATTAAATATCCCACTCTTACTGCTCATGAAAATATCTCTGTAGGCTTCAGTATGTATTAAAAAATAAATCAGTTGTTAGGAAAGATTCCGATATCGTCAGAAACACTGGAGTATTCTTCCTAGAGGTAATGGTATTCATCCAACTACCAATGAAATGAAGATTTCCATTCAGATCCACAGATTGTATCAGGTTGGAAGGGACCCTCAAAGGTCAATTTGTCCAACCCCCCTGCAGTCAGCAGAGACACCTCCAACTACATAAGGTTGCGCAGGGCCACATCAAGTCTGATCTTCAATGTCTCCAGGGACAAGGGCCTCAACCACATCTCCGGGCAACCTGTTCCAGTGTTTCACCACTTTCATTGTGAAGAGCTTCCTCCTGATGTCCAACCTAAATCTACCCTGCTCCAGTTTCAAACCATTGCTACACAGCTCTTTCATCAGACGTGTGAAAATGTAGTAGTGGTGGTCCTTTCCAACCATAGTGATTCATAGTGATTAGATGTTGTGCTGAGCAATATGGTTTAGTCAAGGACTAATGATTGGGCTCGATGATCTTGATGGTCTTTTCCAATCTAAGAAATTCTGTGATTCTGTAGTGGTAGTGAATATTGTATGTTGAAGAAAGGCAGACAGCAAAGAGGATTCTCTGAGTAAACAGCTCACTCAAAAGTTAGATCCTCTTCATTTCAGTTTGCAGATGACACTAAGCTGGCAGGAAGTGTTGATCTTCTGGAGAGTAAGAAGGCTTTACAGAGGGATCTGGACAGGCTGGATTGATGGGCCAAGATCAGTGGGATGAGGTTCAACAAGGCCAAGTGCTGGGTCCTGCACCTGGGTCACAACAACTTCATGAATGCTCCAGGCTTGGGGCAGGGTGACTGGAAACTGCTAAAAAAGACCTGAAGATGTTGGCTGACAGTCAGCTAAAGATGAGCCAGTGTCTGGCCAAGAAGGCCAACAGCATCCAGGCCTGGATCAGCAGTAGTGTGGCCAGCAAACCTGGAGACGTGATCGTCTGTTGTACTGGCCACTGGTGAGGCCACACTGTTGTGGAGGCATTAATGTGGCCAAGTCAGGAATTAAAGAAAACAGAATTACTTTATTTCCCTGAAAATGCCACCCCTAAACTACATACAGAACTAGTTTAGGTTTATCTACAGGCTCAATTTGATCAGGAAAATCTTCAAAGGATGTTACGGGCAAATTCAGAGATTTAGGAACTCAGGAAATGGAAAAGGCAAAGCTACAAACACAGCTTTACCCCACTATCAATCAGGCTGAACACAGAATTAAGGGAACATCAGGCTTTACTCACAAAGGTGAGATAGGTATTTGGCAATGATCCCTTGCTGGATTTCTCTGCAGCTGGGCTGCCTTCTTATGTTGCAAACAATATTCAATTGTGGCTCCAAACAGCAAAAGCCCAAGGCAGGTGGAAAAGTTGCCAAACTCAGAAGTGTCTCAAGACACAGCTTCAACCAGACAAGAGATCTGTGGAAGCAACGCTGCCTCAGCAGCGGCAGGGGAGAGCCAAATTGCTGGGGTCTCCCCCAGCCAGAATAGCAGCCAGGAAGTCAGCTGCAGCAGGGTCCCAGAGTAGCTGGGTCCACATGCCACCAGCAGCTCTCTCAGATGAACCCAAGGACTTGCCAAGCTTGCAAGATTGCACAGAATAGTGCAGAAGTGGGGAGAACCACGCAAAGCAGGGATGTGCAAAACCGAAAGTTAGGTTAAAAGGTAGGAAATGTCCAAAACCAGAGACGGTCCAAAATGGGAACTCTGTCACGGCAGGAACTCTTTCAAGGCAGGAACCTCACACTTTTTTCCCTTGCTCTATTTATGCTTTTCTAGACAGCGTCCATTTGCCATTTTATACTGGGTACGAAGAACCCAGCCAACCACCAACCCAATTCCCAGTGCAGGCTTCCACAGGGGTCAGCACATGTATGGAGAAAGGCACCTTTTTGCTCGTCCCCCTTCAAGCCCAAAGTGGGGAAGGGAAAGCACTTTTTGTACCTTCTTCTCCTCCCCATTCAAACCCGCAATGGTGGGGAGAAGGAAAGAATTTGGAGTACTCTAGGACACATGCTTTCAGTACTGCATTCAGTTTTGGGCCCTTCACTACAAGAAGGATGCTGAGGTGCTGGAGCAGATCCAGAGAAGGAAAACACTGTTGAAAAGTCTGGAGCACAGGGCTGGTGAGAAACAGGTGAGGGAACTGGGGGGTGTTTAGTCTGGAGAAAAGGAGGCTGTGGGGAGACCTTCTGGCTCTCTTCAACTTCCTGAAAGGAGACTGGACCCAGGTGGGGTTGGTCTCTTCTCTCAGACAGCAAGTGACAGGATGACAGGAAATAGCCTTAAGTTTTGCAAACTGAGGTTTAGGTTAGATATTAGGAAAACACTTCTTCCCTGAAAGAGTTATCAAGCCCTGGAACAGGCTGTGCAAGGCAGTAGTGGAATCCCCATCCCTCAAGGGATTTAAATCCATGTAGATGTGGTGCTGAGGGACATGGTTTAGCACCAGACTTGGTAGTGCTGGGTTAATGGTTAGACTTGAAGGCCTTTTCTAGCTTAAACATTTCTTTGATCTTATTCTGGCTTGCGTGAAATGTACACACTACTGAAGAGCAGAGGTGCTCTGTCTTTTGTCTTCCCAAAGAGAAGAGAAGGCACAAACCAAGATGGTTTGCCATCTCCTACTGCCCTGATTTTACCACATTCTTTGCCACTTTCTGGGTTTAGAACTGTTGCTCAGGATGTAACAATAAATTTCTAGGGCTAGGGTAGGAGTTCCTGCTCTACCATTACTACTGCAGTAGAAGATCACAAGGACATTCACCAGTGAATAAATTCTTGAACAAACAGCTCAGTTCATTCTTGGATTACTGTTAAAGGAGGGGGGAAAAAAACCCTTTTATTAATCCATAAATGGAAATGTCACAAAAACACAGTTATTTAAGTTGAGAAGGAACTAGTATCCCTGTGGCACATTTTGTGCCTCACTCACCATGGTCCTAAGCAGAGGTACAAGGTACAAAGCTAGGATAATTGTTGCTCCACTCCCTCAAAGCCAGGAGTCTCTGGTACATCAAAAGGCCTGAAAAGCAGGGCTTAGAAGGTAGATCAAACGACTAGACATCAACAACTTAAAGGATGCTGGTACTACACAGCAAGAAAGGGTTCTGTGAGTACATCAGAGGGAATTTCAGCATGAGTAGGGCACATACATGTTGGAGAACACCCTGCCAAGGAAAAGGAAACATTCAGTAGCCCAGGCCAGGATGCCGCAGTGAGAGCACAGTAAAAGCAGCAGCTGAATCATTTCAACAATGGCAGCATTCTATTGAGCTTGATAGGTTCCCTCTGGAGCAGAAACTTTTGCATTATCCTCTGTGGCAAAATGTCCCTTCTAATGGACCCCCCCACAGTGAGAGGATTTGGGCTGTAACAGATTAAAAAAAACCCTGTTATTAAAAAAAACCCTGTATTTAGTGGTGCAAAGCCTGTTTACATATTGTGACAGGTTTTTGACAGCTCCTGAGGACTGGAGATGAGAGGGAGGTAGAACCAGTGAGATTAACCATTTCTACAGTCTGGTTATATCTACAGGCACAACACAGACTGCACAGTACTGCAACTCTTTGTTATGTGGCAACTCAATATGGAGTTTGCAAGATTTCACTAGGGGCCTGTTCAGTTGTGGCTAGCTCTGACTCTACAGTATCTGGCTCAGGCCAACACGAGGCAGAAATTCAGGCTAGGTGCAGAGTGGGTTGAGAGCAGCCCTGAAGAAATAGACTCAGGGGTGCTGATTGCTCAGCAGCTCCCCATGAGTCAGCAATGCCCTCATGCAGCCCAGAAGGCAGCTGTGTGCTGGGCTGCAGCCAGAGGAGTGTGGGCAGCAGGGCAAGAAAGGGGGTTTTGCCTCTCTACTCTGCTCTGCTGAGACCTCACCTCCAATACTGTGTCCAGTTCTGGTGTCTCCATCATAAGAGGGACATAAAACTGTTGCAGCAAGTCCAGAGGAGAGCTACAAGGATGATGCAAGCACTAGAGCATCTCTATGAGAACAGACTGAGGGAGCTGGGATTGCTGAGCCTGAAAAAGAGTACAGGCTGCCTTCCAGCACCTGAAAGGAATCTTCAAGAAGGCTGGAGAGGAACTTCTCATGAAGGTGTCTAGCAACAGGACAAGGGGGAATGGCTTTAAGCTGAGGGAGAGTAGGTTTAGATGGAATCTTAGGAAGTTCTTCAGTAAGAGGGTGGTGAAATTCTGTAATAGATTTCCCACAGAGGCTGTGGCTGCACCCTCCCTGGAAGTGTTCAAGGCCAGGTTGGATGAAGCCTTGTGCAACCAAGTCTAGTTGAGAGGTGTCCCTGCCCACAGCAAGGAGGTTGGCATAGATGATCTCTGAGGGTCCAGCCTAAATGATTCTATGTTTCTATATTGTACCAATACATTTCATACCAGCTCAGTCCTGTATGCACAGAACACACCTGTAGCATGACCCCAGATTGGTGTACTCAGAGAGGCACCCCAAGGAATTGACAGATTTCAAAATGCTCATGGCACTACTTTTGTCTAACACTTATCTAATACTTCAGAGAGAGCTGCTGGTGTTGGCCTTAAAGCTGGCACAGAAGCATTGCCAAGAGAAATGTTTTAAAAGAACATTTTTTTTCCTCCTTTTGAACTCAGTATTGCATCTTGGTGAGATTTACCAAGCATGTCTGTTCCACCTCTTCTCCACACCATTAGGCTGTGACTGTTAATGCAATATCTTAAATGTTTCTTAGAAACTGAGTTCAGAAATTCCTCATCTGGCCTTTCAAGGCAGCTGCCTGAAAGCTTCACTAGCCACTAAGCCTAAGAACTGCAAGAAAGTGCTTTTCTCAGCCAAGTCTTTTAAAGCTTTGCTTGTACTTCCTGCACTCATCCCTCACGACTGCATGCTTCTATTTGCCCGTTGTTACTTGCCAGATTGAGTCCTTGCCAGAGCTACAACTTTTGTCTGAGCTTTTTTTTTTTGCTCCTTAGTTGGTTATTAAAACTTACTTTCAGTTAGCCTCTAGATGGTTATCCCAAGGGCATTCTAGAGAGCAATTTAAGTCTACTAAACAGTTACAGACTGAACACAGGACTAGCTCCAAGAGGAATTTGTTTGAGAGGGCAGCAAGGCTCATTTCAGTTGCATTTCTTTTAACTATGGGACTTTTAACTGCTCCATCCTTTTCTTATTCAACACAACTGCTAAAATACTTTCCATGTCCCATTTTTACCTTGTCAAAGAATATCCATCTTGTTCTCACTAAATATGGGAGCCAAACACCATGTCTTGTGTGAGTGGTATCTAGACTGACAACCGACAGCCCTCTGGTAGCTCATTATCTATTCAACACCCTTAACACGCTCACAGGCCAAAGAATTTCAAAGGTATCCTTGGTTCTACCCCTATACTCAAGGTATTTCTGTAAGTGTAAGACCTTTTAAGGTACACAGTGAAAACTAATTTGTAAGCTTCTACATATTTAAAGCTACAGCAGTGCAGCTGCACACGAGCCAGCAGTGTGCCCAGGTGGCTAAGAAGGCCAACAGCATCCTGGCCTGTAACTGTGTGTAGCAGGAGTAGGGAAGTGATGGTGCCCCTGTATTTGGCCTGGATTCAGCTCTAGGTGCCACAGCATACAAAAGACACTGAGGTCCTGGAGCGTGTCCATAGTGGACAATGAGGCTGGGGAGGGGTTTGGAGGGCATCATAGAAGGAACATTTGAGAGAGCTGGGGTTGCTTAGTCTGGAGAAGGGGAGATCATATTGCTCTCTACAACTACCTGAAAGGAGGCTGTAGTGAGGCTGGTGTTGCTCCCTTCTCCCAAGTAACCAGCAATTGGATAAGAGGAAATGGGCTTATATTGTTCCAGAGGAGGTTTAGATTGGACATTAGGAAAAGCTTTACTGAGAGAGTCTTGAGGAGTTGGAACAGACTGCCCAGAAACTGTATATGTGGTACTTCAGGATATCGTTTAGTGGTCATGGTAGTTGGGTTATCATTGGAGTCAGTGATCTTAAAAGTCTTTTGCAGCCTTATGGATTCTATGGAGTATTGGTGACAGACTCTGAACATCCTTGATCCTACTTTCCAGCACACACCTTGTCTGTTTCTCTTAACCTCTTTGCTGTCACTGTGAAATCTTCAGTTTAGTAGATGGTCATGCTTAAGTGCAGGCTACAGAAAAATCAGTTGGCACAGCTTTGCAGTTGATGTTTTGGCACCATAAATCTAAGATCTACATTAGATGACAGTGCCCAATGAAGAAAAAAAACACGCCCTTTGTTAGACCAAATGATCAGAACTAAAATCCTAACTAATGGGAAGAAACTAGCTGGATCATATAGGAAATTATGTTTATATTTTAAAGTTTCTTTTCTGTTTTCTTAGAATAGTGAAAGAATCTCACACATCTTTCAACATGAGACTGTCTGGCAGACTGAGGGAGATTCTCTTCCCCCTCTACTCTGCCCTAGTGAGGCCCCACCTGGAATACTGCATTCAGTTCTGGGTTCTCCAGTTCAAGAGGGACAGGAATCTACTGCAGAGAGTCCAAGGGAGGGCTACAAGGATGCTGAAGAGACTGGAGCACCACCTGATGAGGAGAGGCCGAGAGCCCTGGAGCTGGTTAGTTTGGAGAGAAGACTGAGAGGGGGTCTGATCAATGGATATAAATATCTGAAGTCTGGGGGTCAGGAAGGACCAGACAGGGACAGCCTCTGCTCAATTGTGCCCTGGCATAGGACAAAGGGTAATGGATGGAAACTCTACCTCAACAAATGGAAGAACTTCCTTACTTTGAGGGTGACAGAGCACTGGCACAGGTTGTGTAGTTTCCTTCTCTGGAGCCTTTCCAGCTCTGTCTGGATGTGTTCCTGTGTGACGTGTGCTAGATTCTCTGGTCCTGCTCTGTCAGGGGAGTTGGACTCAATGATCTGTGGAGGTCCCTTCCAACTCCTAACATCCTGTGATGCTGTGAACATCAGCAGCACTTACAGTAATAAATCCTAATTTAGCTTTTGGGAACCACAGAACAGTGTTCCTCAGCATGAAATACTATGTTTAGTGATATTCTGATAAATGCAGCAAGAAAAGCAGCACAAGAGAAACACCACAAACTAAAATGAACAGCTTCATTTCAGTGAGAGACTACACCAAGCTGAGAAGGGAGACAAAGTTAATACTGATGGTAATAGCAAAGGAGAAATGTTCTTTAGACATGAGAAACTTACCAGGACTGTTCGTCCCTGGGAAATAAAGAAATGGCCAGACACCACAATGGTAAGGATAAGGTGGCCTGATTCTTCATTTGATTCAAAAACCTTTAAAAAAATAGAACAAGAATCTAATGCTGTCAGCAGAACATTTTACATTTTTAGAGTGGAATAAAAAGTTTTAAAGGTCAGTGCAACAAGTCAGGTATATAACTTACTTCTCAGTAATGCAACTTGCCCTCCACTCCCCCAGACAGGACGCACATTTGATTTTTTTTATTTTTTTTACTAATTTAAATTCCATAAAGAAACTTAACTACTTTAAACAACCATCTGGACTCTTCCAATTTGATCTCTAGGTTTTAATACCATAGGTCACTGCTGAAGGAGGAGTTAAAAAAAAAGTGGGCCACTATATCACTGATGTGTTGGGGATGATGTTGAGGGGCCTGGAGCCATCTCTGAGAGACCTGGAGCTATTTAGCCTGGAGAAGAGCAGCCTGAAAGGGGATCTTCTCAGTCCTCAGCAGGATCTAAAGGATGGGGGGCAAGAGGATGGGCCCAGACACAAACTGGAAGCTGGGTGTCCATCTGAGGATGAGGAAGAACTTCTTTGCTGTGAGGGTGCTGGAGCCGTGAAGCTTCCAAACCCACCTGGGCAAGCTGCTTGGAGTGACCCTGTTTTAGCAAAGGGGCTGGAGATGATCTCTAGAAGTCCCCTCCAATCCTAACATGCTGGAATTTTTGGGGTTCTGCACATTTTTATTAATGAAGCAAAATCTCTCCTGATTCCCGCATTAACGTTGCACTTGCAAAAGGCTGCCCGCAAGGGCCCCACTTACTACGGCTTGCTACACAGGAGCCTCCCAGAGCCCACTGGAGCCAGTCACTGCAAAGGCAAGCGGTCACCTCCCACCGCCTCACCCCACCCGTCACCTTCCAAGAGGTGTTTTGCTCTTCATGCTCGCCATCCCTCGGAGGTAGGAAGCGGCCGTAGCGCTTCAAGGGCCACGTCGTGGCGCTGCCGAAGAGGGAGGTGTCACCCTCGGCCGCCACCGCCATCCCGGGCGCTGAGGAGGCTGCGGAGAACAGCAGGGAGAGCATCGCGCCCGAGCTGGGCGGGAAACAGGAGCCAATGGGAAGGGGGAGAGAGCGCGTGGGGAGGAATTGTTCCCCAATCAGCGGGTGCCAGACACACAAGAGCCAATCAGGCAGTGCACTCCGCCTCCGCACTCCGCCTCCGCACGGCGTGCGCCAGTGCTGGGTGTCGCGAGCCTCGGTGCTGTTGCGCCACTCCTGGGTCGGGCCGTGCTGGACTGGGCCGGGCCGGGCCGCCCCGCCCTATCTCATCCCTTCGGGGTCTTCGAGGGGATGGTGGCCGATGCCTCCCTTTGTCACAGCCACCCTCCTGCTGCAGCGATGTGGCGGGACCGCCCGACGGTGTCGAGGGAGAGAGAAGCGCCGAGCCCGGGGCGCTCGTGGCCATTTTGTTGGCGCTGAGGGAGCTCCCTCAGCGCAGCGCAGCGCAGCGCAGCGGCGAGGAGGCAGTGATGGAGTCGCCCGCGGGCCGCGACTTTAGTAAGCATCCTTCCTCAGGTGAATTACGCCCGGGTGCCCCTGGAAAAGCTGTCTTGAACTCTATATGGCTTTCTTGTTTTTTGGTTGTTTTTTTTTTTTTGGTGCAAGTGCTGTGCTGCCTTCACAAACCAGCAATAGTGCTGTTGTCCCTGAAGTGCAGTGTGTTAGGTACCAAAACCTACTTCTTTCTTTAAGTTGTTAGGCAGCCCAGGTCTGTTCAGCTGGATTAATTAATCAGAGTGGCACTCCTCTCCCTTCCAATTTTGGCTTCCTCTCTGCTATTATGTTGCCCATAGGATTATGTCATACTACACCTGAGGAATAAAGAGCAGTGGTGGAATGACTCATAATAGGACTGCGCTTAGGTATTGCATTTATAGGTATGTGGGTCCATTACCAACAAAACCGCCTGCATTAGCCAGTCAAGGGCATGGAGGGGGAATGGAAGGGTCAGTTTCTATTCAGGAAGATGGAGGTGATCATCATCTCACCTGAACAGGCTCGAGGGTGCCAATCACACTGGCCACTACTACCTGCCAGTAGTTTTCGTCCCACTTCGGAGCAGTGCCTGCTGGCCACAGCACATACTTGACCAAGGTGAAGCTTGGCTACGTAGTAATGCAGCTTAAAAAGAACAAAAGTTTATGCCAATTTTCTACTTTTTGTTACCACTGTGGTTTGCAGTTACGATGCTGGCTTGGAGGTGTCTCTGTCCATGGCAGGGAGTTGGAACTAGAAGATCTTTAAAGTCCCTTCCAGCCCAAAGAATTCTTGGATCTGAGATAAAAGTCTTCAGCTACAAGCTTAACCTACAGTGGTTTGATGTGTTGGAAAATAGAAGACTGACATTTATGTGACATGGACATTGTGTTTGTTCTCTGTTCTTTACGCCCTGAGAGCCACATGAACATCTGGGGAGCTATTTCCATAATAAACAAGTTTACAGTGTTTTCACTGTAGGAAGGTGTTTATCTGAACCTTTTGCAGATAGGGAAACACAGGCAGAAAGGCATTAAACGACTTGACAAGGTCATCCAGAAACATCAGTAATGAAGCTGGGAATACAGCATGGGTCTCCTAGCTGCCAGTTGCCTTCTCTAATCACTGCTGCTCCAGGAGGATTTCTCAAATTGTGCCTGTCAAGCATTCAGTATTGGCCTGTAGATTTGGGACTTTCTTAACCAAGAAACTAGAGCTGGATTGTCAGAGGAAAGATGGTATATTTATATTGCATCTTTTCTCTCCTAATTCAGCTGGAGTTCTATGGAAAATGGTTAGTTTACAGCATCTTCTAGTGACAAATTGCGAGAGTGATTTCTGGCAGACCTGCTAAAGGAGGGAAACAAACCCTCAATCTTCTTAAAAAATAAAATAAAATCTTCAAAATAAGGCTTTAAACAAGGCAGAAGTAAAACAAAAGCAGCAGATAACTCCCATCAAGTGCTTTAATAATAACGCACATTAAAAGAAGGAGTTATTAGGGGGACATAAAGCCAGCTGCAGCCTGTAAGAGCCTATACAAATTATGGTTTAGCTTCATTAGTCTACTAGTTTGCTTTTCCATGTGGGTAAAGTAAGGTTTTAACCAGGAGAAACACACACTGCCTTCAGTCTGATGCCCAAGCTATTGCTGATTGTGGTTTCACAGGGATCTGCATGATAAGTTGTGCATTCAGAGAGCAGAGGTGTGGGAAGGTGGTTCGAATGTTGTTTTGTAAAAGGCAGCCTCGCTAGGGGTTTCTCATTTTTAAAAATGACAGAGCAGAATGTGGAAGAAGGAGGCTGGTGAGGGAGCCTGAAGATGAAAATGTGTTTCATCAGAGATGAGATAGCACATCCTGTGTACATGCTGAGGGTTTATCATTCTGGTGCGCTTCAGATGTGCTTGAGACTTTGTGGGCTGCGGTGGTGAAAGTTAATTCTCTCACTGGAAAAGTCCTGTTGATAACTTAGAAAACCTCTGCCAGGATCAGAGAGATCCCTGCAGGAAGAAAGATCTTGTTCTGTTCCTGTACAAGATGGATTTGATAATGTGTTAATAATCATTATATAACAGTTTGGTTTGGTATTAGGCATTTTGCTGAGCCATCTATGTTATTGGTTGTTAATAATTGTTAGTAATGGTGATGATAGGAACAGCAATAAAATCATATTACCACCATGGTATTACTATATGTGAGTGTAGGTGGTCCCCAAAGTGCAAAGGATAGGCTGGAGTAACTTAAACAAATTGGATAAGTAATGTGTTGATGAAACAGAGATTGGCAGATGTGCATGAAATGGATAAAAACAGCAACAAAAAGTACATTTTAAAAATACTGGAGGTTTCCCTGTGTTACTGACAACTTCCCAGCTGTGTTAAAAGGGATAAAATAGGATTTCTCACAGTGGCAGAAATAACAGGTTGGTGAAAATGTTCTATTCAGAATACTTGATTTATTGCGTTGGTTGTTCTAATACACAGCTGTAGCTTATGCTGTAGAATTGTTTGGGTTGGAAAGACCTTTAAGATCATTGAGTCCAACCACTGGCCATTAAACTGTGTCCCAGCATGCCACGTTCTGCACGTTTCTTGAGCACCTCCAGGGATGGCAATTCCACCACCCCTCTGGGCAGTCTCTGCCAATGCTCTTGCAGCAAAGAAACATGTCAGTTCTTTGAATTTCCAACCTAACCCTTCCCTGGCACAATTTCAGACTATTTCCTTTCATTCTATCACCTGATACCAAGGAGAAGAGACCAACTCCTACCTGTCTCCAGCCCCCTTTCAAAGAGTTGTAGAGAGCAATGATCTCTCCTTTCAGCTTTCTCCAGATTCTCTAATTCCCTGATCTAGTCCTCCCCAGCTCTGTTCTCCAGCTTTATTGCCCTTTAGAGCATCTACTCAGTGTCTTTCTTGGAGTGAGTTCTTGGAGTGAGGGGCCCAAAACTGAACCCAGTATTTAAGGTGCTGTGTTGTTCAGAGCCTTCCTCAAATCTTGACAGATTCATTCCATTAATCATCACTTCCCATAGTTAGTCGTAGCTGCTTCCACCTGAGTGTGATCTGCCATTTGTCAGCCTCACTGCCCAGACCTCTGGGTGCTAATGAAGTTACAGCACCTTGGTATTTGATTATTGCAGAGCAGGATTTTCAAAATATCTTCACCCAGTTCTGCCAACATATGTCAGTACTGACGGAGTTGAGCTTTGAGTACTCTTAATGCAGACACATGTGGTGTCCTGGGCTCCAGTAGGATGCCTTTGCTGTCCTAAGGTGTCAGATGTTCATCTAGGAGGAGACCTCATTCCCCAGCTGCTGTGAACTGAAGTAATTGAATTTTACCAGTTTTATCCTGATCCACTTCTTTCCTTGTTGAGAACTACCCCTTACAATGAGTTTTACATTTTAAAGTGAAAAGTAGAAACCAAACTGGTGCATTTCTGAGTGAATCTACCTCATCTGTTGTAAGGTAGGAGCAAAGTCTGGTGTTAGGCATCAGGCTCAAAGTGTAATTTGCAGTGTCTCTTTTTTTCCTTAAGGGTCACACCAGGATTAACACCAGATTGAAAATCCATCCTTTAAGCACTGTGAGTATTAGAGGGTCCCTTTGCCTCAGCATATTTCAGAATTTTAAGCGACTGGTCCTTCTCATTTTCCAAAGTCAGAGCTTTTTCTCCAATTAAGTCTTCACTTAGGCTTTTTTTGTCAGAAGCTTCTCAGTTTCAGGGTGTTTCCAGAAACTGATTCCCTAAATTTATATATTGCTTATCTAGTGGAGACATTCCTAGCTTGTCAAGGGTTGTATTCCTAAATGACATCTTGGTCTTACTTCATATTACTTCATCTTGTGTGTTTTAATTGTCATGGGATTTGCTGGCATACACGTGGAAGAAGTCTGAGTCTGTTGTCCTTTGAGTAGCCAGTGCTGACAACAGAACTTGTCCACAGAAGGAGCAAGCAAAGAGATCATGACTGAATTTGCATGGAGACCCCTGAATTAATCTTAGAGTCATTGAATGGTTTGAGTTGCAAGTGACATCAGAGATCATCTACTCAAATCTCTCTGCCATGAGCAGGGACACCTCCCAGCTACACTTGGATGCTCAAGGCCTCATCCAACCTAGACTTGAACATCTCTAGGGAGGACACATCCTCAACTTCTGTGGGAAACCTCTTCCAGAGTCTCACTACCCTCTTACTGAAGAACTTCTTCCTATGATTCAGTCTAAACATACTCTCGCTCAGCCTAAAACCATTCCCCCTTGTTCTAGACACCATTAGGAAAAGTCCCTCTGCAGCCTCCCTGCAGGTTCCTTTCAGTTGTTAGAAGGCAGCTGTGAAGTGCCTCTGGACTTCTCCAGTCTGAACTCCAGCTCATTTAGCATATCCTCATGGAAGAGGTGCTCCAGCCCTTGGATCATTCTTGTCATCTCATTTGGACTCACTCCAACAATTCCATGTCTCTCTTATGATGGAGACACCAGAACTGGACACAGTATTGGAGGCGAGGTCTCAGCAGAGCAGAGTAGAGAGGCAAAACCCCCTTTCTTGCCCTGCTGCCCACACTCCTCTGGCTGCAGCCCAGCACTCAGCTGCCTTCTGGGCTGCATGAGTGCACTGCTGACTCATGGGGAGCTGCTCAGCAATGAGCAGCCCCAAGTCTTTTTCTTCAGGGCTGCTCTCAATCCACTGCACCCGGCCTGGATTTGTGCCTGGGGTTGGCCCAACCCAGAAGCAGGACCTTGTACATAATGATGTCTTTGAACATGTGTGTTTTGAAACTGTTCTATAAAGTCTCAGACATTTTATAGTTTATTAAAAACATAATTTATCAGCATTCTATTTATTTCCTTTTAAGTTCTCTAACTTCAATACTTGTTGCCTCGCATATTTGCCAGTGACATAAACCCGCCCCTCCTCCCCCCGCCAGACACCCATCACTGTCAGTGGAGCTGTTTTGCTGAGTGCCTTTCATTTTCCATGACCTTTAAAACATCAAGGCATTTATTAATTCAGATTTACAGATGGGTGGAGGGGAGAATTGCAGATTGGAGATAATCCATTGATGGTATGTCCCTTATTTGATGAGGACTGTAGAATGAGATCTAGTCCTTGCCACTGCCAAGATTCCCCCTCCCAATCAACTGTGGTTTTCATTTAACCACTGGTTAAATAGTGACCCTAGCAGGAAGAGAAGAGCCTGGATTTGGAGCCATCATTGTAAAGTGAATTTCTGATGTCTTTGATATGAACAAGAGCTGTAATTATCTCTGCTTTGTAATTCCTGCAGTGATTAACTCCGCATGTTTCCTGTGCACTGTTATAAACACAGCAATAGCAGAAGGGATTTCTGACTTGTACACAGCTCTGTCAAAGTTTATTTCAGCCCAAACATACACCAAACCATTAAGAGATTTTCCAAAGAAGAACATAGATTGGTTTTTTTTTTCCCCTCAGGCTCCTTTGAACTGGTTTTAGCAGATCTTGCAGTGAGTTTGTAGTGGAAAATGCCTTCTTGATTCTCTCTGTGAGTGTCAACCCCAAAGTTGATGTTTATGAGAGTTATAGAGAAGGAAGAAAGTATGTCTTGAGCTCCTGTGTTTTCTCACAGGATATTGTCTTCTCATCACCCGCCTTCTTTCTGAATTCCCTTTCTAGCCTACTGGATTCTCTGGTGTTCAACCTACGGAGCAAGTCAGTAGAAGACTGTAGTGCCCTTTTGTCCGTGCCAGAAGAGGTTGGAATAGAATAGAATAGAATAGAATAGAATAGAATAGAATAGAATAGAATAGAATAGAATAGAATAGAATATTTCAGTTGGAAAAGCTCACACTTGGGGTGTAATGATAGGTTGAAGCTTCAAAGCATCCTGTTCCAAATACAGTTATTTAAAGCAGGGAATAAAATATTTTTGTGCTGGTGGTGACATGAGATTTCAAAATGGAACTGAACAGTTGCTGTGCCTTCCAGTCAAATTCTGTGTGGTATGCTCAACCCACCTTGCCAAGATCAGCTGTCCCTCTGACATAGCTGTATTGGCACTGGTGACGCCACATCTTGAAAACTGGGTTCAGTTTTGAACTCTTCACTCCAAAAAGAATCTTGAGGTGCTGGCGCAGGTGCAGAGAGGCAGCAAAGCTGGTGGAGAGTCTGGACAACAGGGCTGGTGAAGAGCAGCTCAGGGAACTGGGATTGTTGAGTGTAGAGAAAAGGAGGCTAGGGGAAGACCTTCTGACTCTCTACAGCTCCCTGAAAGGAGGATGTAGCAAAGTAAGGGGTGGTCTCTTCTCCCAGTTAACAAGTGACAGGACAAGAGTAAATGGCCTGAAATGGTCCCAGAGGAGGTTTAGGTTGGATGTGAGGAAGAATTTCTTCCCTTGAAGGGTTGTCAAGCCCTGGTATAGGCAGCATGGGGAAGTGGTGGAATCATCATCCCTGAAGGAATTTAAAAGCTGCAGAGATGTGGTGCTGAGGGACATGGTTTAGTGGTGAATTGGCTGTGCAGCCTGGATTATGTGCCACACTAGAAGGAGCCTCAAGTCCCCTGAATCCCACACTGCTTAGGAAGCAAGCAGCAAAATGCTAATAAATTGAATTTACTTAATCTCCCATGTGTTTTGTATTAATCTGAATAGCATTATAGGAGCAGGGATGTGCTTACATAACAAAATGTTCTCCTTCAGTTTAAGGTTAATGTAGTTACTCATATCTACCACACAGAAGATGGAGGTCTTCATCTCCTGCAGCAGTCTATCAGTAATTTCCACAAGAAGTACCTATATTCTATGCTAGAAGTCTCTGAGCCAGGGAGTGGGATATTAAACACTTGGAGTTTCCCCAAATCATGTAATACTACATTCCGCAGGCATTCACTTCTCACCGAAGATGCTAGAAGCAGTATGTGTAGGAGAAGTATATTGATCAGGAGCAGGCAGTGTTACACAGGAAATCTTTGTTTGCTTTGATAGCCTAAAACAAAAATTAAAGACCTGTTCTTTGTCCAGCTCTCAAAGGCCTTTGGTTTGATAGTGGATTTCATGTGGTGAAATGTAGAAATTGTGCTGCACTGTCATGGACACATTGTTTGCTTGTTAGGTGAAATGTGTGAGATTCAGCACTTTGGGTCAGATTTCCTTTAGCCTGCAGTGGGAATAGTGGGTGGAAGGAGCATTCCAGTGCCTCAGTGTTTGAGTGACTCAGAGCCTTTTGGCACAGGGAGCATTCTGGGAGATTATCTTCTGTGAATCAATCTGAGGCACATGATAGCTCCCTGTTCCTGAGTTCTGCCTTCTTGTGTATTGTAAGAAATTAATCAGTTAAGTTGTGGTAAATGCAAATATCAATCTCTGGTGCTCCTGTATGATGAAGGTGGCCAAATGTAACTCTCCTCCTTTGTTCCCCAATTTCTTCGTGGACATTTGCCGAGCAGACAGATGTGATTTTTTTTTTTTTATATTTCTTCAAGATGCAGTTTTATAATAACTTACAGAGTCAGAACTGTTTCAGTTGGAAAAGACCTCTAAGATCATCAAGTCCAACTGTTACACCTTTCTTGAACTCTGGGACTCTACCACCTCCTTGGGCAGTCTGTTCCAATTCCTGACCACTCTTGCAGCAATGAATTTTTTTTCTAATCTCCAACTTAAAGGTCCCTTGGCACAATTTCAGGCCATTTCTTCTCATTCTATCACCTGATTCTAGGGAAAAGAGACTAATAGCCATCTCACTGCAACTTCTCTTCAGGTAGTTGTAGAGAACAGTGAGGTCTCCCCTCCCTTCAACCTCCTTTTCTCCAGGCTGAATAACCCCAGTTCCCTCAGCTGATCCTCACCAGCCCTGTTCTCCAGACACTTCACCGGCTTTGTTGCCCTTCACTGGACATATATCAGCACCTTGATGTCATTCTTGGAATGAAGGGCTCAAAACCTAACTCAGTATTCAAGGTATGGCCTCACCAGTGCTGAGTATGTGGGCATGATCACTTCCCTAGTGATCTTTCATCTCTCAGCCTGCTTTAGTGCGTCTTGGACAACAATTTCTTTTGTTTTCTACGGCTTTATACTGCCAAGCATAGGATCCCCTTTTCATAGATATGGATTATCTACTCTGTATTTACCTTGTTGCTAATTTTAATCGAGCAGGCAGCTGCTTAGTTCAGTCTGATTTAGCTACTGCATGAAAACTGAGAGATACCTATTGTCATTCTCTGCAGAACCTGCCTGTGATCCAGCAAGTTCACAACAGAACAGTTTTGCCAGCTTCAGCTGATTTCATCTTGATATTGTTTGACAGAAGGTAAGAATAAGAGCTTCTCCCAGTCTTGTTGTTATACAAGATGTGAATAGACAGGGAGGCAAATAAACGCAATCTTTGTTGTTATTGTCAGCCAAAAAAAAAATGAAGTGTGATAGATGGAATGCCATTTGTGATAGAAGATAGTTTGTTTTCCTATCTTGGCATTCCAGAGATAGGATATTTGCTAACATTTAAGAACAGCCTGATGTCAGTGGAAAATTCAAATGTCATTTGATATAAACTCTCACATAAATCAAGAAAAAATTAGTTTTTAAGAGACATTTCTGCTATGCAAACAGAAATGAGGGTGATGGTTATGGTGGCAGGGTCATTCTCAGGGTTTTTTTTTCTCTTCTCAAGCTGCAAAGCAAAACCAGCCTCTTTCAAAAAAAAACCCATGTTTGTAGCTCAGCTATATTCATTCTAAATGCAGATGTAAAAATGTATTAATTACAACACTGCTAATGGAAAATAATTGTGTTTCATCTGTGATTTGAAGAGGCTGACAGAAAATAATGTACATTGAAGGGTGAAAGAGTGGAAGGGAATTGTTCTACATCATGCAAACATTTCCATTGATGCAGTCTGTTCCATATTCTGTGTAGTGTAACTGTGGTTGAAAGTCACTGCTCTAGAGAATCTGCAGATGACCTAAACCTTCCAGCTCTCCAGCATTTCTTTCCCCCAAAATTACTATTTTGGTGTGATTTCTGTGTATCCTTCACTATGGACTTCTTCATGCTTCCTGGGTAGTCAGGCAAGCCTGTTAGAAGGAAGGTATCATAAAGGCTACTGCATTAAAATAATGAAGCTGGCTGGATACTGGTGAGCTTTGCCTGTCTTTCTTGGGAATAACAACCTGAGGGTCCATGAAGGGCCAGTTCAGTTGCATGGGATAGTTCAGTGCCATGAAAAGGTACTGGGCAAGATGACCCTGCTTTTATCATCATGAGTACTGGCTTTTCTACTTGTAGGTACCTCACTAGTGAAGTAAAAGCTATAATAGAAGAGTGCCTCACTACTTAAGAAAGTAACATAGAAGCAATTTGAGAGCGTTTGTCTAATTTTAAAAGTATTATTGGGCAGTGCACAACAGAGAATATTTGACTTGCATTTTTGACCTAAATGCAGACTCATATGAGCGAAGCACTCTCCATACTGAGAAGAAATGATCCTTTAAATGGGTTGAATATAAATAAAAATATGAGGGTAAAACCAGATCTGAAAATCTGCAGTGTGGCACACTGAGTATACATGTGTGATCTCCCTTTATCTCATAGAAAACGAGTCAGAAGATCCTGTGAATTGCACCATTAGCATGCCTACTGGCTGCTGTTGGAGACTGGACTCCAGCTAAACAAATCTTTACTCTGCACCTCCGTGTCTGTTCTTCTACTCTAGTGACACAAAGGAGCTCAGAATCAATACAGCTGACCAATGTGATCGGAGTATTGTTCAGCTTTATTGTAAAAACAAAACGAGTTATGTAGCCCAAGTCTCTCCCAGTTCACACCATTCTGTTTCTCATTGGTAATTCTTATCTGTCCACACCCTTTTCTTCTGACGTATATCTGCTGCTTTTCCCAAAATGTTTTTGTTTCTTCTTCAGCCAGCTCCCTCTTATCAATCAGTGCTGCTGGTGCAGCTCTCCCAAGACCTGCTTTTCTCACGCTAAGAGAGGCCCAATGAAGGGGATCTTTTAACAAGTGGATCGTTCAATTACATGTCCATGGCTCTCCAGCCATCCCACATTCCAAGATCCTTTTCTTAGGTCAAAGTTGTGCTTTTCTAGTTGCTGCTTTGACTAATAGAAACCATAGCAGAATCTATGCTGTGTTAGCTGTGCATAATACACCAAATTTTCAAGCAGAAAATCCAGTCACCAATCTTTATCAGTGTTCCAGTTTTGGAAAAAAATGCTATTTTGTCCATCCTTTTATAAAGGAAAATCCCTTTATTAATCTTTAAAAAGTATCCAGACAACCCAAAGCAAAAGAAACTTTCAGCATGTCATTTACAGCAGCTGGGGAACTGGAGTTTCTGTGAATTTGGCACACGTGCACACACATTATTAATTCCACCAGTGTGCATGCATTCATCCTCTTTCTCTTACTTACTTTAATAATAAACCTTCAAGAAGCAAGAGCTCATGTCCTGAAACAACTTCTGTCAGTTACTTAATTTGTAAATGACCTTTTCTCTATCTGCCAAATCACTTAAGCCCTGGCACCCCTTATTGGTATTTAATATATGTCGTGAAGTGCCACTCAGTTTTCAGATACTTAGCTCTGAACTTAGCTCATCTCACGCAACTTTTTCACAGACTTGTTACTTCCATGAAGAAGGATTTCCAAATCATTCCTTGTAATCATCATGCAAGCAGACAAAACTGGGTGAATCCTCAGCTTTGTGAAGACTGAGAGGAGACAACCATTAGAATCACACTGTCATAGGCTTTAAATTGAGAGTTTTGTCTGCCCTTAAAATGATTCTAACTTAGTGAGAATAACCTTCAGAAGCATGGGGACCTGGCATGGGGAGACACTACAGTGTGGACACTGGCACTTTGCTTGAAGAGTACAAGACAGGGCTGGACAAGGCCTTGAGCAATCTGGTCTAGTGGAAGGTGTCCCTGCCATGGCAGAGGGGTTGGAACTAGATGATCTTTAAGGTCCCTTCTAACCCAAACTATGCTATGATTCTATAACAGTGGGGTGGGAACAAAGTACACAACACAGGATGGTTTTCTGTAGATCAGAAGTGATTCTTTTGCAGTTCCAACTGCTTTTACAACTTGTCATGCTGTAGGCATTAGTTCACACCAGCACTGTTTTAGACAACTAGCCTACACCTGTGGGCCAAAGAAGAAATTGAGTAAGAAGTGCCTGCAGTAGGCAGCTTTGACCTGATCCAAGGTGTCTGTGCCTGTAATATGAAATATAAATGTATGTCCCTATTGCTGTCATAGGAAATTGTGTAGGATAATAGAAATACTGGAGTGGTAATAGCATTGAGGATAGGCTGAAGAGCTCTCTATGAGGAAGTTGTAGAGTGACAGATACATTAGAGCTTCTAATACTTCACCTGGGTTGTGTGCCGAAGAGATTCAGAGATTGCATCAGGTTGGAAGCAACCCTTCAAATCCCCCTGCAGTTATGAAGGACAACTTCAACTAAATCAGGCTGCCCAGGGTCACATGAAATCTGATCTTGAAATCTCCAGGGTTGGGGCCTTAAACCATATCCCTAGGCAACCTGTTCCAGTATTTCACCACTTCCGTTGTGCAGAACTTTCTCCTAATGTCCAACCTAAATCTGCCCTTGTCCAATTTCAAACCACTGCCTCTCATCCTATCTCTACACGCCTTTCTAAACAGTTCTTCTCCATTATGTTTATTGAAATGTATGGATGTATTATTGCAAGGCTATAGAAGAACATTCAAGAAAGAAATGTCCAAAAAGTGGTTAAAGTCAGACAGAACAAAAATCACTCCTCTATCTGTGTGCTTCCAACTTCTCTGAAACAGTGTGAAGATCCAGAAGATACTGGGAAGTCATTGCTGATTAAAGAGAACAAGTCAGGGAGCCCAGGTTCCAGCTGATGACTTTTGTTATATGAGAGTTACAAATTCCATTACAGTCATGTTAACTTCAGAATCGTTCTTGCTGGCTTTCCCCATTTAAGTGCATTGCTTGAATCTTGATAAGAGAAAAAGCAATTAGAGATTTGGCTCAGAGACAGGCAAGGGCTATGTCTGGTTTGCTCTGTGGTTTTTCAATATTCATTTTCCTTCTTGCTTTTGCACAGTGAAAAGGTACAATGTATTTTTTCAATTGTATTGAGATATTTTGTGGATGCTATCAGATGAGTATGGAATGATGAGCTGGAATCTTATTGCTGTACTAAGAAGGTGTTTTTGATCCATCCTTTTACTCATATAGCACAGAATTCAGTCCTCAAGGAAGAAGGAGGGAAAAGAACATGTTGCTTTGCAGGCAGCTGGATGACAGAGTGAGAAAACAATATGGGAAACTGTATAACACAGCTGGACACTGCACTGAGCAACACCATGGTACATTTCAGGAAATGCTTGAGAATTAAGGCCTCCATTGGGAACATGCAGCCTCACTTGTGCACCATGAGCTGTAGAAGTTGACCCAGTGGTATTTACTGCAGTTCATAGCTGAACTAGAGCTCTTCTCTCCAAAACAGTGATTCAGTCTTGGTTTACAGACACTAAATGATGCTTTAGCACTTCAATTTCATCAGGAGAAACCTTTCTTAAATAATCACCTTGTGAAAACAGTAGTACCTCTTCCTCTTCACTGCTCTGTGAAGAATAGGCCAGGCACATGCTGGTGGTCATAACACTTAGAAATTTTTGAAGCATTCATCAGAAAGAGGGTGGTCCTGAGTCAGCCTGTTACTGTCACTGGCCGTTCACTTTCTGTCACGTTGCACATTTCCTGCTATTGCTGCCAGTTCTTCTCAGTGTCCTTGGTCAGTGGTAGTAGCACTGTGACTGCTTTTCCAGAGACAAAAGAGATCTTAGTCCTCTTCTGGTCTAACACCAATGCTGACTTCCTCTGTCATTAACGGGGTATTTCCCCCCTCTCAAAGTGTTGGCTGAGAAGGCCAACTTGCTCTATGTATGGCAAAGGGATCAGTCTGTGGAGCCACCTGGATGGCCTCTATTTTTAGGCTCTCTCCTCGAGCAGCTGTAATTTGAATTGACATCTTGCTAGCTGAACGCGTGGCACAGTGGGCACCAGTGCCTCCAAAGCTGTGCCAGTCATTGGCTGTTAGTAGTGCTGGAGACAGGGGCCCTGGTGAGAGCCAGTTGGCTTTGACAAGCAGCAAAACAAGCCCAGAAGTTTAGCCAGTGAGGGACTTGCTTTGAACAGGCAGAGCTGAGCAATCTTAAGTTGGTTACTCAAAGAGAGCAAAAGTATGAAGGATGTTGTCTGGAAGAGTTCAGACTGTACGGGCAGTTACCAGTTGATAAGTGAGGCAGAGAGACTGTAGGCTGAAGCACACTGCTTAAGTTGGGTACCTACAGCCTAACCTGTCCACAACACTTTTGGCCAACATTCTGCTTCTGTTCTTTAAGGAATTGAATCAGGGAAGTAAGGAAGGGCTGAGAGACCTGGGGGCTGTTAAATCTGGAGAAAAATAACCTGAGGCGACCTTATTAATGTTTACAAACATGTAAAGAGTGGATGTCAAGAAGGGGCCAGTCTCTTTTAAGTGGCACCCTGGAATAGGACAAGGAGCAAAGGATACAAACTGGAACACAGGAAGCTCTGTGGAAGGAAGGAAAACTTAGTGTGAGTGTGCTGGAGTCCTGGACCAGCCTGCCCAGAGAGGTTGTGGAGTCTCCTTTGGAGACTTTCAAGACTCATCTGGACATGTTCCTGTGTGACCTGCCCTAGGTGATCCTGCTTTGGCAGGGAGGTTGTACTCAACGATCTCCTCGAGTCCCTCCCAGTCCCTACCATTCTGGTGATTCTATAATTCTAAGTACCAATGGCCATTATGAGTGTATTTCATTATGAAATAATTCCTTCAGCACATTCACCTGCTTTCTGTGACCTTGATTGGGAATTGATGTATCTTAAACTGCACAGCATGTACATGTGTCCACTACCTGTGTGTGTTTGACTGGTCAGGTCACACAGATGACATCTTGCTTTGGCAGGTGTTATACCTAGAAACAGGGCTTCTGTCTGTCAGTTCGGAGAAGAGTGGGCCTAAAGCCTTTCTTCCATAACGTTAATACATATTCTACAACTGTCCTAAATTCACCAAAAGGAAAAGCAGAAAGAACATTTCATCCTCTGTTCCTCACTGAAGGGTAAGTCATACCTGGCAGAGACAAACCTTTCAGAGGACCATCAGTCCTGATACAAAGCTATTAAGTGACTGAAAATTCACCATCTCCTTTCATAATTGGTTCTGAGAGTTGGTCAGCTTGCTTTTAAAATGCTCTCTCTCTTCATCTCCCATTACTGGGAGACATTTGTTATCTGTATGTCTTTCTGTACTTGCTTACAGAGTTCTTTAGTTGTTAGTGTAATGGCTTTTTATAAATAACCCTATCACCTCCTAATCCCCTTTTATGACACAGTCTGGAATTATAGAACAGAAAGTTTTTGGTTGGAAAAGCCCTTTAAGGTCATTAAGTCCATCCATTCTCTAACTCCATCAAGTCTGGTACTAAACCATGTCCCTCAGCATCACATCTCTGCCTCTTTGAAACACCTCCAGTGATGGGGATTCAACCACCTCCCTGGGGAACCTGTTTCAGTGTTTGAGAACCATTTCAGTGAAGGAGTTTCTTCTAATCTCCAATGTAAATCTCCCCTGATACAACTTGAGACCATTTGCTCTTGTCCTATCACTTGTTACCAGGGAGAAGAGACCAATCCCCACCTGTCTCCAACCTCTTTTGAGGGAGCTGTAGAACACAAGATCTCAGACAATCTCAGTGAAGGTTTAAACATAATTGAACTCTTCTCTAAGGCATTTTTTTCCTGTATCTTCACACTTCTTCCTCACTAGGCAGCTGCCTTGTAGTCCTTGGTCACAGAAGTCCTGCCTGCTGCTTCAGGTGCAGTCCCTTTCAGGGCCACTGCCTTGTCACAGGATATAGCCCCCCTAGTCTGCAGACATTTCTGTATTTTGCTTCTACCTGTATGTCCTATATTGCTGTATTAAATCACACTTTGTTAGATCAATTTACCAAAGTGCTCTCTGTGGTGTGCTGACAGAGGAATTATTGTTTATCACCTTGCCAGTCATTGTGTCATTCCCAGAGGCAGTTAGCAAAGATTTGCCATGTATGTGGATCCTCAGGAAGTGAGTTTAAATGTCTTTCTGTGTGGTTCTATGTGTGCAGCTACACATTTCTGTTTGCTGTGTGACCACTAATAAATACAGGATTCAGAGCTATTGTTTCTGGTCCCTTTGTCCCATATCAACTTTGACAACTTCACCAAGATAGATTTGCTTGGCAATCTGATTCCCTGTTTGCTCTTGTCATGTTTTAAGGATATGGAAATCTAATTTCTGCCCCAAATTCTAGCTCTGCAAGAAGCCACGTGCAGAAGCTTTGCCAAATGGAAAGCCTGCACATTCCCAGGGAAGCAGTAACACCTACATCTGCTGAGTTTGTGCATCACTTGTACAAATGGTGCCATTTAGGTGCTAGTTTTTGTTAAATTGTAAGCAAGGGAGCACTTTGATTCCACTGAGTCAATTTGCAGCAGCCTTTCCTTGTGCTGAAACATGTGCAGAATCCATATCCTGCTTCAAAAAAAGGCTTCATTCAGCGAGTTTAAAATGATTGCCACTTAGTTTTGTGTTCAGAAGGCTGGCAGACCAGTGTATTACCTGGCAATTTGACCTGTCTGGAGGAGTTCTCGTCTGTAATTTGTATCTGATGCAGTCCCAAGATGAAGAAGTCAATACAATACTGGTCTGTTTGGATTTAGACTTCCTGTTGAACGTCTCCCCAAGATGTACATTCCTGTCTAGAAAATAGGTAGCATGAGACAGCTAGTTTCTGCTGAAGCACAGAGCTGTTTTCATGGCATGGAGGGAAATTGCATGCTTAGCATTTCTGTGGTGCTACTTACACGAGGGCAAAAGGGAAGATGGCAAAATCTGCTTGTTGATACTGGTTACTAGGCAGAGCACAATGATATCTTTGCCTTTCCTGTTTAGATTTCTGCTGCCAGATGTTATTCATGTGGCTGTGAAAAGACCAACACAGAATACACAGGTAGAATCATTTTGGTTGGAAAAGACCCTTAAGGTCATCAAGCCAAACCATTCTCCAGCTCTACCAAGGCTGGTGCTAAACGATGTCCCACATCTCTATGTCTTTGAAACACTTTCAGGTATGGGGATTCAGCCACCTCTCCAAACAGTCTATTCCAGTGCTTCAAAATGTTTCCACAGTGAAGAAGTCTCTTCTAGTATTCAACTACCTAAAAGGATGTCGGTTAGAGTGAAATGGAGTTTTGTCTCTTATTCCTAGTATCAAGTGCTGAAATTGCACCAGGGGAGGTTTATGTTGGATGTTGCTGTGCACCACTGAAAAAAGATTAGCCCTCTTGTAGGTCCCCTTCTGATACTGAGCTCTAAGGTCTTTCTGGAGCCATGTCTTCTCCAGGCTGAACAGCCCTAACTCTTGCATCCTATCTTTGTAGGAGAGGTGCTCTGGCCCTCTGATTATCTTTAAGCTCCAGTAGCTTATTGTGATTGTAGGACAAATAAGAAATTTCTACCAACTATGTATTACTTCATTCCCACTGGAATGTGTTTCTAGATCATACAGCAAATGGTTCCAGCCACTCAGCTGCCGCTACCATGCCTCAACCCAGCAAACACTGCAGCTGTTCAGAAATGTAGGGTAATTGTGGTGCACACTTTGACCCTGCTTGTCAAAGCAATCAGTAACTCAGGGAAAGGTTGCAGCGTACTCCTGTGGGAGATGGAAACTTCTTCCCTGTGTAGCAGGGGGTGTGATTAATTCTGACTGTGTTGACACAAGAAGGTTATTGAAGAGGATTTCCTAGTAAATGGGCAAACTCGTTCCCAGCAGAACACCATTACAGAGATGTCAGACAGACTCCTATTGTGTTCTGATAACCCACCCCAAGGTTGCATCAAACCAGCTCAGGGTGTGTACAAGTAAAAGTTACAGAGAAATAACTATGACATATGTGGTTTATATAGTATTATGGAGCTACAAAAGAAATGTGGTTAGCTTGCAGAAGAGGAGACTGAGAGGGCATCTCGTGAATGCTTACAAATATCTAAAGGTTGAGTGTCAGGAGGATGGAGGCAGACTCTTCGCAGTGGAGTCCAGTGACAGGACAAGGGGCAGTGGACACAAACTGGAGCACGGGAGGTTCCACATGAACATAAGGAAAAAATTCTTCACTTTGAGAGTGGCAGAGCACTGGAACAGGCTGCCCAGAGAGGCTGTGGAGTTTCCATCTCTGGATAGATTCCAAACCTTCCTGGATATGTTTCTGTGTGATTTACTCTGGATGATACTTCTCTAGCAGGGGGGTTGGACTAGATGATCTTCAGGGACTCCTTCCAGCCTCCACCATTCTGTGGTGCTGTAACATGGTGCAGGCTCATTATACTGAAGAAAAACAGTGGCTCTGCAGCCTCCTTGTGTCTTCCTCAATCTTTGTTTCTATGTTTTCAATAGCTGACATCTATTAGTCTCTAATGGATGGGATTTTGGTTCATGCTTCTGTGTTTTCAGAGTCTCTGGTTCACATTCCACATTATAAGCAGCTTAACAGGTCACTGGCTCAATTCATCCTTCTCCAGACACAACTTCAGTACCATCTGGAATGAGGTCAGCTCAGAAAGGAGGACTGGGAGACAGCAGTTCAAGCTGAGTGAGGCAGCCATGATGCTGTCAGGTAGAGAGATGTTTTCCTCAGCACTTGTAGCCCCTGCTGTTTGAAGGTGTATGCCTACACTGGTCAGCTTAGTGAATCAGGAGACTGGAGGAGCTTTACCTGGCAGCAAGGGTAGGATTTAATTTCCTTAGTGTAAAATTGTGTGTGTTAGATGTTTACATCAATCCATGTGCGTGTAAGTGGCCTGCAGATGCTTTCCCCCACACCAGGAGGCTGTAAGAACAGGTAAGTGACAGGTATTACTCATGGTGCACTAAGCACTGATGAAAGGTCTTTTGGTGCAAGGCAGTGGACTTAGCACAGATGTGTAGAGTTCCCATTCTGTGCCCTAAGATTTAAGAATGCATTAAAGCATCTAGAGTGCTGCACTGACTAAAGTGAAGCTCCTCTTCCATGGCATCACCTTTCCGTTGCTTCATGCTCACTGAAGTCAGTGAAAAAGAGTTGCAGCTATGAAAAGCCACCAAGAGCTAACTGTTACCTCTCTGTGACGCTCTAAAATCCTCTTGTAGCAAGTATTGAACAGCTTTGCCTGAGACTTGTAATGGATTCTCCTTTTCTACAACTATTTCTGGTGGACAGAGCAGTGTCCCCTCTGGAAGGTGAAGATAGCTGGGAATACCATTTACTGTTTTCTGGTGCCTTAAGAGGGCTAGATGTATCAGCACAAAGTGTTACAGCACTTCTCAGGACTGGTGTGATTGCAGGTGCACTCTTGACTCTCTGGTTGTGTGGTTTCTCTTGGAAGTGTTTACTGCCTGTTGTGGTCATAATAACTGCAGAACTGTTCAGGTTGAAAGAGACCTTTGAGATCATCACATCCAACCTCTTGTCTAGAGCTCGCAACCTGACCACTGCCACTAAACCGTGTCCCAAAACACCACATTCACGTGTCTTTTAAATCCCTCCAGGGATGGTGACTCCATCACAGGGCAGCCTGTTCCAATGCCTAAGAATCCTCTCTGTGAAGAAATTTTCCCTAATATCCAACCTAAACCTCCCCTGGCACAGCCTGAGGCCATTTTCTCTTGTCCTGTCATTTGTTGCATGTGAGAAAAGACTGAACCCCACCTGACTCCAACCTCCTTTCAGGGAGTTTTAGAGGGTATGAAGTCTCCCCTCAGCCTCGTCTTCTGAAGACTAAACAACTTCATTTTCTTCAGCTGTTCCTCATAAAACTGATGTTCAAGGCCCTTCACCAGCTTGGCTGGTCTTCTTTGAACACCTTCCAGCACTTCAGTTGTCCTCAAGGGCCCCAAAACTGAATCCAGTATTCAAGGTGTGGCCTCATCGGTACCAAGTACAGGGCACTGTCACATCCCCGGACCTGCTGGCCACACTGATCCTGATCCAAGCCAGGATACCACTGGCCAAAAGCTTAACTTTAGTGGAGAGAAAGAAGTGAAAATGCATGGTGTAGAAAATGGCTTTTTATCACAGTTTGATTATTTGCCTCTTTGTGCAAGGCATCATCATCAGTTATATCTTCTCCCCCCAGAGCTGTTTACTGTGAAAATCTATTTTCAGAGCTATATGTAGTAGCAACAGCCAGAAGAGGAAAAAGCAAGCTGTCATTTTATCCTTCAGGTACGGAGCAAAGGATCTCTTGGTGGTAGAGGATGCTATTTTCGAAGCATTACCACTGACCCACTTATTCACTGTTCTGATCCATCCATTTACCTTTCAAAAACCTGTAACAATGGCAAAGGGAAGAGGAAAAAAAAAAAGACTTTGTCTTGCTTCTGTTTAATTGGTGTGTTGGGGGACTGAGCTCAAAAGCCTTTTTTCCTTGTCAGCCTGTGTCCCAGTTCCTGCACTGCTGTGAGAGGTTGTCCTCCCCATGTCCCTGCTGGGTGTAACACAATGCTCCAGCACAGCTGCGGAAGCCTTTGGGTCCCTCTGCTGTATATTGCTGTCACTGACAACAGGAAGCAAGATGAACTCTTGAAGAGCAGATTCACATGGTGCCTTTTTTAACTGCAGGGTAAAGTTCCATTTATTGCTAGCTGCAGTTAAGGATTTAAGTCCTGTAAGGGCCCAAATCCCCAAACTGGGTAAGCCCTGTGCCACACAAATCTGCTAAGGCTGCATGTTTTAGCACCAGATTTTGAGGGAGAGTTTGAGCAGGATGAAATTTGATCTAGTTTACATTGTCCATCCAGTAGTTCTAGAAGGTGTGGAAATCTCTGGAGGTCAGTGTACAAATCCTAAACTTCGTTTTGGCCAGGTAAATGTAAGAGCAAGGACAGGAGATGACTTATGAGTGTGTGTGACAAAGAATCCATACAGAGTTAGCTCTGCTCTGGCTTTAAAGCACTTTTTGTTCCAGGGATCTTCCCAGAGGTGCTAGCTACACTGGAAATTTACTTTGTTTACTAACTGTCCAGTGTTAAGACTGGAGAATAAAGAGAGCTTAACCTTGGAAGCCATGAAATTACAGATGACCCTCTTGACAAGTTTGGGATGTTATCTTCCTCTTGACAAAGGGCAAAAAAAAAAAATGTAGTAATTATCCTAGGAGGAAGCCTGCTGGGAAAGTGAGCAACACTGCAATCCATGTGCTTGAGTGAGACACAGAATCATAGAATGGTAGGAGATGGAAGGGACCTTTGGAGATCATCTAGTCCAACCCTGCTGCCAAAGGAGAATCGCCTAGTGCAGGCCACACGGAAACACATCAAGGCAGGTTTTGAAAGTCTCTAGAGAAGGAGACTTCACAACTTCTCTGGGCAGCCTGTTCCAGTGCTCTGCCACCCATACAGTAAAGTTTTTCCTCATGTTGAGGTCAAACATCCTGTGTTCCAGTTTGTACCTACTGCCCCTCGTCTTATCATTGGGCACCACTGAAAAGAGACTGTGTGTTAACTGACAAGTGAATGCTATTTGCTGTGAGGAATACTATTTGCTGTGAGCTCTGCAGCAGCGGCAGTATTTTCTGCATTCTGTTGTACTGAGATTTTATAATCCATCAATAAAAGTCAGTATCACGTGAATGCAAATCCACCGAAGAAATGGAAACATTTTTCAGTGCGTACACTCATGCTTTAGTATCTTTAGGCAAGAGTTACATCCCATCAGATGTAGCTCGTGTCTATGTTGTGAAAAGCTTAATATAAGAAATGGAGGCACAGCCAGCCTTCAGATTGCTCAGCTCCCCAGAAGCTTCTCCTGCTTTGCAAATTACAGAACTGCCACTGCATGAGTCTAGTTTTCAGAAGGAGAAATATTTAACAGCCCTGCAGAACTCTACCCATCAAATGATTCAAGGAGAAAAACTTGTCCTATCTTTGTATGTGCTGCTCTAAAAAGGGAGGAAATTTGCTTTCTGTGGTTCATCCAGTTCTTAACAGACAAGCCAGGGGTTGATGGGGATCGGAACTAAACTAATTTCAGAGAATCATAATGTTTTGGTTGGAAAAGCTCTCTAAGACCATTGAGTCCAACCATCAGCCTAAGACCACAGTGCCCATTAAAACATGTTCCAAAGTGCCATCTCCACACATTTCTTGAACACCTTCAGGGATGATGGCTCCACCACCTCCCTGGGCAGCCTGTTCCAGTGCCTGATTACTCTTGCAGAAAAGAAGTTCTTCCTAATCCAACATAACCCTTCTGTGACACAATTTCAGGCCATTTCCTCTTGTTCTGTCGACTGACAGGGAGCAGTGACAAATCCCCACCTCACTCCAACCTCTTTGTGGGGAGTTGCTCACTGTCCAGTAATCAAGTGAAGACATTATTTCTGGCTCTCTGCTGATGTGAGCAGGATTTGTTCTTCAGGCTTTGCTTGCCAGTGTCATTCTCTAGTTGCTCTTTTCTTTCCAACCCTATCCAAAATTCATAAGACAATCTCTGTCATGTCCTCTGTCCTTGTTAGTCCTGAGACAATTGAGTAATTTTTTCCCTGACAGTGAGTTACATGATAAATGCATGCAGAAGGAGAGAACTGCAAATGAGAATGTAATCATGGAAGAATTACTTCTTTTCTTTACAAGTATCTGTGCCCCTGTCAGCCACATACACACTTCCCTCACAAAGGTTATAGGTGAAATGTAGGTGAGGTTTCAGGGAGCAGCAAGAGTGGGACTGTTCCACAAGGAAAGGCAAGCCAGTGATGAAGAACACAACACAGGCCAGGCTGGCATCCCCACAGCAGGGCACAGTCAGTCCCACAGCATCTCAGCTGGGCAAGCAGGGCAGGGTTGATGATGGTGATGGATACTGTCCTCAGGCAAAGAAGAAGGCAGATCCAGAGTCAATCTAGGAAAGCTAAATAACTCAGGAACACTCATGGAACCAGGTTCACCTGCAGTATAGCTTCAACCAGGACTGGGTGCCCAGGCCTGAGTGTGAATGGAGCTCCTGCAACAATCAGCAGAGTTATTTAGGTAGGACTAGTGGGACTGTTAAGGTCTGGTTTTGCCCCGAGGACCCTAACAGTTGAGTAGTGATCTGTCTTTAAAAGAGGGATGCTGGCTTTCCTGTGTCCTCAAACCGCAGTGGCTGACATTGTGAATGCAAAGTGGCAGCTCTCTTCATTCAAATTGAACCAATCTACTACAGCCAGTCACAGCCCGACCTTTGAAAGCCATTTATGGTAAAGCAAGTCTGTTGCTTTCCAAAGTGCCATCACAAGGAAATTTGAAATCCATGTTTATCTTCCCCATTTCCTTAACTGCTGTTTCCTGCAAATTCACAGGAGAGAATAAATGAAGAGCACCCAGTAATAAATTACTCTTGTGGAGGCTGCTTGGTGTCCAAAATACTGCAGACAGAAAGAGACGTCACATCATTGTTATGGTGACAGTGAAGTCAGTGAAGAATGAGCCTTCCCCCACCCTCAGCTCCAGTCAGGACAATTCCACTGTAATATCTCCCCCGTCTATGATGGATGCCAGCTGACACTCATTAAGGCAGCAGAAGGCAATCTGAATCCATCCCTACCACATCTGATTTACTAGTAAACAGCTGGAAACTTTTTCTAAAGGAACTTGTTTCCACCCTCTTTTGTGTGTACAACATCTTGAAGCAGGACTCTTTTCTTCCTTAATTCCTAACTGTTTAGTTTTGAGGCAACCAAATAGCTGACCCATTTCCTAACCACTCTAGTATCTTTATATCATAGAGTCATAGAACTATTTGGGTTGGCAGGGACCTTAAATATCATCTAGTTCCAACTCCCCTGCCATGGGCAGGGACACCTCCTACTAGACCAACTTGCTCAAGGCACCAGCCAACCTGGCTTTCAATGATTCCAGACTTGGAGCCTCCACAATTTCTCTGGGCAACCTGTTCCAGTGCCTCACCACCCTCATGAGGGAGAATTTCTTCCTTACCTCTAATCTAAATCAAACTTCTTCCAGTTTGAAGCCATCAGCCCTCATCCTTTTATTCCATGCCTTTGTTGAAAGTCCCTCTCCAGCTCTCCTGTAGCCCCCTGAAAATACTGAAAGGCTGCTTTAAGGCGTCCCTGTAGCCTTCTCTTCTCCAGGCTGAACAACTCTAACTCTCTCAGCGGTATTTCACTGAGTGATGAGTCCTTTCAGTCTAATACAGGAGCAGCTCTACAAAAGCTGCTCATTAAGGAAGAAGCAATGATTGTTTTCTCACTTGGCATTACAGGATGCTGCCTAGTCATGGATCCTGTGTCTTGGATCTGCCTGAAGCATTGCATCTAGAGAAGCTGTTGTAAAACATACTTGTCATCAGATTCTGGGGGGGTTAAAGACAACCCAACAAGAGTTCATGCCATAACTGTTCTTCTTTGTGTTCCCTGTTTTAGCACATTCTTAGTGAAAGAGCTTTGTGTTAATCTCTCCCTAATCCTGCAGAAACCTGCTTTTTACTGGGCTGCTAAGGCTCTGATCTGTAGAAATTTGGTTTAGGATATAGATGCACTCAGGAGAATGGTCTTATGCCTCACTGAGTCTTCCCAGGAATGACCCCTCTGATTCTCAGCCTCTATTTGACACTTATTTTTGGCTTCTAGGAAGAGTCTTTGAAAACAGAGGATTCTTTCATGGATAAACCACGATGGGCTTACCAGCCTACTGGTCTTCCTTCTCCCTTTTGATGATAAATGAGTTCCACTTCTCCTTCAGATTACTGACCAAAAAGAAGGCAGCTGCCTGAGGTACAGCTTCCATCTTCCAAAATAAACCAAATGCTCCTGTGTAGGTCAAGACATTGATTCTTGTACCAATTTGAGCTAGACTACAACTGATGGTACAAGTGCTACATCTTTTTGTTCCACCAAGACATCTCATTTCATAGAAGAGGATATAAATATTAACAAATAATTGGTGTTCTGGATAGCAAAGGAACCCATTTTCCATTGTTCCAGTAACAGGCATTTATTTCTGTAAAAATCCAGCAGTCTCTGTGCCAGAGAACATATCTGGGCACTGTTTCTGACCTCAGGTGAAAAGTTTTCTAAAGAACTAGAAAGTCAGGGATTTGATCTTGAATGATTCATGAAAATCATAAAGCAGTCACTGCCCGAGAAGATCTGATAAGTATTTCATGATTGCAGCAGCACCCTCACAGACTTTATTCTTGTTGTTCAGTTAACATCCTTCAAGTCCTTGTTAGTGATTTCTCTCTGTCTCACCCATAACTGTCCTGGCTGAATCCAGGGACAGGCACTTCTGTCACTGTCTCTATTAAGCTCCTAGGATTCCTTTCTGAGTTACCACAACAACAAGGATTACGTGACAAGCAAATGAAGAACCAGTCAGATAATGGAGTTTTTAAAATGGAGATTACTGGTGCTGAAGATGTAATGGCCTCTTTGATGCTGTTACTATCTATAGCCTAAATCCCTCTCAGTCTTTGGACTATTGACCTGACACACTGAAAAGGCTCTTTTTCAGCCCCTATTGTCCCAAGAAAGGGAAAAGCTGTGAGCAAAAACATCTTCAAGGCACAGGAAAGACACAAGGCCAAGAGATAAGCTCAGTAATTTGAAAGCATTTTCTTTCCTTCAAGCAGCATCTCAATGTTTTAGCTGAAACTGATCTCCTGATTTTATCTGTGGTGCTTTTTCTTCAAGGTGTGCACTCAATACTTTGTAATACTAAAGCGATCCTGAGCTGATCTCCTCAGGGCCAGAGTAGCAGCCTTGCAGACCAGCAGCTGCTGCACAGGACTCTCTAAGGAGGTCTCAGAAAAAAAAACCTGGCCCTGACACTTTGGCCATTGCACTTCTTGAGAGGTCTCCAGGACACTTGCACAGTCTGACTAGATACATAACGTTTATAACCTAAGAATAAAGAAGTAGCTGGATTTTGGAATAACTGGAATGGTTGGGTTTGTTTTAGGAGATACCAGTTAATATCAGTGCAATAGTTTATAGAAATGGGAGACTTTTTAGCCTTCATCCATAATATAATGCTAATTCTGCAGAGTTAATATAAAGAGAGCCTATCCTGGCCCAGAGGGCAGCTGTGTCCTGGGATGCATCCAAAGAAATGTGACTAGCAAGACAAAAGAGAGATGATTCTCCCCCTCTGCTCTGCTCTTTTGAGACCCCACCACTGTGCCCAGTTCGGGTGCCCCCAAAATGAGAAGGACATGGAACTGTTGGAGTGGGTCCAGAGGAGGCCATGAAGATGACCAGAGGGCTGGAGAACCTCCCCTGTGGGCACAGGCTGAGAGAGTTGGGGCTGTTCAGCCTGGAGAAGAGAAGACTCCAGAGAGATCTAAGAGCAGCCTTCCAGTACCTGAAGGGACTTTAGGAGAGCTGGGGAAGGACTTTTGACAAGGGCTGGGAGTGATAGGACAATGGCCAATCTCTTCGAGTTGGAAGAGGGGAGATTGAGACTGAAGATTAGAAAGAAATTCTTTCCACTGAAAGTGGTGAGACACTAGAGCATGTTGCCCAGGGAGGTTTCGGGTAACTCCTCCTTGAAGGTGTTCGAGGCCAGATTATATGAGGCCTCAAGCAACCTGGTCTAGCAGGAGGTGTCCCTGCCCATGGTGGGGGTGTTGATCTTGAAGGTCCTTTCCAACCCAACCCATTCTCTGAAACCTTTGCACTTTTGTCCAGAGAGCTCTGAAGATTTTCGCAGACAATTTAGCAGGTTCCCAGTCTTCTGAGGAAGCAAGGGAATGTCATCTTCTGTGTTTTTCAGGTACAAGGTGCAGTTCTTTCCTGAATCAGGACAACTTTATGCCATAGAGCAGAGCTGTGAACATGACCTGGAGGAACTGAACAGGAATAGCTGTGCTCGTGCAGGCACACAGACACACGCTAGGTTCCCTCATTAGTCTCCAGATCTAAGATTGCTCTGTGGGATACCTGGCAATTAGCAAGTGTCAGACCAGTTTAATTGTCTCTGAAATGGAAACTATGTCAGTAAAAGGAAACTGAGGGATGAGGTTGAAGGCTACGCTGTACAGGCGTTGCCTCCCTCCGTTTTGACTCTGCTCCTCTGCTACATTCAAGGACAAGCCCATGGAAACCAGGAAGAGTGGAACTCATTTGAGTGCCTTGTCACACAGCTACCTTATCAGTGCTGTCACTCAGGGCAGGAGCAAGCCTCTCACTGATGCTAACATGTCTGTTATGTTACACTGCCCAAGTGCACAGCAGCCAGGGCTTCTTTTTGCTGGCTGTTTCTACCTAAGGACTACGTCGTCACTTGTGTTGCTTCTTTTTTTTTTTTTTTCTGAAATCCTTACCAATTTTGCCAATGTCTTTATGATAATAGAAGCCCATCACAGAATACTATGTTCTACATGCAATTTCACCATGGTGGGAATGAAGATGTTTTACTTTTTCCCTGTTTGATGAACGCAATGCCACAGCATATTTCCTCAGAATTTATTTTGTGTTCTGTTTCCTTTTGCTGATACATTTTAGTGAAAATTTACATCAAATTTTCTCTTTAACCTAAGGCCTTAAATCCTCACCATGGTGAAGCAGGACTCAGGAAGGCTACAAGCCTAAAGTTATTTATAAAAGCAATCCAACGTCTTTTGGTTGTTCTGTGTGTGTGGGAAGGACTTATTTATCGAGGTGGATAGAGCTAGTGACAGGAGTCCCTAAAGCCATACTAATTTAAATAGAACTAGATTCAGATAATGAGTCATGACCAGAGCTGAGAATAGAAAACAAGAACTCTGGTTACTCCTCTTCTACATCTTTTGACCTCACACCTCAGATGATACACAGATACCTTCCTGACTGAGGAATGTCATAGAATCATAGAATCATAGAATGGTCTAGGTTGGAAGAGACCTCAAAGATCATCCAGTTCCAACC
>VWZI01013925.1:16468-182591 GCA_013396835.1 Psilopogon haemacephalus | reverse complement strand
CGAAGCCTTCTCTTCTCCAGGCTGAAAAGCCCCAACTCTCTCAGCCTGTCCTCATAGCAGAGCTGCTGCAGCCCTCTGATCATCTTCGTGGCCCTCCTCTGGACTCTCTCCAACAGTTCCATGTCCTTCTTGTGCTGGGGGCTCCAGAACTGCACACAGTACTCCAGGTGGGGTCTAACAAGAGCTGAGTAAAAGGGGAGAATCCCCTCCCTTGCCCTGCTGGTAATGCCTCACTTAATGCAGCCCAGGACACGGTTGGCTGTCTGAGCCGTGTGTGCACACTGCAGGCTCATGTTGAGCTTCTCATCCACTCAGACCCCCAGGTCCTTTTCCTCAGAGCTGCTCTCCAGCCACTCACCACCCAGCCTGTATTTGTGCTTGGGATTGCAGCGACCCAGGTGCAGGACCCCTGCCTCAGACTGCTGCCTTTCAGCTGCTTGTGGGAAGCTAAAAACAGTCAGCTAGGAATTTCTGTTACCCAGGATGCAGGCACTCCAGAGCTGCCTGGCTGCAAGCTCCTGGAGAGAAAGCAAAGTTTATTCACCACAGTTGCTATAGATATTCTAGACTGCACTGTGTGAACCGATCTGTTTGCACTGCAGCTGGTGTAGGTGTTACCTGTTACACAGGTAGTGACAAGGTGAAACTGCAACTGGAAAATTAGTTGGCATATCTAAGTGCCATACTAGGGAAACAGTATTGGTACTTAGACGACCGTAGGCCTACACCTGCCTTCACCAGCGAGTGACTACCTGAGTGTGATTAAATCATTTTCTCACCCTCATCTTCTTTTTGATCTCTGGCCACACCTTGAATACTGGGTTCAGTTTTGGGCCTCTCGCTGCAGGAAGGACATGGAGTTGCTGGAGTGCATCCAGAGAAGGGCAACAAAGCTGGTGAAGGGTCTGGAAAACAGGGCTGGGGAGGAGCAGCTGAGAGAACTGGGAGTGTATAGTCTGGAGAAGTGGAGGCTGAGGGGAGACTTCATCACTCTCTACAACTCCCTGAAAGGAGGTTGGATTGAGGTGGAGATGAGTCTCTTCTCCCTAGTATCAGGTGATAGAACAAGAGGAAATGGCCTGAAATTGTGCCAGGGAGGGTTAAATTTCTTTGCTGCAAGGATTGGAACAGGCTGCCCAGGGGGGTGGTGGAGTCACCATCCTTGGAGATGTTCAAGAGATGTGTGGAGATGGCACTTTGGACATGGTTTCATGGCTGTGGTGGTGATAGGTCGATGGTTGCAGTTCTTTTCCAACTGAAACAATTCTATGATTCTATGATCAGGCCTCTCAAACAACAGCTGCCTCTCACGGTGTGTTTAGCTAGGATTCTCCCATCAAAACAGAACAAGTTACAGAAACAGAGAGAATGGTGACCCTCACACAAAGTTATTTGAGCTGCGATGGGGCTAAATCCCACAGAATCCGATGAGGACAATACTGGAGGCAAAGAGAATTAAGGGATTTAAAACAGGTATGAGTTAAGACATGCTGGGATGAGCGTACATGGCCATAAACTGGCCACAGGCAAAATTTAGGCTGAAAAATAGGAAAAGAGCTTTCTGAGCATTAGGCCATGGATCTTCTGGAAGAATTCTTCACTAAGAAAGTTGAAGGCAAAAGACCTTTGAAGTTCATTAGTAACAGGACATACTTTGTTGTATGCCTAATACTTTATTAAAACATGACCAAGTCATGAAGTTTAGAAACAGATTATGACTCCACATTGTCCTTTCTCAAAGCTCTGTCAGACCTTTATTCTTTCTGTGGTCTTTTCTAGCTTTAGTCTCTGTGTTGAACAAGAATCTAAAATAAATCTGGGAAATAAACTAAGTTTGAGCTGTCCATTCTAAACCTGAGAAGCTGTGGCTTTCCAATCAGGCCTTTGAACAAGAATTTGTCTGGAGCACATTGCCAGAATTAATCATAGTTTGGTTTGGGTTGGAAGGGGTCTTGAAGACCATCTAGTTCCAACCCCTTGAGGAACACTTTCCACTAGCCCAAGTTGTTAAAGGCTTCATCCAGCCTGGCCTTGAACACCTCCAGGGAGAGGGCAGCCACAACCTTCCTGGGCAACCTGTTCCCCTGTCTCACCACCCTCATTGGCAGGAATTTCTTCCACCTCACCCTCATCCAATGAGCCCTTGTAAAAAGTCCTGCCACAGCTTTCTTGTAGCCCCATTCAGATACTGGAAGGTCTCCCTGTAGCCTCTTCTCCAGGCTAAGCAACTCCAGTTCTCTCAGTGTCTCCCCATAGGGTAGATGCTCCAGCCCACTGATCATCTTCCTGGCCTTCTGACATTCCATGTACCTCTTGTACTGGACCCACCAGGACTGGATGCAGTGCTCCAGATGAGGTCTCACAAGAACAGAGTAGAGGGACAGAGCACCTGCCTCATCCTGCTGGTCACACTGCTTTGGATGCAGCCCAGGATATGGTTTATGGAGATAGTTTGTCCCTTGATTGCACCAGTCCACTTCAGGAAGTTTGCAGTTTTAAGTGTAGAAGCAAGTGCACAATCTTCACTGTCAGTGGGAATTGAGTCTCCACTCCCCTGCATGCTAGCGCTGATTTCCTCTGCAGGCTCCCAAGGCCTTGCCTGTTTCTGAAATAGGTCAGTCAATATGGAAAGTGGAACCTTAGCTAGTTAGCACAGGTGAGAAAATTGCTGCCTTGGGTTTCAGCATAAGCTGCTGATACAGCCTGGTGGGAATATTTCTTCAGTGGAAAAAGCTACTTTTGTTAAGGAACAAAGCAGAGAGGAATTTGAGTCTACTTCAAAGTAGCTTGAGAAACTCCACTTGGTATCTGCCTGCCTTTGTCCCACCAAACACTGGATTTGTTCCCAAGTACATAGCAGAAGAACAAGCCCAGTACTTCCTGGATTGTAAAGTTGCAGGAATCTTGAACATCTCTCCTATGCAGAAAGCCTGAGAGCCCTGGGGCTGTTTAGTCTGGAGAAGAGAAGGCTGAGAGGGGATCTGATCAATGTCTAGAAATATCTGAGGGCTGAGTGTCCAGATGAAGGTGACGGGCTCTTTTCAGTGGTGCCTAGTGATAGGAAAAGGAACAATAGGTGAAACACAGAAGGTTCCACCTCAACGTGAGAAGAAACTTTGCTGTGAGGGTGACAGAGCCCTGGAGCAGGCTGTCCAGAGAATTTGTGGAATCTCCTTTTCTGGAGACATTCAAAACCCACCTGGATGCATTCCTGTGCTGCCTGCCCTAGGTGATGCTGTTTTCACAGGGGGACTGGACTCGATGATCTCTGAAGATCCCTTCCAATGCCTGCTCTTCTGTGAATTCTACCTGAGCAAATCAGCATCACTTCTGGGCCAGTGGCATGTGTCTGACAGGACTGCTGAATGTGACGTCCAGTTGAGGCCAATCATAACCTCAAGGCTTAGGCAAAACTCTTCTGTAAGAGCTGAGTTTACAACATCCTTCTCCAGCAAGTTTTGCAGGCAGGACAACCTTACAGTATGTGCAAACTTTTGTTTCTGTTTGAGGTCTTCCTTCAGCCTGTGATTCACATTTGCAGATTAGCCTCTTCCTGGGAGACGAATCGCAGCTGCTCTGTCCTGTTTTACAGGGAGTTATGTATGCTGCTGAAATTTAGAGTCCTTAGACTCCTGGAAAGGTACTATCTGATACTGCCCAGTCAGAGCCCAGTACAGAATGTTCTTTAGGGCTTCCAGCACTTCTTTCTGAAAACATCTCAGCAGCTTTCCTGGCAAGGAATCCCTCCCTGATGCCTCTCCCTTCCCTCACTGTTTTGTATGTCAGAGTGAACCTGATCAAAAGGTTACAGCTACTGAAGTGGGGAAGCTTTATTTCCCCAGCTACCTCCTACACTCTGCTGCTTTCATTGCCTCTGGCTCTCATCAGGTGCTTTAATAAACTGACGTGGTCTGCTAATCTGTCAGACAACTAAAGAAGCAAAACAAAAAACTCTACTTTTTCTGCATTAGCCAACAGAAATGTTTGTGAAGGTCCCCCAAGTGCAAGGAAAGGGAAAGGCGGAGCAGAGCCGAAAGATGAAGAAGACCTCTCTTTTTTCAGCATCTGCCAGCTGGTAAATCAATGTGTGTCAAGCTACAGCTGAGGTTTCATCCTAATATTTTCTTGAAAGTTGGGGAAAATGGAAAATTGAGAACCAAATTTCTCTCTCCTAATTATAAAAAATACTACAAGGTAATTATCACAGGCCCCAAAGCCCATGAATGTAGTTTCTTGTGTAATTCTAGTTCTACATCTGTTTTAGAATCATAGAATCATAGAATGGTTTAGGTTGGAAGGGACCTCAAAGATTATCTAGTTCCAACCCCTCACCATAGGCAGGGACACCTCCCACTAGAACAGGTCTCTCAAGGCCTCATCCAACCTGTCCTTGAACACCTCCAGGGAGGGAGCATTCACAACCTCCCTGGGCAACCTGTGCCAGTATCTCACCACTCTCACTGGAAAAAAACTTCTTCCTAACATCTAGTTTAAATCTCCTCTCTTCCAGTTTTAAGCCATTACCCCTTGTTCTGTCATTACAAGACCTTGTCAAGAGTCCCTCCCCAGCCTTCCTGTAGGCCCCTTTCAGGATACTGGAAGGTATTACAAGGTTTCCTCAAAGCCTTCTCCAGGTTGCAGAGCCTCAACTCTCATAGCCTGTCCTTGTAGCTCCAGCCCTCTGATCATCTTCATGGCCTCCTCTGGACTGGCTCAAACAGTTCCTTGTCCTTCTTGTGTTGGGGGCTCCAGAACTGTACACATTACTCCAGGTGGAGTCTGATGAGAGCAAAGTAAAGGGGGAGAATCCCCTCCCTCGCCCTGCTGGCCACACTGCTCTTGCTGCAGCCCAGGGCACAGTTGCTGTCTGGGCTGCATTCACACTGCAGGCTCATTGTTGAGCTTTTCCTCAACTCAGACCCCCAGGTCCTTTTCCTCAGGGCTGCTCTCAGCCACTTACCACCCAGCCTGGAGTTGTGCTTGGGATTGCACCCACCCAGGTGCAGGACCTTACACTTGGCCTTGTTGAATTTCATGAGGTTGGTCTGGCCCCACCTCTTCAGCCTGCCCAGGTCCCCCTGGATGGATCCCTGCCCTCTAGCAAGTCGACTGTGCCGCACAGCTTGGTGTCATCTGCAAACTTGCTGAGGGTGCACTCAAGTCCTCTGTCCATGTCGCTGACAAAGATGTTAAACAGCACTGGGCCCAGCACTGACCCCTGAGGGATGCCACTTGTCACTGGTCTCCAGGTGGACGTTGTGCCCTTGATCACCACTATCTGCATGCAACCATCCAGCCAATTCCTTATCCAGCAGAGTTCAACCATTAGTAGGGAATATTCTTCTCCTTGGATGGAATCTCGGTGAGACTGACATGGTGTAAGAATAAACAAGAATTTTCTTGTCTCAGAGAGGCTACAGGGTGGTGTTCGTCTGTGTGTATGTTTGTATTGCTGTTAGAACTCCAGCACATTATTCTGAATGCAGACTGTGCTCTTCTGGTTCATACTCTGCCTGTATTCATCTGTCTGGAAATGGCAACTGCTAGGATTTGATAAATGGGTGGAAAGGTTGTCCAGCCTCACTGCTGTGTGAGCCTCAAGAAACTTGCTTATGTAACGCAGCCACAGCTGGCTGTGAGAGCCATTCTCCTGCTCTCTAGTGGTAAAAGAACAAAAAAGCCCAAAGTGTTCTGCTTCTTAGAACGAAAATACACATTCATGCCTTGTTCTTTCTGCATAGATCTGAAAATAGATGCCAAGTGCCACTTAACTAACTTGGGAAATGGAAGTATCTAAACTACCCCAAAAAGAGCAAAATCTAGTTTAATCCAGTAGAGATGTATCTCTGTATTATTACTTCAGACCATCAAAACATGCTGAATTCTGGAAGCTTTAAAAACTTTTGCTTTTCTAGGAGCCCTTACAGGAACGATCTTGCAGAATGAAAAGGTCTCACTGCCATGAGCAGGAGATGGTCCAGGACACACAGATGCTCAGTTTGGTTACAGCCAGTAGATAGCAGCAGTAAGCAAGCTCAATCACCACTTTGCTGCCACTTTTTGCAGGGATAGGCAGAGCAGCAGAGTCTGTTTCATGCCAGATTGAGCAGCCCTGTGATGGGTTTCAGAGACACCTTATAGTGGCCTTCGAGTACCTGAAGTGAGGAGAATTTCCACCAGGGCTTTTAGTGACAGGACAAGGGGCAATGGCTTTGAGGTGGAAGAGGGGAGATTTATACTGGAAATTAAGAAGAAATTCTTGCCAGTGAGGGTGGTGAGACAGGGGAACAGGTTGCCCCAGGAGACTGTGGCTGTCTCGTCCCTGGAGATGGTCCAGGCCAGGTTGGATGAGTCCTTGAGCAACCTGATCCAGTAGAAGGTGTCCCTGCCCATGGCAGAGGGGTTGGAACTGGTTGATCTTTAAGGTCTCTTCCAACCTAAACCATCCTCTGAATCTATGAAAAGTGATGTGGTGTTCTGCATGCTAAAGGAAAGTGGCAGCCTGGCCATCGGCACTGTCTGGTAGGGGCATCTCAAAAGCTGCTCCTGGGGCTTCATGGAAAGTCAGGGAGATGCATCAGAGGTCTTGTGTCTGGGCATAGCTAACTGATTTCTTGCAGTGTCTGTACTGTCTTTTTAGAGTCTGGAAAATGAGATATCAGCCAGTAAAACTGGAAGCAAAACTAGAAATAAAGTCCTTGCCCAGCCCCCTGCCTCAGCTCAGAACTCATTGTTTAATTGTGGCTAATGAGCTTCCACTGAGGGAGGATATCATCACACATCCATCATCCCTTATGCTGGCATAGCCTCCATGATCTGAGTTGTGTAACTACCACTGCCCCTGAGACTGGGGTCACGTAGTGAAAGCAATAATAGCAGGGAGGCTACAGGCTCACTGCCTGCCCCTCAGCTAAGGACACCATCCTTGAAGCCCTACCTGCAAACACATAGTGATAAATATAGTCGAGCCTGTGCTAAATTAAAGATTAATGGATTTTAAACAGGCAAACATTTCAGAACTGTGACATGTGCTGGAGCCCTTCTACAGCCTTGTATAGTAATATAAACAAAAGTTCCCTTTAAGGTTTGCTTTAACACAGGCAACTCAGAAGAGATGAGTCAGTGCTGGAAAACTGCAGATTGTACCTTTCATCTTCCCTATTCAGTGGAAAATAAGGAATATAAGTGTTTGGTTTGATCCCTGGACAGGCAGCCCTCAGCTCAGCTGCCTCAGTTGCTCAAGTATCTATTTTAATCAGTGTTGCATAGCACCCCCTTCTGCTGAGAGATGATGAGAAGTGGAAGTCCCTGGTCTGTCTCTCTTTTCCAGTCTCTGGGAGGCATTTATACACTGAAGAACAAGGCAAGAATGAAAACTCAATTACAGCAAACAGGGGAGAATCAATAAAGGAAGGAGAAGCTGGCAGCCACGCAGATGGGGGCTCATCTCTACAGCAGAATCCTGCCACACGACGCTAGAAGAACGTGGAGTGCTGGGATGAGTTATGAAGATTGATGTTTATGGTGATGACTTGCAATTGTGCTATTTAAAAAACCCACCTATTTGGTAATGAAAACCTGCTGGCAAGATCTGATCGAAGAGGTGGAATTGCAGGAAGAGTAAAATAAGATCAGTAAATCAAATGCTCTAAATCATTGGTGAGGCACACTGCAATTAGGGGGTGAATTCAGAAAGGCAGAATTATTGGAATTGCAAGCATAAATCCACATCACGCATGTGCTGCCATTTCTTCTGGGAAGCACCTCTAGCATTTCCAGACTGACCTCTGTCAAGGGCAAAACGATAACAACTGTCTCCCAAAATAATGATTCCCATGGACTGGTCCCAGAGGAAGGCCATGACAATGATCAGAGGGCTGAAACACCTCTGCTACGAGGACAGGCTGAACAAGCTGGGACTGTTCAGCCTGGAGAAGAGAAGGCTTTGGGGAGACCTAATAACATCCTTCCAGTACCTGAAGGGGCAACAAGAAGGCTGGCATAGTACTGTTTTCAAGTGCCTGCAATGATAGCATGAGGGCAATAGCTTGAAATGAGAGCAGAGCAGATTGAGATTGGATGTGAGGAACAAGTTCTGAACCAGGAGGGTTCATGGGGAGGTGCTTGAGGCCCCATTCCTGAAGATATCCAAGGTGAGGCTCAACCAGGCTCTGAGCAACTTGATCTAGTGGAGGATGTCCGTGCTGACTGAAGGGGGATTACAATGGACAACCTGTGGATGTCCCTTTCAACCCAAACTATTCTATGATTCTGTAATTTCAGCAGGTTTTGGCTCAACAGAGGCTACCCAGGTTTTGAGGAGCCCCATTTTATTGCCTTGGGAATGCTGTCAGATTTTGTGTCTCAACATCAACTTTTACACTGATGTTTTAGACTGATGTTTATTTATTTCTTGTCACTTATGTGATGTTTACCAGCTGAAGTGGCCCTGGATACACACAGCTGGATTGGAGCTATTGGTGGAGACTGCAGAGACCTTAGCTGACTGCCTGGCAGATTGCTCATTGTTACTGATTTGAAATGCAAAACAACCTTGGAACAGCAGTGCCTTCTACCTTTTCTGACTACAAGCCTTGTCTCTTCTATTTTTAAATTCCACTTGCACTCTTGGGCTTGTGAAAACTTCCACTTCCTATTCATATAGTTGCCAGTGTACAGTACCAGCAGCACAGGCTTCAAAGGTGAATAAGACCCTCTGAATAACACAGTACAGTCTCTTAGCTACTGTACTGTAATCTCTTTTCTTAAAAGCTGAAAGGAAATCTTATCTAGTCATATTATCATAGAATTGTTGGGGTTGTGAATTGATTGTGGGCAATTGAAGAGGCAGGAATTATAAGTTATGTAGCTTTTATAATTTCCAAAAGCCCCACCCACAATCTGTGTGTAAATTGGTTTAAGTTTGGGTTCTAATTTGTTCAAGGAAAGTCTTCACAAGGATGCCTTTTCAGATAATTCCGGAAAAATCAGAAAGTTTGGAAAAGGTTTGGGCATAAGACAGCTTTGCCCTACTTACAAATGGGAGACTCTTTCACGGCAGCGTCTGGAGTCCAGTGCTTGCCACAGTCCAAGATTGCTGTAGACACAGCTTTCATGAAGCCGTGATGGCAAAGCAAGTCAGGGGAAAGCCAGGGTGCTCTTTGTATTCCCACAAATGGCTGCAGTTTACCGTTAGAGGCAGGTCCTGCAGCAAGAAGCCAGGATGCTCCTCAAGGTCTGGCTCAAAGTCCCTGCAAGGTTCGTGCAGGGTCTGTCTCCAGTTCCGTGTTCAGGTCCATTCAGGTCCAAGTGCAGGTCCGAGCAAGGGTCCAACTCCAGTCTGTCCGGTTGCCATATATATACTGGGGCAATTTGTTCCCTCCCTGTTCAAGCCCACAGAGGGTGGGAGAAGGTACTTTACGCCTATTGTAAACCTCCCGTGACAGAGGTGGGGAGGCAGGAAGACCGTTTCCTGCCCCATTCACACCTCTGGTGGGGCAGTGGACTTGGGTGTGCCCTGCCACAGTTTGTACCCCATTCAAACTTCCGGTGGGGCAGTGCCCTGCCCTGCCACAGGTTGGAAAAGACTTCTAAGGTCATCAAGCCCAACCACCAACCTAACACCACCATGGCCATTAAACCATCTCTGAAAGTGCTGTGCCCACACATTTCTTGAACACCTCCACAGACAGAGCCTGGGATTTATTTTTTCAGTCACAGATGTCTGCTTAGGATGTTCATTACAGATGGAGATTCCAGTTTCAGAGGTGGTGGTAATTGGTAGATCAGGTGTTGTAAAAGCAAACAGCTTCTGGAAACAATTCATTTAGGGAAATGGCTAACAAAAGCTGCTTTAAGTTCAGTGATAACAGCTGGATTTTGGGTTTAAGAAGCAATGTTGAACTAGCACAAGTGAGGAGAAATAGCTTGTTCCAAGGGTTGTGGGATGAGGACCTGAGAATTCCTGTGTTTCAAGTCCTACCTTTGCTGAGAGGCTTTGGTGAGAGTCTCTGTAGTGAGCATATTACTTATTTCATCTCATGTAGCATCAAAACTATGCTTCGGCAAGCAGTCACGAAGGCTAACAGCTTGAGAGGTGCGAATGTGCCTCACATAGAAAATTAAGCAGCACCCAGCACTTCCCTCTTTTATCGTTAGTAGAGAGGAAAATACTGGCAGCTGGCATCAGCCCAGCGTTGCACGTGGGAGTGGTAACATGAATTTCCAGTTCTCACTGGGGAAGACACAGATCTAAAAACAATTCTGTCTGGTTGTCCCCTCTTTCAGGAAATCCTGTCTCTACTCCCTTTAGAAAGTGGAACTAGAATGAGAGAGTGGATTTGCACAAGGAAAGCACACCTCAAACTAACGGGAGTTTTGAGGGGATCTTTACCTTTTGAACTTTCTTCCTTTGCAATATGCAGCAGAATGGTGACTAGCCATGAGGAAGTGACAGCAAGACAGGGCATTAATTCAGAGCCTAGCATTGTCTTCGGTGTGGTAATCTCCCATGTACCGTTTGAGGAAGGACTAAGAGAGAACTCAGGTTGTTCAGCCTCTAGAAGAAAAGGCTTAGAGGAGACCTTATTACCATTGGACCAGGACATAGAGGATGGCTACTAGGAGGATGGAGACTCCCTTTATACCAGGAGTCCCATGGAAAAGACACGGGGTGATAGGGATGAGTTACTGCTAGGGGTTTTCTGACTGGACTCCTGATGTTTCCCCATGAGAACAGTCAGACATTGGAATCATCTCCCAGAGGAAGCAGTGGAGTCCCCTACACTGAGCAGTTTTGAGATTCAGCTTGACAGGGTGCTGAGCCAGATGATTTCAACTAGGCTGTTACACAGAAAGGTTGGACCAGATGATCCTTGGGGTCCCTTCCAATCTAGCATTCTGTGACTCTGTGCAAGGTAACCATTTTCCCTTTTTCCCTGCACAAACCACACAGAAGGTGCTGAAGTGAATCTGCACCGACTCTGAGTAGCATCTTTGGTGCATGCTGAAAAACTGCTAGAGGGAACTTAGTAAATTAATGGTTAGTTGGTATTATTCTGTCTTCAGAATGGCTCCATCCATTCTTTAAGCTGCCAGTTTATTAGTCATTTAGCTTAGCTACAAGGCATTAATAAGACATGAAAGTCTGATGCTGACTCCACTGCACTTGGAAATTCATGCAGCCTGGGAAGTCTCCTTTCAAGGTTTAACCATTTGTGGGTTTTAATTTGGATTCACCATTAGGCCACAGTGCTACATTCCAAGCAAGTAATCTGTGAGAAGCCAAGAGACAACCCCTGAGGATCCATTGTGAGTCTTTCTTTGAAGCAAGTGTATACTGAAACTGGAATTGTAATGGTCCAGTCTGGTAGGAGCTCTCAATACTCAGTCCATGTACATACTTCCATTTCATGCTGGCACAAATGTCTGACAAGTGTGTGTGTACCCTCAAGGGAAAAAGACCCAAAGGCCATATCTCCATCATAAGAAGGACACAGAATTGTTGGATCAATTCCAGAGGAGAGCCTCAAGGTTGATCCAAAGGCTGGGATGTCTCTGCTATAAGGCTAGGCTGAGGAAGCTGGGGTTGATCAACCTGAAGTGGATTCCAGGGGGACCTTAGAGCTGCCTTTTAATAGAATCATAGAATGGTTTGGGTTGGAAGCGACCTCCAAAGGTCACCTAGTCCAACCACTCTGCAGTAAGTAGGGATGTCATCCACTAGATCAAGTTGCTCAGAGCCTTGTTGAGCCTGAAGGGGGTCAACAGGAAAGCTGGAGAGGGACTTTTAATAAAGGTGTCTAGTGACAGGACAAGGGACCAGTGGTTTTAAGCTGAGAAGGAGTAGGTTTAAACTGGATCTTAGGAAGAAGTTCATCAGTACGAGGGTGATGATACTTTGGAAGAGGTTGCCCAGAGTGGTTGCGGCTGCCTGCTCCCTGGAGGCGTTCAAGGCCAGGCAGGATGAGGCCTTGAGCAATCAAGTCTACTTGAGAGGTGTCCCTGCCCATGGCAGGGAGGTTGGAGTAGATGGTGTCTGAGGTCACTTCCAGCCCAAACCATTCCATGCTATTATGATGACACTGTCATTTTCTATGCAGGAACATTAGGAGTTCCATCAAGGGAAGGTGTAGAATAGGAAGGGAAGCTCTTATCTCCTCTTCAGGCATATGCAACTAACAATTTCTCTCTAGGCTGATTTTAATCAGAATGCCAGAGCTGGCACTGAAAAGTACCAGAGATGTAAGCAAAACAGATAGTGGTAAGATTTTAACAAGAAGAGTGTGAAGGATCTTGGCTGAGCTGCAGAGCTGCATGCTGGGATAAGACTGGATACAAAGGAACAAGTGTTCCCCTGTGTGCTGGATCACACCAGCAACAGGCAGTTCTCTATTCCCACCCTTGGAGTGCAGGGGCTGCATGATGTACACCTTCTGTCTAGAGTACAATTTACACAGCTGGGTGTTCAAAACACTCTTCTTACTGCACTGCTGCCTGGAGAGAGATTTTTTTCCCCACTCTGAGTCATGGAGATCTCTAAGTAGTGATGTTCCCCAGGGGTCAGTACTGGGTCCAGCCTCATACAACATCTTCATCCATGGCCTGGGTGAGGGGATAGAGTGTAGCCTCAACCAGTTTGCTGATGATACCAAACTGAGACAGCTGGCTGATACACTGGAAGGTTGTGTGGCCATTCAGTGAGATCTGGACAGGCTAGAGAGCTGAGCAGAGGGGAACCTAATGAGGTTCAAAAGAAATAAGTGTAGAGTCCTGCTTGTGGAGAGGAACATCACCATGCACCAGGACAGGTTAGGGGTTGATCTGCTGAGCAGCACCTCCATAGAGAAGGACCTTGGAGACCTGTTGGTCAATTAAGTTATCCACAGGACAGCAATGTGCCTTTGTGGCCAAGAAAGCCAATGGCATCCTAGGGTGCATTAAGAAGAGTGTGACCAGCAAGTCAAGGGAGGTTCTCCTCCACCTCAGCCCAGGTGAGACCACATCTGTAGGATTGTGTCCAGTTCTGGGCTCCCCAGTTCATGAGAAACAGGGAGATACTAGAGAGTGCCCAGTGAAAGCTACAAGGATGATGAAGGGACAGGAATATCTGTCTGAGGAGGAAAGGCTGTGAGACTGGGGCTGTTTAGCTTAGAGAAGAGCAGGCTGAGAAGGAATCTTAATAGTATTTACAAATATCTGAGGGGTGAGTGTCAAGAAAAAGGAGCCAGACTCTTTCCAGTGGTGTCCTGTGATGGATACAAATTGGAACCCAGGACGTTCCACCTCCACATGAGGAGATACTTCTTTGCTGTAAGAATGACAGAGCCTTGGAACAGGCTGCTCAGAGAGGTTGTGGAGTCTCCTTCTCTGAAGACTTTTAAGTCCCATCTGGATGCATTCCTGTGTGACCTGCCCTAGGTGACTCTGCTCTGGCAGTGGGGTTAGACATCATCGCTGGATCCCCTCCAACTCCTACCATTCGATGACTCTGTGATTCTGTGAGCAGTGCATGTATTGGAGGGCTGGCTCACCAAAGGTGGTGACAGGGACAGAGTGGCAGTATTGCAAGTCAGGTGCATTCCAGGTGGCTGTTGTGGCAATAGTGTCGGCAGCTGTAAGGCAGAAAGATCAGTTTCTGGTTTAGGATACTGGTTTTACAAAGAACATGCAGCACTTGGCTGGAGCATACCCAAACCCGGGAATGATGAGCAATTTTTCTCTGCTTAGAAGGAAATTTTTAATAGTCAAATAGATCATTATAACCAAAACCCAGGAGCTGGAGTTTCTGAGAACCAGAATACTCCTACACAACACAAATACACAATCTAGGTCAGTCTGCTTGGAAAGTGTCAAAGTGGCTTCTGTAGAGTCCTAATAGTTAATAAACCTTTTAAGTATCTTTGAAGAGTTATCAATAAACAGGGTAAGGCTGATTGGAATTTTCAAAATACTTTGTCAAATCCAGTTTTTGAGGAAGCTAAGCAGCCAAGGAGGATAAAGGAAAGTTCTAGCATGGGTAAGTAGCTGGGTAAACAATAGAAGCAGATGGTAAATGTTGGCACTATTGTGAGGCACAGTCAGAGTTGTTTAGGATTTGTGCTGGGATGTAGGCAGTTCAGCCTATTCACAAATGACCCTCAAAAAGGCTGTGAGCATTCCTGTCACTGTTACTGCTCATTTGCTTTTCCTGCTTTCCAGATTTTAATGTAGCAAGGAACATTAGGAACATTATGAACTCCAGCCTCTTGTGTGACATGAGCTAGGACTAACTCAAACGAATTGCAGAGCCAAGTCTAGGATCTGGAATTGAACTAAAGTAGGGTGTTTTTTTTTTTAATTTAAAAAAATATCTGATCTTGGTTTTAACATTTCCAGTGACAGAGAATATCTGAAAAAACTTCATCATGTTAATCTAGAGATTAGTTGATCTCAGCATTAATAATTATTAACTTAATTCTGGCCTGAAGGTGTGTAGCTTCCAGGCCTTTTGCTGCCATGTCTGCTGGGAAAAGGATTCTTCTGTGTTCAGGTCTCCATCTCTCCTTCTGGGTAGAAATCATTATCAAATAATTACTTATACTTCCTTTTGCTTAACCAAAAAAATATTAAGCTCCCAGGATAGTTTATATTAAAGTGTGTCTTCCACTGAGCAAGATCTTTAACTTAGATTTGGTGTTAACATCTCTTACCACAAGCAGCAAAGAGAGTCCTGAGTGCAGTTTAACCACCTTCTGGGAGTCTTCTGCACGTGGGAAGCCTTCCAAAAAGAGGGGAAGGGCAGATCACCAAAGTATCACTGATGCCACCTTCTTGTAGATTATGGAGTTGAGTGCTACATGTTCTAGCTAGCTTAGACTACTAGATCTTGTGAAAAGCCAAAGTAGATTAATGAATTCTTCAGGACTTGAAATACCAGGAAGATATTTTAACAGATTCTGCTCCAGCCCTAGGCCTGATGAAAGGATTAAGTCATTTGAAATCTGCCATTCTTTATGTCTCACAGCAGGACTTGGTCTTCTCTTTTTGTTCCACTACAGTCTTCTCCCTGATAGAAAAAATAAGCATTCTTGAGTAATGAGAAGTATGGGTGGCAGACACCTCATCTGAACCTTTCCCCCTGCTGAGAAGTGTGTATTTAAAAAAACCAACCAAACAAAAAACAACCAGCAACAAAATTCTGAGCTTTTCCTCCCCATTACTCATGAACAGGGTATTTTTTCACCACACCTTCCTAAATAAATCCTGTCACCGAATCCTGTCAAGTGGAACCTGTAAATCCAAGGAAGCAGAAGTCTTTGCTTCACTGAAACAAGGATCTGTGAAGGGTTTTGAAGAAAGGTCTAAAACAAAGAGAGAATGAAGAAGCACAGTAGTGGCTAATAATACAGAGAGCTTTTCTTGGAGCAGACCTTGAGCAGCAGCCTGTTGAGCATCCACTCTGACATGGAACTTCTCAGGAGGAGGGAAGTGGCATCTGTTGTACTTTTTGGGCATTTGCTGTTGTCATCATTGGGCATTTGTTGTCTTCATTGTTGTTTAACTTGAAGTGCTTCCTCTGGGGAAGAGTAAGCACTAAGAGTAGGCACTAAGCAGCTCAGAATGCTGTTTAGTCTGACATCCCTCTCTGGGAATAGAAGGAGATGATTGCGGTGTCTAGGTTTGCTTTACTAGATGCACATGCATGTGGGCAGGGGCATTTACAGCAGCAGGGAGTAGAAGCAGCAAACAGAAAAGAATGGTTTTTTTTGCTGAGAACTTTCTGCTAGACACCATTGGAACACAGAATCTGGAAAGCTAACTGGACAGATGTCGTGTCGCACCTCAGGCAAGGTTTTTGTGCCAGAGCCAGTAAAGAATAAAAGTGCTCAAAGGTGTTGTGCACTACAATGTGAGACTCCTGGGGACCTGTCCAAGCCCAGAACCGTTGCATCCTGTGTCCCAGTGCCTCTCCAGGGACTGTGGGCTGGTCTGTGCATGCTGAGCAGGAAGCAACCTAGCCAAGAGTGAGATACTGTCAAAATTAAGTAGCCACAAATTGCTCCTCTCCATCATCTCACCACTGCTCAGCCACATGTGGAGCTGCATATGTTTTCACACCATCTAGAATTCAGAAAGATTTAAGCTTTTTTTGAAAACAAACAAACAAACAAACACCAAAGGGAACAGTTCTCGCTCTTCTAAATTGCAGCTGCTGAAGCAAATGCCACTTGCCTGCTCCCATAAGGTCCCACAGGAAGCATCTTTGTGAAGCTGCTCCATTGAACAGAAGATTTAAGATACCATCAGTTGGTAGGAGAGCACAGGAGGGAATATGATTCTGTCAGTTCATGGTTTAGAGGAAAGTCAGGAAGGCTGTCTTCTGCTCCTGCTTCCAGGAATGTTCCTACAAATCCTATGGGAAATGGCATTGCCTCCAAAAACGAATCTGGGAATAGCTGCTGTGTGTTGCCCTGCCCTTGCACTGAGCTGCACGGAGCAGTAAGGACAGATGCAGTATGCAGTTTTCTCATTGATTTCACTGAACAAAAGCTCAGCATTTACGAAAGAGCCAAGTGAGAGGGATTCCTCCCCCTCACAAAAACACACAAACACAAGGCTGTCCTCCGCTGAGACAAATTTATACCATGATGAACTGATACTAGCAAGGCAATAGCCTCAAGAGCCTGCAGAGCTTTGTTTAAACCCTTACACAAAGGTCAGCAGAGTGTTGAAAACAAATGAAAGCACAGGTTGAGAAAATTAATCAATGGGGGAGTCCCTGTGTGGACCATCATGGGGCAGGGCAGATCCTGTCCACATGGGTCACTCCCTGCCTGTGCAGAGCCCTGCCCAGCCTTGCCACTCAGCACTGGGAGCATCTCAGCCTTGGACATTGTTTAATCAGGGCCAGCTTGTGTGTGGCACCAGAGAAGATAAAATCCTACCTAGTCCTTAGTCTGTATGCCTGAGAGCTGGGGAGATGCTGGCATGGTGGATATTAATTAGCACAAGCATACACAGGCTGAATGGATATGGCTGGCAAGGAGAGACAGAGATGAGGAAACACAGAGGAACCTTCCATCTCCACCCTTCTGGGTTCGCTGGGGATTTAATCTTTGTCAAGTGCACAGCGCTCATGCTTCTCTTTTATTAGGAAGTCCAGTCTCATTCCTTTATTAACCACTTGGGTAACACATTGGTTCCTAACATACCATTTGAAAAAGCACAAAAACTGCATTTTTTTCTCTCTTTCCACCCCCTCTCTTCTACACATACATGTTTCCAAAGCCAGCAAGCTTTGCTTAAACTTTCCAAAGAAGGAAATGGATTTCTGGTAAAGATCACAGCATCATAGGATGTCAGTGGTTGGAGGGGACCTCCAGAGATCTCAAGTCCAACTCCCCTGCCAGAACAGGACCGTAGTATCTAGCACAGGTCACACAGGAACACATCCAGACAGGGCTGGAAAGTATCCAGAGGAGGAGACTCCACAGCCTGTCTGGGCAGCCTGGTATCCTTAGAATAAAGATCTTTCTCATGTTGAGGTGGAACTTCCTGTGCTGTAGTTTACATCCATTGCCCCTGTTCCTAGCCCAGGGCACAAGTTAGCAGAGGTTGTCCCCGTCCCTTCCTTCCTGACCTCCAGCCCTCAGATATTTATATCCATTGATTATATCCCCTCTCAGTCTTTTCATCTCCAGACTAACAAGCCTCAGGGCTCTCAGCCTTTCTTCATAAGACAGTGCTGCAGTCCTTTCATGATCCTTGTAGTCCTCTGTTGGTCTCTTTCCAGCAGATACCTGTCCCTCTTGAACTTGGGTATCCAGAACAGGACACTACATTCCAGGTGAGGTCTCACTAGGGCAGAGTAGAGGGGGAGGAGAACCCCTCTCAATCTGCTGGACACACTCTCCTTAACGCACCCCAGGATACCATTGATGAGGTTTTAAGAATATCAGCTGAGTTGGCTGAGAACAACAATGACCAGAGAGAATGGAAGTTCATACCCTCCTCAGTGGTAGCCCTGCAGCACAACTTCATCATACAAAAGCTGAATGCAATGCAGGCAATTCTCTCCCTGTCCCTTTTACACGTTTTTAATTTCTCTTTTTCTTTGGATCCACCCTCCAACTGTCATTTTCCCTGCTCTAGCTCCTCTCAGCAAACCCTCCTCCAAAATTAAGTACTAATGAAAAAGGAAACAGCACTGAACTGGCATCGGAAGACCATAGGATTGTTTCCTCTGCTGATAGATTCTGTTGCTCTAGTGGTTGGAATGGGGCTGGACTGCCTTTTTTTTTTTTTTGCTGGGATTTTTTATCAGCAGGATTTTCTATGTGCTATGGTAACACTGCTAATGAAACAGCATTAACAAACAACAGGCAGAGGCCCAGACTGGACCTGGAGTGGGTTTTTTTTGACCAAGAATTGAAGTAAAAGATAGATTAGCCCAAACACAAATGTTCATATGTGGACACAGGCAGGCACATACTCAAGGAAATGAACTCCAGATTTAGGATAACCACCAGCTCCTTCTGGTGCTGAGTGGGCAATAGGCTGTACCTCTGAAGGGCCAGTTTCTAAAAGCAAAACCTAGGCAGGGAAAACCTAAAGCCTCATCAAATGATTTGCTGCCTTATCAACCAAAGCCTGTTCCCCTTCCTCTACTCTCTACCATCTGATTGAGGCATTGGCATTGTTGACAGCTGCACATACAGCAGTGGCACAAATCACTCTTCTCTTGCAAGAAAGTGGAATGTCTTGAGGACTCAGACCAGCCTAACCTGGCAGCAGCATAGCCACGAGTATCTGTAAGGAGTAAGGATAAACTAAGATCTTCTGCTCAAAGCTCTTCTGCTGCCATATCATGTAGACATGCTGGCTAAGCTTGATTTTGCACTTTCGCTATCTTGAGGAGTTCAGCAGTCACTAATAAGCATACCTGAGTTTGTTCTTCAGAATCGTGAAATTACTTCTAGCTACTTAGTTGAGGAATGGGTTGCCCAGGGAGGTGGTGGAGACACCATCCCTGAAGGTGTTCAACAAACATGTGGGCATGGCCCTTTGGGACATGGTTTAATGGCCATGGTGGTGTTAGGCTGACAGTCGGACTTGATGATCTTGGAGGATTTTTCCTACCAAAACAATTCTATGATTCCATGCAACAAAGCTTGTACAGTCTTTCTTTGTATCCATCAGCTTGTCAGTTCCTTCCTACAAATATATGAACCCGTTTGATGCTTAAAAACTAATTTGACAGAGAGATTTTGTCTTAAAGACAGTATCTTCCTCCATATCTTCCTCTATATTAGTGAAGGCAGATAGCTGGAGAATTCCCCCTGAGTCAGAGTCATAGAATTAAAGGATAATTTAGGCTGGAAGGGATCTCTGAGAGTCTTCTTCTCAGAGCTGCTGCAGCCTGCGGCACCAGCATCAATAAATTACTAGACGTTAGAGAATCCATGACAGGTTGCTCAAGGCCTGATCCAGCCTGGTCTTCAACACCTCCAGGGACAGGACATCCATAACCTCCTTGGGCAATCTCTAACCACCCTCACTGTTAGGGATTTCTTCCTAATCTCCAGTCTGAATCTCTCTTCCTCAAGCTCAAAGCCAATCCCTCTCACCCTGTCACCACAACCTCTTGTAAAAACTCCCTTCCCAGCTTTCTTGTAGCCACTTCAGGTACTGGAAGATTGCTTAAAGGTCTCCCTTCTCTTCTCCAGGCTGAACAGCCCCAACTCTCACACCTTGACCCCAAAGGGGACGTTCTCCAACACTCTGACCATCTTCTTGGTCTCCTCTGGACCTGTGAACTCCATGTCCTGAACTAAGTGTTCCAGTGAGGATCAGCAGCTTCTGCAAAGCATCCAAACGCCCTCAAAATCTCCGAGCTTTATTTTCTGTGACTTTTTCCCATAGCTACTAATGTGGCTGATTCTTTGGATAACATTTCCTGGTTTGCAGTCCAGCGACAGAACGATTTGCTAGTTTTAAACATACTATTCCTAGCACCTCCCCCTATATCCTAGACACCTGCTCCTTTTTCCACAGGGGCTAGGGGTTGGAAGGGACCCAAGGAGATCAACTCCAACCCCCCTGCCAGAGCAGGGTTATAAGGGTGAAGAGAGTAGGACTACTCTAGGTTTATTTACCACTGGAAGATGGAATGGCAATAACTCTGTATGAGTTGTGTATTACATCCTGCTGTGTATCTCATTTCCTGCTACCACCTCTCTTACTAGGCTTTACAATCTGTTTAGTGTCTCTCTGCTCCAACTAATAGACTTTGAAACTGTTCTTTCATAGTCTCATTAAGGTTAGAAGAACCCTCCAAGATCATGAAGTCCAACTCTTAGCCCAACACTGCCAGGTCACCTCTAAACCCTGTCCCTCAGCACATGGTCTTTAAATTCCTCCAAGGAGGATGACTCCACCACTTCTGTGGGCATCCTCTTCCAGGGCTTGACAACACTTTAGGGGAAGAAATTGTTCCTAATGTGTGACCTAAATCTTCCCTGGCACAACCTGAGGCTGTTTCCTCTTGTCCTACCACTTATTACCTGGGAGAAGAGACTGACCTCCATCCAGCTTGCTCCAACCTCCTTTCAGGTAGTTGAGAGCAAGAAGGTCTCCCCTGAGCCTTTTTTTCCCTAGACTAAAGAATAGCTTTGAGGGAAATTACTGTCTTTTGGACAATATTCTGACAGCAGTTTGCTATTTTGACAATAGAATAATAGAATAATTTTTGTTGGAAAAGACCTTCAAGGCTATTGAGTCCAATCATTCTCTAACTCTGCCAAGGCTGGTGCTAAACTGCATCACTCATCAGCACATCTCTGCAGCTTTTAAACATCTCCAGGGATGAGGATTCAACCACTTCCCTGAGGAGTCTGTTCCTGTGGTTCCTTTCAGTGAAAAAGTTTCTTTGAATGTTCAACCTAAACCTCCCCTGGTATAGCTTGAGGCCGTTTCCTCTTCTTCATTTATTACCAGGGAGAAGAGACTAGCACTCACCTTGCTCCATCTTCTTTCACAGAGATAAAGAGAGCCACAAGGTCTCCTCTGAGCCTCTCCTTCTCCAGACTAAACAACACCGGTTCCCTCAGCCACTCCTTATAGGACCTCCTTTCTCCCAACTGAAAGCAATTTTTGCAAGCAGAAGTTGATTTCTTCCTTACACCCTGATGTCCAACTTTGTGGGAGTCCTCTCTCTTCCCCCTCCCCACCCGGGGTGACTCCCCTGGTATGAAGGGATAATTAATTGATGCAAGGTATGATTTTTTTTTCAAAATTAATATTGTTTATTAATGTTTATATTCAGAATTCTCACCACTCCCCACCACTAATTTTTAATAATAACTGCTTCTTTGCACGGTCATGGAATGTGTTACACAAATGAGTAACTAGATCTAGAAATAATAACTAGCAATATATATAAACATTTAAACCCAATTGAACTGGAAAAGAAGGTTCTTGCAGTCAGTGTACCTCTTGTGGTCAATATACCGCTTGTCCACTAGATGGACTCAGGAAGTTCCTTTTTGCTTATGGCAAAAGGCTGTGTGAATTACAAGAGGCTTTAAGTATTTACTCACCAAATACTATTTCTCCCAACTTGTGGGGCTAGCAACAGTTTAAGAGAGTACCCAAACACTCTCAGAGAATTCTGTCAATTGTCTTGTTGGCTGATGAGGCTTCTGATTCTTTCCAGGCTTCACATGATGCTGGGGAAAGGGGCAGACGATCTCTGACCTGGTCCTGACTTCTCTGGGCTGCTCGTCGTGGCAGGTGTAGGCAGGATGTCTTGCGATATGCAGTCTCAGTATGGATGTCACACTGGCTAAGCAGGCCTATCACATGAACGTAATTGAAACTGGTTCCTGCTAAACTTGAAGCAAACAGTTTCCAGGCAAACACGAACTTGCTTATAGCTTAGCAAAATATAAAGCTATAAACAATAAGGCAGTATCACAGCCAATGGTAGCCGGCAGCAGCAGGCATGGATACAACAGCAGAGCACAAATACAATGGCAAAGCATATTGTGTTACCTGTTGTGCTGGTTTGAACCAATTAGAGGATTTGAGTGAGAAAATTAGACTATAGGCTGAGAGAGGAAAACATATGATGCTACTTCCCTCAGAGCTCTACTGAGAAAGAAAAAAAAATTGTTTTAAGAGTTGTAACCCAAATATAGAAAAATCAGAGTGCTTTAGACCTGTCTGGGCTGTGGCTGCTTTCTTGCATGGCTCCTTTGTTTGGTACAAACAGTGGATGGTGATAGAGTTCCTGTTGTACGTGAAAAGAATCTGTTAGGGAAAACTGTTTGGGTATTTTCTCCTTTGGGTGAAGGGAAACCTGTCCAAGGGGTGGTTTCTGCAGAAGGTCCTAGTCATACATACTGGGTAATGCAGGAGAATGGTGAGATCCAGTGTATTCCACAGATAACTCTAACCTTAGCTGAAAGAGTTTAAATTCAGAGTGTTAGGAGTTTTCTGTTGTAGGTTTTACCTGGCGTCCAACACAAGAGATCTACATTACATGAGCATGAACCCAATGTCACCTGGGAGTCCCTGGTCTCATCTCATCTGTGAGGAGACAAACTGTTTCCTGTTTTCTGAGCTTTCCNTGTAGCTGATTCTCAATAATTCCACTAACTTCTTTTCCTACTGCTAACCCTCCAGCCGATCTACCTTCACCTGTCTGCTGCATCAACAGATGGTGAGATAAGATTGAGGAAGGGGGAAAAGGTGGTAGGGGTGGTTATAAAACCCTTCTTAGGGATTTTGATCTCTGGGAGGAGTGTGGTGTTTCTGTATTACCTTTTCATTGTTTATATCTGTAAATATCTGTTATACATTGTAAATATTTGCTTGTGCATTGTGCATAGCTGTAAATATAAAGCTTCATTTATCAGCTTCCAGCTTTCTGAGTCCTAGCCTGGGTTATTTCAAAGGGTGGGGGGGCAGGTAACTGCTAAACCACCATACCTGCTCACCTCCTCTTTATCAAATCAGCCTGAGACTAATTGGCCTTTGAACATAGGATAGGCAATCGGAATGGCAGTTAGCCAAGTTTGACCATATTAGGTGAAGCCATAGGCTCGCTTTATCCAAATTTGGGGAAGACATAGGCCTTGCACAAGCACAGGCACAAGCCAAGTGCATGCGCTTTGTTTACCACAGGCTGCAAGCAGGAGCAAAACAAGTCAGGGCAAGCCATGGTCTCTCAGCCTTAGTGGCTCCGGGTTCTTTCATCCTCTTTGCCGCAGTTGCTCTCCCCAAAACAGAGAGAGGGCAGAAAAACATGTCTGGGCAAGCCAGGACATGTACAGGCTTATTTTGACCTATCAGGCCTACCACAGCATCCCCAGAATCCATCATGCCATAGATGTCACTTGAGCTGTTTCCTAGATGCTCAGGTGCCCTCTTCTCTGTTCCTTAAATAGGTTCCAACATATGTTCCAGCATCTCATCCCTCGCTTTACAGTCCGTATAAGGAAGGTTGTAGAGCAATGAGAGAGCACTGGCTGAATTTCAAGGAGTACAAGTGTGACAGCACACTTGGGTAATTAATAGGGGCAAGGAGGAGATTTGTGTATTTATGGTGATTATTTCTCTGCTATTTTCTAGGTAGGAGAGAAGCTGCAGAGGCAGTGAGTGCAGCCTCTACCAGTGAAGCTCTGAGATAGAATTTCCCTCTTTTGTAGCACTGAATATTTCATGACTTTCAAATGCCAATTATGAGTTACTTGCTGCCTGCTAGCAACAATAGGCAGCTTGGAAAGGCCTTGCTTCCATTCTTCAATCTATACCAGATGTTTGTGGATGCCTTCATTTCTCTGAGAATCCAAGTTTTCCAGGGAGGTGACTGAAACTGTCACCCAAACAAAGCTGGTACTCATAGGCCAGTGTGCAGAGAGCTTGGCTTTCTGTGCCCTGAGCTAGAGGATATCAGGTTTTATGGTTCTTAGGCTGGGTTTCCATAGTCCTGAGCTAATTTGGAATGTGATTTTTCACATTTGCATCTCAGCGTTCGGGTTCTATTAAAATAGCACCACAGATATATAGCTACACTTATAGATACTTACGTAGGAGCTGGCAGAATGAAAGCTTTCCTGGCAAATGAATCTGTGGCTGCTTCACCTCCACTGGCTTTGTATCTATGCCAAGCCTTAGAGAAGCATCTGACAAATATGAGCCAGTGTGTGCCCAGGTGGCCAAGAAAGCCAACAGCATCCTGTTGTACCAGGAACAGTGTGTGGCCAGACCAACCAGGGCAGTGACTGTACCCCTGTACTGAGCAGTGCTGAGGCCACACCTTGAATACCGAGTTCAGTTCTGGGCCTCTCACTCCAAGGACACTGAGGTGCTGGAGGTTGCGGACAGCTGGGGGTTGGTTTCTTCTTCCAGCTAACAAGCTATAAGATGAGAGGAAATGGCTTCAAGTTGTACCAGGGCAGATTTAAGTTGAACATTTGATGAAACTTCTTCACTGGAAGGGTTCTCAAACCCAGAAACAGGCTGCCCATGGAGGTGGTTGAATCCCTGTCCCTGGAGGTGTTTCAAAGCTGCAGAGATGTTGTGGTGAGGGGCATGGTTTACCACCAGCCTTTGTAGAGCTAGAGATTGGTTAGACTTGATGATCTTAGAGGTGTTTTCCAACCAAAACCATTTTTAATTGTATAAAATATTGTTTTAAAAGAGGTAATTTCCCTCAAAAGCTGTTCTCCTTTTTCTAAGCAGCAGCTTCTCAATACCCTGCAGCCAATGATAGACAAGATTTAGTCCTACAACAGTCCTTGCTTTGCTGAAACACTCTAAAGCTGTGCCTAGAAAGGTCCATCTGCTGACAGGGGAAGCACTGCCAGAGTGCCAACAATAAATAATGCTCAGCAGAGTAACTTCATCCCATGAGACAAAGCTAACTCCCAGCCTCCTGCACTTAGTTCTTGGAGAGCTCTCAAATAAAAGATCATTACTTTGATGTCCTCTAGACACAGAATTTTCATTACATTTTAGAGGACTTAAAAACTTCCTCTGAGTTTGGTGCTGATAACTCCTGGGGTCATGTTTATGGAAGTGTTTAGGAACCTATACATAGAGACAGAACCACCCAAGAGTGCATCTTGTGGCTTTAGGCTACCTGCTTTGGCCTATCTGGGCAAGACCTGGATTGCACACAGCACTTAGGTTCTTATTTCAGGCAAAGCATTTTGGTTTGTTCAAAATGAGACCAGAGTATTTGCTAATACACTGTGCCCAAAGAATGGTTTCAGAGCAGGTGTGATACTGAAGTGAAGCTTCATGCTTTTTTAATAAGTAAGGTATATAGGTAGTAAATGTGGTCCCCAAAACAAGAACTGAAGAAACTTCTCTATGTCTGAGGAATCACATGCATCATATATAGACTGGACATTGGTGGCAGGGAAGGGGCAATGAATGCAAACTGGAACACAGGAAGTTCCACCTCAACATGAGGAAAATTTTCTTTACTGTAAGAATGCAAGAGCACAGGACCAGGCTGACCAGAGAGGTTGTGGAGTTTCCTTCTCTGGAGATGTTCAGCACCCATCTGGATGTGTTCCTGTGTAAGCTGCACTATGTCATCCAGCTTTGGCGAGGGGTGGGCTAGATCTCTGGAGGTCACTTCCAGCCCCTGACATTCTGTGATTCTCTGATTGCAAGATTCTATGTTTCTGTGAAGTGCTGGACAGATTCTGACTGTGAGGATCTCCACAAACCTGACTGGTTTTGCACCTGATTCTTTCCTTCCTAACTACAGAAGGGAGTAAAGAGAATTCTGCTTCTTGGATACTCCTTTGTGTTCTTTCCCCATTTCAGGGCTGTGAGAGAATCTTGTTTGTGTCACCAAATAAGGCAGCACTCAGAGAACATTCCCAGAAAGGCCAGGAAAGAAAGAGTGTGGGTATTTTCTGAGAGCCAGCTAGAAAACCTTGAGCTGCAGGAGGGCGAACAGCTTGATTCCTTGATCATGTCCTTTATTGCTCTGTCATTCCCTGGGAACGTTGGGAGCTGTGTTTAAGAAGCTGCATCAGTTTCACATGTTCTGCACCTCATTAATCAAAGCACATCCTTTTGGAAGGCAGTTGATTGCTGCTTAGGCACACAAGTGCTTACACCTCAGCATCCCTAGTGCCTGGAGGAGGGCATAGGAAAAGAAAAGACCTCTGATGTTGTCAGTGGCCTAGTTCACATGATCTGATCTACAGAAGCATTTGAAAGGGGAGATTTATTTCCCTGGAAAAGCTTGTTCTGCCAGAAATGGTGGTGAAAATACAAATAGTAAATAAGATTTGCAGTGGGCAGCTTCACTGTAGAGTATTTCAAATGAGTCACAGCCTGTCTAGGTCATGGCAGGAGGTGGGAGGAGAAGAGAAGCAGGTGAATGCTTCAGAGAAAGGATTCCAGAGAGAGGGTGAAAGCAGGCAAAGCTGAGGGAGCGTGTGCTGCGTCTCTGGTGAAGACATTGCTGATGGCTGCATTTCCTTGAAGTGAGAGCTTAGGTAACATCCTGCTGCTTTAAATGGCAGAGCTTCCTTAGGCGAGTGGCAGGTGACTGCTGGAGGGGAAGAGGTGAATATTTGCTTGTGAAAGCAGAAGCACAGAGGTCAGGTGAGGATTTCCTCACTGCTGGCAGTGGGCACTCCTTGTTGCCTGTATGTAGCCTCCCTTCCTGCCTGCACAGCTCACGTCGTTTCCTTCTCCCAGGAGGTATGATTGTAGACCTGTACACCAACAAACATTCAGGAATTCTGTTGAATTCCGTGCAAAAACCACAGCCAGTCTTTCTGGCTACACAGTCTTAGTCTAACTCCACTGGTTTACAAAGGCTTTATGCTAGGGAATAATTTGAGCCAGTTTATCATCCTGTTAGAGATAACAGAATAAGCAGATGTCCCCAAGAAGCACAGGGCAGGACTGCTTGCCACCGCTTTTCCTTCTTTTCTCCACCAAAAAAAACCCAAACCCACACACAAAAAAAAAAACCACCAAACACAAAACCACAAACAAAACACAAGTCCACACAAAAAAACCCCCCAAAAAACCAAAAAACAACCCAACCAAAAAGACCCCCACCAAAAACAAAAAAAAACCAAAAAAACCCACCAACTCAAAAGATAGGGAAACGCCTGATTTCCCCCCACTCCCTTGGCCTCTGTTACACGAGGTGCATTGCAGGCAGCAGTGGAAGGCAGGAGGATTCCCATCCAGATCTGCCGGGAGCAGCCTCCCGGGAGACACGAAGGGTGAGCCGCAGAAAGTGCTGACTCAGGTGCCCACCGGGAAGTGGCTTTCCCCGTGTCGCAGGGAGAGCCCACGCATCCCACATGCTCCTTGCTTGCCATCCCAGTCCAGCCTCCCGCAGTCCAGTGGGGGAGCTCTCGGAGATGCAGCTGGCTTTGTTTTTTTAGGTTTTGGGGGTTTGTTTTGTTTTGTTTTCCCCCGAATGACTTCTACATCTCTAGCCCCCGCGGGTGAGAAATAATAACGGTTTGGGTGACTGACGGGCAGGGCAAGGCCGGAAATAAACCTTCCCCACCTTCGAGAGCTTACAGACAGGCACAAACCACAGGGTGTTTCCCAGCAGGCAAACTCCTGCCGGAAAAGCCAGGCACTCCCCGATCCCCTGCTTTGCATGCAGAGGAGGTTTTCAAGGTGAACTGCTGCTGCTTTCCCCTCAGGTTTGGGCTCGCCCCTTCCCCACGAGCCCGCTGCGCCTTCCCAAGCAAACCTGCACTCACTCCAGCACCCAAGAGAAGAGGGCATCTCCTCGCTCTTGTCGAACGTTTGGGATGCTGCTATTTTTAAGTGGCCGGTAAGGTCTGAAGCCAGGGGCCGGAATCACGCCTCGCAGCGGCAACCGCAGCCGAGCCGCCGTGCCCTTAGCTGGGCGGCCGGAGCTCTGCAGTGCCCGGCAGCGGCACCGGCAGCGTTGCGGTGCCCGTTCAGCCACACGCACACCCCTGACAGCCTGGCGTTGCCCTTTTAAGAAGCCCGAGTGCTGGCTCAGGTAGGCAGAGCCTGTGTGCAGTAGCCGCTCCTATGGCAACCCGATAGAATGGGATGGCTTCATGAATATTCCCAGGAGCAGCGGCTGCATGAGGAATAAGTGATGACAGTGATGTAAGCAAGCGGTGGCCGCTGCAGGTTGCAGTTCATTGTGTTACTGGCCGGCAGGTTGAGGAGTTTGGAGGCACCCCCGAGCTTGATCTCCGCTTGCCGGATGGTGCCTGCCCGCCGGCTGCCTCAGCACATTCGCATCTGGAAGCCAACATGGCAAGGCGGCTGCTGCTGCCGCTGCCTCCCGCGTTCGCCTTCCAGCTAGAAGTGTGTGGCTCTCCTCTAGACTTCTTGCCCAGTGCTCGGCATTTGAGCAGACAGGGATTGCAGTGACACTCACCGAGAGAAGACAAGCAGCAAGTAGCCAAATCGGGACAACGGAGGAACAGAGGGAGCCTTTTTTTCCTTCCCTCTTTTTTTTTTTTTCCTCTCCTCTCTCTCTTTTTTTTTTTTTTCCCCTCCCTTCGCTTCTGGATGCAGAGCCTGTGTTTTGATGCAGAGCCTGTGGATGCCACAGTCTGGTAAGGAGATGCCACGCCAGTCTCTGGTCCCTTCTGCCCCTTGAGCTGGAGACAGGGGCCTGAGGGCAGTGCCAGTTTCTCTCCTTGGGCAGAGCTGGGAGCGGGGTGGTCCACTCCCTCTACCTGAGCAGCAGCAGCAGCAGCAGCAGCGGCCATGGACAAGCTGCCCCCCTCCATGCGCAAGAGGCTCTACAGTCTGCCCCAGCAGATCGGACCCAAGGCGTCGATCATGGACGAGGAGGAAGACAGCGACAAGGACACCCGGAGGAAAAGCATCAGGCTGAAGCCGCTGCCTTCGCCCTCTGCTGGGAGCACCCGGGCAGCCGGGGGGGACTCCGGCAGAGGGGGGGACCCCGGCCTTCTGGAGACGGAGGCGGGCGGCAAGGGAGCCAAGACCAGCACCAACGGGGACTGCCGCCGCTTCAAAGGGAGCCTCTCTTCGCTGACCAGCAGGCACCTCCACGACGCGGCCGAGGAGAAGCGGCTGATCGGCGGCGAAGGGGAGCCGGCCTCCCCCACTGAGGACAAGAGCCCCCTCGGCAGCGGGGAGCTGGAGCAGGGACTGCCAGCGCCACCTCCACCAGCTTCCCCCCCGGAGCCCCAGCAGCAGCCCCCCAGGTCTTGCTCCTCTTCCTCCATCAAAGTGGAAGGAGGTGGAGGGTGCGACCAGATCACCCCAGATGAGGAGCAGAGACTGGGCCAAACTGGTTTCATGCAGAGGCAGTTCGGGGCCATGCTCCAGCCGGGGGTCAACAAATTCTCCTTGAGGATGTTTGGCAGCCAGAAGGCCGTGGAGAGGGAGCAGGAAAGGGTTAAGTCTGCCGGGTTCTGGATCATCCATCCCTACAGCGACTTCAGGTACAACCTCCCCCTCCAAACTAGCTGGCCTGCCCCTTTCTCTCCCGTGTCCAGCTCGGACCTTTCCGCACAGCGCACACACCCCGACATAACTTTCCTTGCCAATTCCCTAGTCAGGGAAGCTGGAGGACGCAGGAGATCTAGTCCAGTCAAACTATCTGCAGGTTTCATTTCTCATTGAGCTTAATTTTAGTGTCCCCACACTATTATTAGTTGTAAATGGTTTTAAACTATCCAATGCCTTTTACTTTGGCTTTTTCTAAGGGAAAGCCTTCCTGCTTCCACCTGATGCACAACTCAAGCCTAGAAGTATGGTATCTGATGCTTGACTAGTCCTGCCTCTCCAGTTCAGAGTATATGGTCTGCCTGATTCATGTTTCAGTTCCCATTTTGCTATTTCCAAGTCCTCTGCCTTCTCTCTTCCCCAGGAGTTAGGGAAGGGTGTTCTTTAGGGATCCTCACTGCAGCATCGCTTGTCAGGAATTGGTATGTGCAGGGGATAGCAATTTTCTGTGAGAAGGAACTTAACACCTTCAGGGGCTTACAAGGAAAGATGTTTTCCTTTACATCTGCAGAAGTTTATTTACAGAATTGATTTGGACAGGGAATAGTTAACACTGTCTTTATGAAAGTAATGGTTTTGTTTCACTCAGTGACATTCCCGTGAAGGTTAATAGGGAAATCAACTTATAAAACCCTAGAACCAATTTCTGTAGGGTTTTTGTGCAGCAGAGGGGTCATATTTGGGTATTTCTCATCAAGGTATTGTCTACTGCACAGGTGAATTGTCCTCTGCAATATGTATGTAAAGCACTGCAATCAATAATTAATTACTTAGTGCAATCAATGGCTAAGGTTTATTGCTTCAACTTTAATTACAGCTGCCTTACATCTCACATTTAGAAACACACAGCAGAAAAACATTGTTCAAGCGTGTATCTATAACACTGCATGATTTTATTGTATTCTCAGACTCTTCAAGAAACCTTCACATTATTTCCTAAAATCTAGTTAGGAAGGTAATTGCAGGAAGCAGTTCCAGGGTGAATTTGGGTGCCCAAAGACAAGGGCCTCTTGACACAAGCTTTTAGGGATTCAGTGAGCAGTCCACATGCTTAGAAGCTTCAGCACTGGCACTGAACAGATTCCTTGATATTTGCTTGGATTAACAAATGTTATTAGAAGGCTACGTGAATTGGAAGACTGCACTGTCATTTAAATTCAGTGCATTCAAGTGTCCCAAGCACACAGCTGACTGAGCATATGAGGGCTTCCAGGAGCTACATCATGATACATAGTCCTCGCAAGTAAAATCTTATTCAAACCCAGGCTGGGAAGAGTATAAAATTGCCTCCCAGTTGTGTCTGATCAAGTAATACCTCACAAACACAGTGAGAAATGTCAGAGTGATGAGCTTTACAAAGAACAAAACCAATTTCATACTCTTGGCTGTAGATATCTGTATCATTTGCCACCAGTCTGAAGTTTAATCACTGTGCTTTCTTGGGTTATCCTTGCAAGGTGGTGTTCTCTGCATGTCACACCTTTAAGGAGGTTTGGATCTAATCTCTAGATTTGATTTGGGTTCAGTTTCTGCACTGGGTTTGGATTTAGTCCCTGGATAATGTTTGGATTTATGCAAAAGTGGCCTTCAGTTTGCATGTCCTTTGTGTATCTGTGTAGTGGATTTGGTCCCTTCCATCTTTACGACTATAGAACCAGACCGGCAAACTTCAGTGTAAGGATTGTAGCAGTAGCTTAGGTAACCACCTTGCCCAAGGTGAGACAGTTCTGAGAGTTTGTTGGTTTAAGATTCCTAGTGGGCCAATGGCTGTTGATTAAAATGGCTCAGTAAATTAGGTAAATTTGTATTTCTGAGGGGTTTGGCCATAGGGCCACTCCTAGCCTAATACAAATGCAGGCAAGCGTAGACTCTCCCAAGCCAGATGAAGACACTGAGTCTGCTAACACTCAGCTATTGCTGTGCATGCAGATATATGTGACTGCATGTATGACTCATTAGTATTGATAAAAGGATCTTTCCCCCACCGCCCTCAATGTAGCTTGGCATGTGTACAGAGAAAGCAAAATGACTTGGATATCTGCACCCTGGTGCAAGGCACCCTCTGCTTAGTGTCACATTCTGGTTAGGCTGATGGCTTGTGCTTTCTGTTTCTTCTCAGCTGCTGCTAGAAGCCTAGCACCTTAGTATGGGCTTTCTCTCTACCTATGGCAGACCAACATCTTATGAGGCTGGTTGTGGTACACCCCAGCGGTTGCTCAGGGGCATCTGAAGGAACCAGGAGGAGCTGGAAGCACTACTGTGTGATCAGTACACACAGTGCACACACAGTCTGCCCCAGCAGATCGGGCAGGGGATCTGCTGGGCAACTTTGTGCACCCCTATTTCTAGGTCACTTGGAGCATGTCTGTCTGAGTTTGAATGCTGCTTGGAGCAAATGCATGGGTTCTCATGGAAAATGACCTAGCAACAATGGCTGCCTTGAAGGAGAAGAGTGTAAGCTTCCCACTTCTGTTTGGGCTTTGTACTCCCTCTTTGTTTGAATGCCACTAAAGCATCCAGCTTAGAAAAAACCTCCTATGAATACGAATAACAGGTTTTGACCTCCGAAATGCAGCAGATTGCACCGAAGAGCAGATACCATCAAAATCTTTGCAAGAGCTCTACCCTTGACCCAAAGGACTCTGTTTCCCGCTTTGCAAATTACGCAGTGCAATGCCTTATTGCTCCTTATTACAGATGGGAGCAGATTCTGGACTGTTAGGATCTCCTAGGAGGGGTGAGTCGCCATTATCCTGCACTTTGCTGTCACCAAGCCTGTGCAGCAGCATTCGGTGCACAACTTTCAAGTTCGTAGATATTTAGTTCCAGATCTGGTTTTCTGTCTTTTTTGAGAAACCAGTTTCACCTCAGAGAGTGAGGTACACCTCTAGGTGTTCTGTAGAGCTCTAGACCTCAGGACTTCTGTCTCAGTACAGCTTAAGATGGGAAGTTTTGAATGGAACACTCCAGCCCTATTTACTGGGGCTTGGTTCTGCTGCAGCTCCATGAAATCAGAGGGATTACACCAATGCCTGACTTCATGGAGCTGCTTCTCCTTCGTGCTGTGTGAGAGGAGTTCCTGGTTTAGAATAGAACAGAGGCTTTCATCAGAGTCTGATTAAATTATCATTTTAGCATCTGATTCCAGTAGCAAATCTATGACCCTCCAAGAGTAAAGCAAATTAATATAGATTAAGGCTCTTTTGATTTCTGCTTTTAGTCCATTGTGAGGGGAAAAGACACCAAATGACCTTTAGAAAAACCAAACTCGGTGCCCCAGAATACTCAAGACTAATGCAGTGAACTGATTCTGGGAGCACTTAAAAGGTGTCCTAGTGATTTTTAATGAAAATAAGAATGCCAAGTTGTATACTGAGGTACAGATGTATGTGCTGGGGGCTTGAGGGCTTGACAGCACATCAGTCTAGAGCCAAACTGTATTTCCTGGATCCAGATTTATCTGTGACTTTGGAAGCTGTTTTTCCGCTAGGCAGATGGAATTGTAATTTATTGCTCAGAGGAAGCATTGATCCAGTACAATTGGTTTAATAAAAAAATTCTAGACAAACAATGATCTATTTTGTTTGCAGCTGACTGAAGCATATTGGTTTGTAGCTGCTACACAGTACTGCTGGCAAAAAAAAAGAAAAAGAAAAGAAAAAGGTGTAGCACATTGCTTTTAGAAAGACCTGAGAATTTGATAAACTATCTGAAGGATCAAAATTGTCCAATCAGTGGATGTAAAGAGAAGTGCACATTATTCACTGCCTGGTAATCTATTAACCAGAAGTTGCTGCCTCTCTGCTGAAAACAAGAGAAAATGTTCTAACTTCAGATTCCAGAATTTCTCCTTTCCCTGCTCTCCCTTGTCTGCAAACAGATCCTTGCTTCCATTTGCTTCCTCTTCTGGAGCCCCTAGTCTGCTTGGGAACCTGGGTAGGTTTCTGTGGCACCAAGAGAAACAGATGCTATGAGGTGATCTAGAAGGTAGGGAAAGTCTTGAAGAACAAAACCACTTCCCCCCACTTTCTGCTGCTCCAAACCCCTAAGCAGCATCATTCTTGTGGGGAATGAGTGGGATTTACTAATTGCAGTGGGACTGAGCAGAAGTGGGGAGGGTGTGTGTTTACCTTTTTTGGTCCCCTGAGAAGAGTTGATTCCAGCTTGCCTCATGGGGAGCTGCTCTGTCTGTGGAGCCTGCTTCCATCCCAGCTTTCCTTCGGTTTGTGAGCAGGGTGAACAGTTTGTGAAGCACTCAACACTGCCCACTGATTTTGGCCGTTCTCTGAGGTGGGTGTTGCTCTCTCTGCTCACAAACAATAACCCCCTTTTCTTTACCTGCTGTCCAGAAGCATTCTTAGTGTTCTTACTGCTACTTGCACCAGCCTCACTTTGTGCCTCTCCACAGTCAGAAGCTGCCCACGATGGCAAACTCTGATCTTGTGACTTGCCCACTGCTCATAGCAAAGCAGTATGAAAGCTACCCATTGTGTGTGCCTCATATACAGCAAACTGAAATTCTGGGTCAGTGAAGCTTCTGCTTGGAGGGAAAGGTCAGGGAAAACAGTTGCATCAGTAGCACAACCTGTGCCAGTCGTCACAAGCACAAAGTGCACATCAGGCACTGATTTTCTGCTAAGCAGTTTGTGGATCTGCCTGTCTTTTTTCATTGTTCGTGGTGATGGCAGTTGCCTCAAAATAGTGTGGGGACACCTCTAGCTGAGGAGGGGAGGATGCTTTCCTCAGATCAGATCTTGCTGTCGTTACTATAGACAAGTTTCCTGCCAGTTCCCAGGGCAGTTCTGCTGAAGAACAAGGGCATGCAAACAGGACTAATATGAGGGATAATCTGCATCCCACAGAACAGCATGAGCTGGATTTCTGTTTTCTTCAGTGGACCATGAATCAGGCTGAAGGAGAAGAAACATGTTTTTGTGACCATGAATCAAGGGGACTAGATGAGTGCACCTGTACTGCCCGTGTCCAGTCTTCATGCCCTAGTTCACACTGTGAAACACCTCAGTGTTATCACCATAAGACTATAATCATATAATATTAGAGTATTTTTATGTATGTTCAGGGACAGAAAATAAGATGAAAGAATGGAAAAAATATTAAAGCAAGCATTGAGATTTAAGGAAGTGCCGAGATTAAGATTTTCTGCTTCAGCTTCATTCAGGCCATGCCAATAGATGGGCACATTTTCTCCTCCACTGAAGCCCATACCTCACTCAGAACACACAGGGATGCTTCCTATGTGGAAAGCTATTTCAGGTTTTCTCATCTCTCCTTGTAAAGGCAGCATAACCTATTTATTTTAATCTTATTCAGCTCCTATCCTGAAATACACAGGTTAATTTCCTCACATACCTTCTTTTATTTTCTTTTTTTCTTTATTAAATACTCAACTCTAACACAAGCAAATGTTCATTTTCCTTCCTGACACCTTGACTAGGAAACTGATGCCGTCATCCTGAGTTCATAGTGAGATGGCAGAGACTCATAGAGATTAAGGTCAAAAACATCCATTAACTCAGTGCAGTCAATGGGAGGACCTGCTTTGCAGACTAGGTAGCAGTTACACAGCCTACCTTATGTTCAGAGCTCTCCCTCTGTGAGTGCTTAGTAAGGAATCAGACATGACTGTGACCCAGAAGACAAGGGCACGGAGATAATGGCTACCTGTTCTAAGAGTAATGGGTGCTTTTGAGAGGAGAGGGACATTCCAATTTGGACCATTTCTTAGCCCAGTTTAATGAGCAGCCAGCCTGAGAAGCAGACATGCTGATCCCACCCACCTCCTTCCCAGGCCTCTGCTGTTTGTTAGTTGTTATGGCAGAAAAACCAATCAGAGCTGTAAACAATGCCGTAGTGTTCTCTTTAATCATCAACTAAGTATATTATTCCAATTACAGATTTGGGCTGAACGACTTGTTTAACACCTCTGCAGAAAATCTTTTTTGGCAGAGAAAGAATCTCCAGGGCACCACTCATCTGCCCTAGCCATCTCATCTCCTCCCGCACTTCCTTATCTCTTTTATTGCAAACCTTCCAGATTGTGCAAGAAATGAGCTCCTGTAGGAAATCTCATTCCTGCACACAACTGCCTCAAGCCCTTCACGGGATCACAGGATGTTAGGGATTGGAAGTGACCTCCGGAGATCTTCGGATCCCACCGCCCTGCCAGAGAATGACCTAGCTGAGGTCACACAGAAACGCATCCAGACAGGGCTGGAAAGTCTCCAGAGATGGAGACTCCACGACTTCTCTGGGGAGCCTGTTCCAATACTCCATGACCCTTCTAGTAAAGAAGTTCTTCCTGATGTTGAGGTGGAACTTCCTGTGCTGTAGTTTACATCCATGATCACTTCTTCTCTTTCTGAATGAAGCATGAGCTCTACTGCAAGAAGTTCTGAATCACGGACTGCCTGTAACTCAACACATACAGAACCCCTATTTTGCTATTTCATAAGCTAAGCTTTTGACTTTGCAGTCTGAATACAGTGGGTTTGTACAGTTATTCAGGTTTTAAAAACCAAGCCAATCCCTGTCTTCATCATAATACTATCTCTGGATCCGTTAGCAGTTATGGATCCTTTCAAGGATATGCTGCCCTGCCCTCTGCTCTGAATTAAGCAGTGGCCTTAATTACGGCAAAGGAGCAATGATGCACTGGATTCTTGGGTTACTCTCCAGGCTCTGAAGGGAAATGTAGTCTGCTTATTAGAGTCATAGAATCATTAAGATTGGAAAAGACCTTTAGATCATCAAGTCCAACTGTCAGCCAATTACCATGACTACTAAACTAGATCCTGAAGCACCACATCTGCAGGATTCTTGAACACCTCTAGGGATCCCTGGGCAGGCTGTTCCAATGCCTGACTGCTCTTGCAGGAAAGAAGTTTTTTCTTAATACCCAACTTAAACTTCCTCCAGCACAACTTGAGCCTATTCCCTCTTGTCCTATCACTAGTTACCTGAGAGAAGAGACCAAAACTGGCCTCACTCCAACCTCCTTTCAGGCAGCTGTAGAGAGCAATAAGCTCTCCTCCCAGCCTTCTGTTCTGCAGACTAAACAAGCCCAGTTCCCCCAGCAGCTCCTAATAGAACATGCACTCCAGCCCCCTCACCAGCCTCACTGCTCCTTTTACAAACTCTGCTTGTTTTCTCCCTGGTACCAAGTGTGACACCTTCTGCCCCACTCTCTGAAATCTGCTGTTTCCCCCATCCCTCACTTCAAGTTTGTGTTTCTTATCCCACCAGTCCCATCTCTATTTTTCAGGGTTCTCATGACAGGTTTCTTGTCTAGCCACTCCTGTGTCCCAATATTTATCATCTGCTCAGTTTTCTACTTCATCCCAGTTTTCAGAAATACCTCTCCTTCCTCTCCCCATCACTATGTTCCAGTTGTAATATCTTGCACTTGGTACTTTGATCAGTCAAGTTCTCCCCTTGCCAGTCTCCATCCTCACCATTTAGATGTTTGGGTTTGGTTTGTTTTTTGAGTGGGCATCCCCAAATTCCTTTCCTTCCCTAGTAATTTAAAACCCTCCCACATTTATCCCTCTTTCCATCCTTGGACACTACCACCCCAGTAATATTTACACAAGCTCTACCCATTTTTTATTATTTAAACATTTGGAAATATTTCAGTCCTCAGAGCTAAGCATTTCAGAAGGTGGGTTTGTAGAGAAGCACAATCTCCACTGCATTAGTGGGAGGGAGATGGATTTAGTTTGAAGGCAAAATGTGTTTTGTAGAGGTGTGCCCACAGAATCAGTCTGAGACTTCTCAGCACTGTTAGAAGTAGGTAAACTTTCTAGCACAGTATTATTCTGGTTAGGTAACTGTGCTAGTGTTGGCTGTTGCACTCAGCTTTTCCTGCTCTAGAGTCACTGCTGCTGCACTGAAATCCATTTATTATACAGATAAAAGAGTGATAATTGTCTGGAGATAACATAATGTCATTTTAGCTTGAAACCATTGAAATTTGTCTTTGTTTCTGATGTGTTATGAGCATCTCATTAGTAAGCCCATGAATCCCTCCATTTGCTCTTGAAACTAACTATCTGAGCTCTCATCTCTGGCAGAGCAGAGATTTCTTCCTTTCTCTTATTTTGAAAGCTGTGCTGGTGCCAAGGCAGTTATAGGTCAATTGAGTTATTGTTGGTTCTAATTGGCACTCTAACAAGCTATTAAATCAATTTACCTACAGATGAATGTCACTCAAAAAGAAAGGTGCCAACTCTGAGAACTTCAAAAAAGACTAATTTCCACTGATGAGCGTAAGGGAAAGGCCACTCTGCATGGAAGTGGCTGCTGAGAGATCAGCATTTCACCTCTGCTTGTTTATGCCACAAGATCCAGGCTGTTCCTGTGTGCAGAAGGCTCAGACTTCTCCCACAACTAAATCTCCTCTCTTCTAGCTTAAAGCCATTCCCCCTCATCCTGTCACTGCAGGGGCTTGTAGTGCCAGAAGGAGGGCAATGAGCTGGAAGAGGGCAGATTGAGACTGGAGATTAGGAAGAAATTTTTTCACGGTGAGTGTGGGGAGACACTGGAACAGGTTGCCCAGGGAGGTTGTGGATGTCCCTTCCCTGGAGGTGTTGAAGGCCAGGCTGGGCAGGGCCTTGAGCAGCCTGGTCTAATAGAAGGTGTCTCTGCCCATGGCAGAGGGGTTGGAAATAGACAATCTTGAAGGGTCTCTTCCAACTCCAGCCTTTCTATGATTCTAACTCAAGGCCAAGAGGAAGAATTAAGACAATCACCAACTGATTCTCTCAACAAATGCCCTCATCTCCCTCCCCTGGTTTATAAGAGAATCACAGAATCACAGAATTGTCTGGGCTGGAAGAGATCTCTAAGATCACCAAGTCCAAGCATCAACCTAACACCACCATGGCCATTAAACCATGTCCCAAAGGGTCATCTCCACACGTTTCTTGAACACCTCCAGGGATGGTTCTCCGCCACCTCCCTGGGCAGCCTGTTCCAATCCCTGACCACTCTTGAAGCAAAGACATTTTTCATAATCTCTAGCCTAACTCTCCCCTGGCACAATTTCAGGCTGTTTCCTTTGGTACTATCATTCTCAGTCTATTAGGGAGAATCCAAAGCATGGATTTACTTCCATTTGGAGAGAGCTACATCCTCTCCTCCTTTCTTGGTTCTCAGTGCCCTACAGGCATTGCTGGCATTGCTGATGCAAGTGTACTATCCACAAGCATCTTTCAAAGCAGGCAGCACCTGGCTGGTGACATCACTACCTTTTAGGTGTCCAGTGATCTATAACTGGATGAGATTTACTTGTGCAGTGTTGCAGAGGACTCAAAGTTATTGTGGGGAATCAGGCTGATTTAAGCTTGGTTCTGAACCATTTAGATAGCTTCTTCCTCTGGCATCAGTGCAGGGCTCATTCCCACCTTCTCTGAACATTTCTTAGCCAGGAGCTTGTAAGACAAGTCACTTTTCAGTCAAGATGAGGTTTCTTGACAAAGGGGCACTGCAGGTTCAGCTTGGGGTCTCCAAATCCAAGCTGCTCTCTATATGACAAGCAGCAGGAACTGCTCAGGTGTCCCTGCTTAAGTGAGCAGGTTTTGTAGTGAAGCACAAGGCAGATGAGAATGCAGCCTGACTCTGTGCAGCTCTACAGCTCTGCAGTGCTGACAGCACTAAACACAGGGTTTTGTCAGCAGACAAAGCAGTCAGGACTCCACAAACAGTGAAGAGGGAGCAGATGTGTGCTGGGCTAACAAGGTGCTATTATAGGGACCTTTTCTGCCCATTTTTTCTGTGTTGGATGGTTTGCTACCTGGGAAGTCCCTTAACAAATTGAAATTATTCATTCCGTGCAGTGTATTCGCGGTGGCCGACATCAAAAATAGTCACCCCGTGCCTAGGATCAGCACCAGGCTGAGTAAAACCAGGCTGTTCACTCCTGAAGAGACGCTGCATGCAGTGGGGGAAGACAGTGCCAATAAGAGCAAAGCAGATGAGGATCCAGAGGGGAATTCCAAGGTCAGGTCGAGGGCCCACCACTTGGACTTTACAGGGGCACGACTGCTTCCCGGGCGCTGTGCAAAAGCTAATCTCATTTGTGGTGACTCGCCCAAATGTGCTAATTAAGCATTTTAATCCCTGCCTCTCTCTCGATGGAGAGGTTGTCTGTGTTTATGCATCTAGTGTTAAAGAGCTTAGAGGCAGGAGAGGTGCTGCAGGTTGCCAGCTGACTAGAACTCTTTGTTTTGTTTTTTTTTTTCCTGGGGTGTATTTTGACAGCTGTGCTCAGAGTTCTTGTGACAGCCAGGAAATCAGCAGCTGTATGCTGAGCAGCTCCTCATCCCTGCACACAGCTCCAGGAGGACTGCATGTACAGGAACTCCAATGGGATTCAGTTTTCCTGGTCAGAGCTGCTGAGCACTCTTAGAGCCCAAAGCTCAGTCACATTCCCTTCATGTTCAGGCTGAGGGGGTGCAAAACCTAGTTAAGTGCTTTTGGATTTGCCTAGGGGTGGGAAAGAAATGTCTTGCAAAGTTATCAGCACCCTGAAGAGATAACAGCAGCATTCCAAAGACTGGATGCCTTCAGATTCCTGAGTCCCCTCCTCCCAGCCTGGCTTCACACGTGATTTCAGGACAAGGTGCTAACTCATCACGGTGCTCACATCGTTGTAACCCGGAGCAGCATCTCATCTGCAACCCTTTGCAGATGCATGTGCCTGTTTCCATCGGCCGGGAGGCCCCTAATTATCCAGCCCTGCTCTGTTTCTTGTCTCACCTCCACCCACCTTTGACTAGGCTGGAGAAATGGTTCAGAGCAGAGGGCTGTGGGCTGAGCCAGTGCAGTGACATCTCGTCTCTCTGCAGAGAAGCCCAAGTTGCATTAGGCACAGCAAGGCAATGCAAAGGTGACATTTCTTAGCTGTGTGTTTGGACTTGCTCTCCCAACAGTAAAAGTGAGGCTAGAAATAAAGGTGATGACCCACTCCATGCAGCTTTTTGACCAAAAGCAAACCTGCTTGCATCAAGCCTTGATGCTTCATCTTTCCCCCTTTGCTTTAAAGCACTAATGCATACATGAGTTCAGCTTCTATTAATATCAGGAGGAATATTTTTTCCATCCCTGGTTTTCTGTGCATTGTGGAGAGGTGAGGAGAAAGGACCAGTCTGGACTACAGATCATGGTCTGTTCTCTTTGATGCCTCTCCAAACCATTGGTATCATGCTCATTTAGCTGCAGGTACTCTTTGGATAGCAAGCAAGATACAACAGACTGGAGGAAAGGTCAGGTGTCTAGTTTTGACCCTGTGAGCCATCCTGAACAGAATTACACTGTGACTTTGTTTCTCCACCTTTGAGATAGGGAGTGATGGTCCTACCAGGGGCCATGTAAGATGCTGTGGAACTCTCAAATGGTGTAACAGAAGATGCCAGAGCAGATGTAAGCAAGGACGTGGTTAATATCTGCAAGGGAGATTCATAACAATATCTTTGTGCAGAAACAGAACTGTTGGAACAAGTCCAGAAGAGGGCCATAAGGATGATCCAAGGCCTGGAGCACCTCTTCTATAAAGATAGGCTGAGGGAGCTGGGGTTGTTCAGCCTGGAGAAGAAAAAGCTCTGGGGAGACCTTAAAGCTGCCTTCTAATAGCTGAAGGGATCCTACAGGAAGGCTGCAGAGGGACTTTTCCTAACTGTGTCTAGAGACAGGACAAGGGGGAACGATTTGAAGCTGAGGGAGAGCAGGGTTAGAGTGGAGCTGAGGAAGAAGTTTTTCAGTATGAGGGTGCTGAGACTCTGGAATTATTTGCCCGGAGTGTTTGTGGATGTCCCCTTGCTGGAGGTATTCAAGTCCAGGATGGATGAGGCCTTGAGGAACCAAGCCTAGTTGAGAGGCATGGCAGGGAGGTTGGAGTAGGTGATCTCTGAGAACTCTTCCAACCCAAACCATTCTGTGATTCTGTGATCCTGTTCTGTGTACTTCTGTAGATTTGATTACGTCTTTCATCTGCCTTTTGTTAGGACAACAGAAGTGAGTAGATCACACTCTAAGTAATTAGTTCCTTTGTCTTAATAGGGAACCAGAGCCTGTGTGGTTCCACATCTAGTGTTATATTGTGTGGCACATTTAGAACTAGGCTGGAAAAAGACAGAATAAAAGCCTGCCTGGGGAGGGAGCCAGGATGAATTTTACCTTTTGTGTCCATGAATGAGAACTGTGCAGCCCCTGCATGGGGCTTGGAGATGCTCTAAAAACAAAATGTTCCATGGTTTCCTTGCTGGTCATGTGGATTCCAAGGTGTGCCAGCCTTTCTCGTGGGACTATGTGACTTCTTGTTTAGTAAACAGTCCCCAAGAAAAGGTCTGACACTTGAGCAGACAAGAGATCTATCTTTTCTGGGGTGTGGCAGCTTTGGAAACATCCTCAGTGCTTGCTGACTGGTGAATCTTTGGGATAATCTGTTGGAAGCCTTGGTTTTTAGTGCAAGCACAGCTTTAAATCAGAGCAGCCATGGTGAAGGTACTGCACAGTGTGTGCTGAAGTTAGGGAGCAACTCTGCTTGTTCCACGGTGGGGAACTGGAATAATGATAGAAGACATATTGAAGTCAAACTTCAGATACGGCAGTGGCTGTAGGTTCAACCCTGACTGCATCTGGAAAGATTCTGCTCCTCAGGTTTGCAAGACCTGATGTGAAGTTACGTTCCGAACTTCTCTGGGTTTCCTTCTCTGCTGTCTCTCTGCACTACAGGCATTCCTCTGTCATCAGCTCCTGAGCTATCCCCCAAATGGGGCAAATTCCTCTGATTTCTTATCCACAGATTTTGGTTGAAAATTGGGCCAAAGCCTTCCAAACAAGGGAAGCTCTGCTGGTTGTGAGCTCCTTTTGCTGCACAAACAGGAATTGAGGCTAAGAGTGGCAGATGTGGGTATGGCCTAGGGCTCCTGCTTTTGAACAGGGGATCCGGAAGCCTCATTTGCAAGTAAATTCACACAGGAAAATCTGCACTGCAGACAAAAAAAGATTTGCCTTGACATCATCTGCCCTGCTCTGAGATCTGCAGTCAGTCAGGAGAGCAAAGCACAGCTCCCAGCCTCTCAAGCTCAGTAGAATTAAGGCTAAGCTTCATCATGAGCTAATGCAAACTGTTCCCACCCTAAATAATTGGCTGCTGGATGGCTTTGTGTCTGTCTAACCATTACTGCGTGTGGGTGGATGTGTTGTGTGTGTGTGAATGAGTCTGCTTTGGAAATTAATACATAACATCGGGGGTGCATCTAATAATACAGTACCTCAGGAGTGAGCTGGTTGTGAGAAGCTTAAAACAGAGATGAACATGCCAAACATTTGCACAAAAATCACCCTCCCTGCTACCGCAGGATGGTCACTTCCACGTCCGGACCACCTCTACCACTTTGTCACCCTTCCTCCCACCCTAGAACTCCTCAGATACCTTTCTAGTCCTCTGTTTGTTGTAGGCAAAATTGTAAAGCAGCAAAACCCGAAGCAGTCAAATTGTTCCAGAGTCACCCACCTAGCCCCCGTCAGCTCAACCGCGCCCCGTGCAGGGCAGAGGCAGAGCAGCCCTTGGTGAACAGGGAGTGATGGAGGTGTTAGCTTGGCCATTGAGATGCAAGACAATGCCTGTCCCTGAGCGTCTGTTGCAGACACACTGATTTATGGAAGTCATGCATGACTTGAGGAGTCAGGAGATGTGACCCCTCTGGGACTTGGCAGCTGTTGAAGGGTATTATTTTCACAAGGCTGAGCTGTTCTTAAACACTTCCTCCAGTGTAATCATCACACACACATTTCCTCGGTAATGGCAGGCCATCAGCAGTTCTTTCTAGGCTTCTTAGATAAGATATAGGGAGACAAGCTGTGAAAGAGCTAAACAAGATGCCTTGACGTTAGTCATTCACATTCCCTCAGCTTGGCCCACGAAGAAGAAGCTTTAGGCCTTGCCTTCTAGTGTCTGAGTTTTCAGGAACCTCTTTCATGTCAGAACAGGTAAGTGGAAACCTGTGCCTCTCACAATGTGGACACTGAGATCTGCTACCTAGTTAAGCTGGATGGAGAAGGGAGGATATTGTCTTCAACAAAGCCGAGTGCAAAGTCCTGCACCTGGGATGAGGCAACCTTCTGGATCAACACAGGCTGGGGTATGAATACTTGGTGAGCAGCCTTGTGGAGAATGACTTAAGGTGGGTGGGTGGAAAGCTGGACCTGAGCCAGCACCAAGCACTGCCAGCTCAGAGCCAGCCCTGTCCTGGGCTGATCCCCAGCAGGGTGGGCAGCAGGGGCAGAGAGGGTATTCTGCTCCTCTGCTGCACTCTACTGAGGCCCCCCCCTGCAGTGCTAGGGCCAGCTCTGGGGTGTCATCACAAGAAGGACATGGAACTGTTAGAGTGGGTCCAGAGGAGGCCATGAAGATGATCAGAGAAGCACCCTTCCTATGAAAACAGGCTGAGAGAGTTGGGCTTGTTCAGTCTGGAGAAAAGAAGGCTCCAGGGAGACCTTAGAGCTGCCTTCCAGTATCTGAAGGGGGCTACAAGAAGGCTGAGGAGGGACATTTGATAAAGTCATGGAGCACAAGGTCCGATAGCTTCAAAGTGGAAGAAGCTGGATTGAGATCAGACGTTAGGAAGAAAGTCTTCCCTATGAGGATGGTGAGGCACTGGTACAGGTTTTCCAGGATGTTATGGAGGTTCCAAGCCTGGAAGTACTGAAAGCCAGGTTGGATGAGGTGTTGAGCAATCTGCTCTAGCAGGAGGTGTCTCTGCCCATGGCAAAGGGTCTTGAAACTAGATGATCTTTAAGGTCCTTTCCAACCCAAACCATTCAATGAATCTATGATATTCCAAATAAGTTCGTTCTGTAGTGATATAAATCACCTTGATCTTTCAAGGTCCATGGCTGGGGACAGGGCAGCAACAGCTAACACAGTGAGTAATTTGAACTGGTGTGCTTTAGCTGTACTCACAGTGAACTGGACCTGCAGCTTTTTGGTTTGGTGAAGAGAAGACTTAGAGGGGATCTAATCAATGTTTATAAATATCTGAAGGCTGGGGGTCAAGATGGAGGGGACAAATTCTTCTCACTTGTGCCCTGTGACAGGACAAGGGGCAATGGGTATAAACTCCTGCACAGGAAGTTCCACCTCAACATGAGAAAGAACTTCTTTACCCTAAGGGTCCCAGAGCACTGGCACAGGCTAGCCAGAGAGGTTGTGGAGTCTCCTTCTCTGGAGCTCTCTGGAGCCTTTCCAGCCCTGTCTTGAGGTGTTCCTGTGTGGCCTGCACCAGACTCTGTGGTCCTGCTCTGTCAGGGGGGTTGGACTCTATTATCTGTGGAGGTCCTTTCCAAGCCCTAACATCTGTGGTCCTGTGAACCACTACAGAAGCAGTGTCTGGGCAGTGTTCTGCTGTGTACTGCAGAGCTGCTGCATTTCATCTCAGCGTGAGCCTTGCCCCAGTACTGGGTAGCATGGTTTCTCCACACACACTGGAATTCTCTGGGATGCAGAAAGGTAGATCAGCTTTTTTTTTAGATGATTTTTTATCTGTAAGGAGCCAGATGCCTTGGTGAGAATCAACTGGAGCTAGTGAGAGTACATTGGGAATCATCTTTACTCCTTGGATCTAATTCCATCCCATCTCTTGCACCTGAACCTCTGAGGCACATCTGAATGCTGCATCTGGCACTGTCTGAGACCTGCTGATGTTGCACTGTAGTGAGACACCCACAATTGGATGTTTGTGGAATGGCTCTTCAAAGCAGGCTTTAGTGAGGTTTACCTTGTTGCTGCAATGGGAGTAGTTTAGAGCACTGAATCTTCTGCCCTTTGCCCCAAAATTCACTGTTTCTGATTCAGTGATGCCTTTCATAAAGGAGATCTTATCTTCTAAAGACTGAAATGGTTTTGGATCTACTTGACAGCACATCTAAGCTGCTATCTGCCTTTCCTGCACACCAGTGAAAGACCTCCTGTTGTTCCCCACTGAAAGCAGGAAGTGCTGTTGGTGTTGGCTCAGGTGACGTGTGGAGCCTTCTTCAGGTACCCTCCTCACTGAATCATCTTTGTACGATATATTAGGGCAGCAAAGCTGGTGAAGGGTCTGGAGAGCAGGGTAGTGAGGAGCAGCTGAGGCACCTGGGATTGTTTAGTTTGGCGAAGGGTAGGCTCAGGGGGGACTTCATTGCTCTCTACAGCTCTGAGAGAAGGCTGAGGTGAGGTGGGGATTGCTCTCTTCTCCCTAGTATCAGGTGACAGGATGAGAGGACATGGCCTGAAATTGTGCCAGGAGAGGTTTAGGTTAGAAATTAGGAAAAATTTCTTTCCTGGAAACATGGTCAGGGATTGGGAGAGGCTGCCCAGGGAGGTGGTGGAGTCCCCATCCCTGGAGATGTTCAAGAAATGTGTATCCATGGCACTTGTGGACATGGTTTAATGGCCGTGATAGTGTTACGTTGATGTTTGGACTCAGTGACTTTAGAGATGTTTTCCAACTGAAACAGTTCTCTGATTCAATGATTCTTCTCAGCCTTTGTGTCATCTCTGAGTGCCAGTCAGTTGAGCTGAGTCATATCCCATGTAGTTCTGGTGGGATAAACCGGAAAACCCTGGCTTTTGCCTTCCTAATAAGCTTAGTTAACCAGAAGAACTAGATGCACCAAAAAGAATTAAAAACATGTCAGCAGGCATTGCTGAAGCCCCAGAGTTCCTGTGCAGTTTACATAATGTGTGAGCACATCCCTGCTGAAGCCAAAGCTGATGTCAGTGCCTGCTCTAATGGCCTTGAAAGTAAATAACTACAAGTGCACTTCATGCTTTAGAGAAGAGGGCCTTTAAGAGGATGTTTTGTGTGTTGCTTCTTGGAATAGTTGGAATTTATTGAGACATGGCTGCCATCCTAGGTACCCAAAGCAGAGCAGGGAACAGACTTGCCTCCAGGAACCACAAGCAAAGGATAAGATAACCATAGAAGGGCATGCAGCTAGGAGATGGGTAATGGCATGTTGTGTGTGTCATCTGGTCTCAAGTCTAAAAGAAGAAACTCTGAAAGAACCTAAGAATTACAAAGGCCTGCAGTGGTACAACAAGGGGCAATGGTTGCAAACTAGAGAAGAGTAGATTTAGATTGGATGTTAGGAACAAGTTCTTTATCTTGAGTGTAGTGGAATAGTGGAATGGGTTTTCAGGGAGGTGGTTGAGGCCCATCCCTGGAGATATCACCTGGAAAGGTGAGGCTCTGGGCAACCTGATAGAGTTGAAGGTGTCCCTGCTGACTGATGATGACCTTTGGAGGTCCCTTTGAACCCAGATCATTCCATTGAAAGTTACAGACACAAAAGTCTATTTCAGACTTTAAAATTTTGAATAGGGTTTTAAATTCTGAATAGAATGAAATAGAGCAGACAACAAAGGTGGTGGGAGGGGTCTAGAGAACAGGCGTTATGAGGAATGGCTGAGGGAACTGGGATCGTTTAGTCTGGAGAAGAGGGGGCTGAGGGAAGACCTTCTCACTCTACACCTTCCTGAAAGGAGGTTGGAACAATGTGGAGATTGGTCTCCTCTCCCTAGTCTCAGGTGATATATTGAGAGGAAAAGGCCTGAAATTGTGCCGGTGAGGGTTAGGTTGGAGATTAGGGAGGTGCTGGCATCATTGTCCTTGCAAGTATTCAAGAAACCTGTGGACGTGGCACTTTGGGACATGGTTTAGTGGCCATGGTGGTGGTGGGTTGACAATTGGGCTAGACAATCTTAGAGGTCTTTTCCAATGCAAATAATTCTGTGGTTCTATGATCGGCACCTTAAATAGTCAAGAAGATGCTTGGCTCTCACTGCTGTGGAACAGCTACCTGTCCCACTCTCCTTTTGGTAATGGTTACTGCATCAACAAAAACAGCTGCATGTGCCAGTTGCACTTCAAGTTACTCATGTGCCCCAAAGTCTTTCAAGAGATCCTTATTTCATCCTCCCTCTGCAGCAGTGTTGAAGTGTAAATACAGGAGGGTCAGTTTTTTCTCCTCATTATTTATTAGATTTTCATCCAATAAATCCATCAGTTGTAACTAGCAGCTGAGGTTGCTAAACCCCTCTCTATTATATTCCAAAAGTCCTGGCAGTCTGGTGAAGTCCCCACTGACTGGAAAAGGGGAAACATAGCTCCCATTTTCAAAAAGGCTAGGAAGGAAGAGCCGGGGAACTCCAGGCCAGTCAGTCTCACCTCTGTGCCTGGTAAGATCATGGAGCAGATCCTCCTGGAGGCACTACTGAGACAGGAGAAGAGTGAAGAGGTGATTGGTTCCAATCAGCATGGCTTCACCAAGGATCCTGCCTGACAAACCTGGTGGCCTTCTATGAACAGGTCACAACATGAGTAGATGAGGGGTGAGCAACTGATGTCATTTACCTGGACCTGAGCAAAGCCTTTGACACTGTCCTGCACCACATCCTGGTCTCCAAGCTGGAGAAACATGGGTTTGATGGGTGGATCACCAGATGGATAAAGAACTGGCTTGATGGCCACACCCAAAGAGTGTCCCAGTGGAGGACAGTGACAAGTGGAGACCCTCAGGGATCAGTCCTGGGACCAGTCTTGTTCAACATCTTTGTGGGTGACATGCACAGAAGCATTGAGTGCACCCTGAGCAAGTTTGCTGATGACACCAAGCTACATGGTACAGCAGACAGGCTGGAGGACAGAGATGGCATCCAGAGGGACCTGGACAGGCTGGAGAGGTGGGCACAAGCCAACCTCATGAGGTTCAACAAGGCCAAGTGCAAGGTCCTGCATCTGGGTCGAGGTAATCCCAAGCACAAATACAGGTTGGGCAGTGACTGGCTGGAGAGCAGCCCTGAGGAGAGGGACTTGGGGGGTGCTGGTGGATGAGAAGCTCAACGTGAGCCAGCAGTGTGCACTTGCAGCCCAGAAAGCCAACCAGATCCTGGGCTGCATCAGAAGTGTGGCCAGCAGGTCGAGGGAGGTGATTTTCTCCCTCTACTCTGCTCTTGTGAGACCCCACTTGGAGTACTGCGTCCAGTTCTGGAGCCCCTAGTACAAGAGGGATGCTGGAAAACGTCCAGAGAAGAGCCACGAGGATGAGCAGAGGGCTGGAGCACCTCTGCTATGAGGACAGACTGAAAGAGTTGGGGCTGTTCAGTTTGGAGAAGAGGAGGCTCCCAGGTGACCTTATTGTGGCCTTCCAGTATCTGAAGGGGGCCTACACAAAAGCTGGGGAGGGACTTTTTAGGCTCTCAGGTAGTGACAGGAACTGGGGGGAATGGAGCAAAGCTGGAGGTGGGGAGATTGAGATTGGATGTGAGGAGGAAGTTGTTCAGCATGAGAGTGGTGAGACCCTGGAATAGGTTGCCCAGGGAGGTGGTTGGGACCACATCCCTGGAGGTGTTTAAGGCCAGAAAGGATGAGGCTCTGGCCAGCCTGATCTAGGGTAGGGTTTCCTTGCCCATGGCAGGGGTTTTTGAACTAGATGATCCTTGTGGTCCATTCCGACCCTGACTGATTCTATGACTATCATATCTGCAGTGTCCCAACTGCTTGCAGGCACAGCTTTGTACTATTCCTGTGAAAGAGCAAGGATACATATTCCCATTTTACAGAATCATAAAATCATGGAATAGTGTAGGTTGGAAGGGACCTCAAAGATTATCTAGTTCCAACTCCCTGCTATAGGCAGGGACACCTCCCACTAGAACAGGTCGCTCAAGGCCTCATCCAACCTGGCCTTGAACACCTTCAGGGAGGGAACATCCACAACCTCCCTGGGCAACCTGTGCCAGTGTCTCACTACCCTCACTGTAAAGAACTTCCTCCTAACATCCAGTTTAAATCTCCCCTCTTTCAGTTTTAAGCCATTACCCCTTGTTCTATCATTACCAGACCTTGTAAATAGTCCCTCCCCAGCCTTCCTGTAGGCCCCTTTCAGATACTGGAAGGCTATTATAAGGTCTCCTCAAAGACTTCTCTTCTCCAGGCTGCAGAACTCCAGCTCTCTCATCCTGTCCTCACAGTAGAGCTGCTGCAGCCCTCTGAGCATCTTTGTGGCCCTCCTCTGGATTCACTCCAACAGTTCCATGTCCTTCTTGTGCTGGGGGCTCCAGAACTGCACACAGTACTCCAGGTGGGGTCTGACGAGAGCAGAGTGAAGGGGGACAATCCCCTCCCTTGCCCTGCTGGCCACTCTGCTCTTGCTGCAGCCCAGGGCACAGTTGCTGTCTGGGCTGCACTCACACTGCAGGCTCATGTTGAGCTTTTCCTCAACTCAGACCCCCAGGTCCTTTTCCTCAGGGCTGCTCTCAGCTATTTGCCACTCAGCCTGGAGTTGCGCTTGGGATTGCACCAGCCCAGGTGCAGGACCTTACACTTGGCCTTGTTGAATGTCATGAGGTTGGTCTGGGCCCACCTCTCCAGCCTGCCCAGGTCCCTCTGGATGGATCCCTGCCCTCTAGCAAGTGGACTGTGCCACACAGCTTGGTGTCGTCTGTTTTGTGTGTTGCTTCTTGGCATAGTTGGGATTTATTGAGACATTATCTGGAAAAGTATTATTTTCTAGCCTGTTGCTCACAGGATCTGGAGTTGTGTAGATGGCACAAGTAGCTCCTCAGTGACAGGACAGTCCTACCTCCTTCTGCATTGTCCCTCTAGGTAAGGTGGAAGCTGGCAGGGTGGAACCTCCTCATTAATGTATTGATGGAGAGTGGGCTGCATCAATCTGAATCTCTTTCTGAAACAACTTGTTTCTGGCAGGTTGTTCATTCTAAAAATATATTTATTTCTAATTGCTGAGCAGAATGCTTAATGAATTCTTCCTTCCCAAGAACAGTTAATCAAAAGAATGATTTAGGGCTGCCACTTGCTCCCCCAGGGCTCAATGGCTGTGTTCCATTGACTTAAATAGAGCATATCAAGTCCAGCACCTACTGGAAAAGATTTATCTAAGCATTTTTTAATGGTGTCCATCACTATTTGTCTGAATGTTTCTGGCAGAGAAGTGCTGTGTGTACTGGAGGAGCAGCACAGCACACTCTAATGAATGATCCCAGCAAGATGCTCTGTCTGCTTATCGATGTTTGCCTGGGTTGTACCTCTTCTAAAGAGAGGTGTAGGGCATAGTCCCTACACCAGAATCACAGAAACATTTAGGTTGGAGAAGCAGCTCAGGATCATCAAGTCCAACTGAGATCCCTACTCTGCAAGGTTCACCCTAAACCATATCCCCAAGTACTATATCCAAACGACTTTTAAATACCTTCTTGGGCAGCCCATTCCAATGCCTGACCACTCTTGCTGGGAAAAAGTTCTTCCTAATGTGCAGTCTAAACCTACCCAGTGGCAGCTTCAGGTCATTCCTCTTGTTCTATCACTACTTACCTGTGAGAAGACATCAGCACCAACCTCTCCACAACTTCCTGGACAGGCTGGAGAGGTGGGCCCAGGCCAACCTCAGGAGATTCAGCAAGGGCAAGTGTAAGGTCCTGCACCTGGGTGGGTGCAATCCCAAGCACAACTCCAGGCTGAGTGGCAAATAGCTGGAGAGCAGCCCTGAGGAAAAGGACCTGGGGGCCTAGGGTGATGAAAACTTCAATATCTGAGAGGAGCCTACAGGAAGGCTGTCTTGTAAAGACAGAACGAGGGGTAATGGCTTAAAACTGGCAGAGGGGAGATTTAAACTGGATGTTAGGAGGAAGTTCTTTACAGTGAGAGTGGTGAAACACTGGCACAGGTTGCCCAGGGAGGTTGTGGATGTTCCCTCCCTGGAGGTGTTTAAGGCCAGGTTGGATGAGGCCTTGAGCGACCTGTTCTAGTGGGAGGTGTCCCTGCCTATAGCAGGGGGTTAGAACTAGATGATCTTTGAGGTCCCTTCCAACCTAAACAATTCTACGATTCTATGATTCCTTTCAGGTGGCTGTAGACAATGATGAGGTCTCCCCTCAGCCTCCTCTTTATCAAACTAAACAATCTCAGCTCCTTCAGTTGCTCTTCATAAGATGTATTCTTTATTCACCTTTCTCAGTCTTTCCTCATAGCAGAGATGTCCCCCAGTCATCCTGGTAGCTCTCCATTGGCCTTTCTCCAGCAGATCTCTGTCTCTCTTGAACTGGGGAGCCCAAAACTGGATACAGTCTTCCAGCTGTGGTCACACCAGGGCAGAGCAGAAGGGCAGGAGAACCTCTCTGGACCTGCTGGCCACACTTTTCTTGATGCATCCCAAGATACCATTTGCCTCCTTGGCTACAAGGGCACATTGCTGGCCCATGGAGAGCTTGCTGCCCACAGGGACTCCAGAGTTTTTCTCCACAGAGCTGCTTTCCAGCAGGACAACCCCCAGTCTGTCCTGGTGTCTGGTGTTGTTCCTCCCAGATGCAGGACTCTACACTTGTCCTTACTGCATTTCCTATGTTTGTGGGGACAGCAAATAGAAGTTTCTCAGGATCTGAGCAGGGGTGTGGAATATTTTGCCCCCTTGCAGAAGCACTGCCTTGCTGTGGAGCTGAAGTGCTAAGCTGTGAGCTGAGCTGAGTATCACTCCAGCCACTCCAGTGGATGTCAGGACACCTGGCCTTCCTTCTCCTCTCTGCTGTGGTCTCATGTGTAAGTGAGTGCCTCAGGAAATACCTGCCTCTTCATGCCTCAGTTTCCCCAGCTGGCAGATGCTGCTGGTGAGCCTTATGCCATAAAGTGTTTTGTGGTCAGAAGGAGATCTCTGGTGAGCTCCATGCTGTTTCAGTAGGTGCAGTAATTAATTCAGCAGCCACTGTTTGGAGGGGATTGTGGATTCACGTGGATGCCTGAGATAAGCACAGCCTTAGCACAGTTTGTTTCTTCTGAGACCAAAAATAATCAGAGGCAATTGAACTTTTTTTTTCCTCCTCTCTCTTCCTCTCCTTAAACTGCTACATTTTTAGGAGGTTGTCTGGGGTCTTGAATAGCTGAATAGCCTCAAGGTCCCAGAAGCATTGGTCTTTTTGAGGCTGTGTTGTGCTGCTAGCCAACCTGAGTAACTCAGTGCAAACCAACGTCTGATGGTAGCAGCAGGAGAGCTGGGGAGGTAAAATATTTGCTGCTTTTGAAACTGAAACAGTCAGAGTCACTACTTCATTATCATTTTAGATGCCTTACTCCCTTCCACCTCCATCTTTTCTTCCCCACAGAGAGCATTAGGGCTGGCACTTCGGGTTGAAGCTTCCCTGAAAGTGACACCAGCATCAACATTTCCCGCCAGGGCTGAAAGTAATGATGTGAACCAGGCTTCTTCTGTGGGTTCTCAGAAATCTGTGCTGAGTGATGTGAGCCAGAGTTTGGAAACATAATATATACTCCATCCCTCCCAATCTGCGGTCCTCACATTGCTCCTCTGGCACTTCCTCAGCCTCCAACCCTTGAAGTCTTACTTGTTTTCCCAGAGTTGGCAGAACATTGCATTAGAGCTGCCATCCTTGTTGGCCAGAGTGGGCTTAGCTCAGAAGCTGGACCTGCTAAAAGAGGGCATTTGACTTGGCAGCATAAATTGGCAGTGAACTCTCCCTTCCAGGTCTTCTTATCCCTGTGCTGTGTAACCACTAGATCCATAGAGAAGTGTCCCTGTCAGGGATGAAAGCTATGTGCAGGCGATGTGTCCTGTCGCCCTGTCTTTCTCCCTCCTCAATAAGCACATACTTTAGGAAGCTTTGAGCTTTTAGAGTAACAGAGCTTCCACTATGAACATTCCAGCAGACCACTGGAAACCCCCAAGTCACTTTCCATTGTCTCTTTTTTGTGGCTTTTTGGATTCTTATCCAAGCAGGAAAAGCTTTAAACCTTTTCCTCCTGTCCCATCTGGTATATCCAGATCTCTCACAGAGAAGTAGGAATAAAGGTGCTGAAGCCTGGCAGGTGCTGTGTCTCATCTCAGACAGAAAGCCTTGTAATGAGCACGAGCCAGCAGCATGTGCCTTATCCCACCAGCAGAGATCACAGGATCACAGGCTCACTGGATGTTGGAAGAGACCTGCACAGATGGAGTCTAACTCCCCTGACAGAGTAGGACCAGAGAATCTAGCTCATGTCACACAGGAACACTTCCAGACAGGGCTGGAAAGTCCCCAGAGAAGAAGACTCCACAACCTCTCTAGGCAGTCTGTGCCAGTGCTCTGGGACCCTTCCAGTAAAGTTTTTCCTCGGGTTGCAGTGGAATTTCCTGTGCAGGAGTTTACATCTATTGCCCCATGTCTAGTCATAGGGCACAAGTGAGAAGTGTTTGTCCCCTCTCTCTTGGTGCCCAGCCCTCAGGTATTTATAAACATTGTTTAGATCCCCTCTAAGTCTTCTCTTCAGCAGCCCAAACAGCCTCAGGTCCCTCAGCCTCTTCTCATCAGGCAGTGCTCCAGCTCCTTAACCACCCTTGTAGCCCTCCCTTGGACTCTCTCTAGTAGATCCCTGTCCCTCCTGAACTGGGGAGCCCAAAACTGAATGCAATATTGCACAGAGTAAACTGCATCATGTTGCTGAATGACAGCTGCATCATGTACATCTTTGATCCCTTCCTCAGGAATGGGAAACTCTTTCCTCTGCTTTCTGGTCTTCCCTGGATGTGAATGGCCAGTTGCTCAGATGAACTTATGGAGTGCCTCTGCTATGAGTGAGCTGGGGTTGTTCAGCCTGGAGAAGAGAAAGCTCTGGGGAGACCTTAAAGCTGCCTTCCAACCGCTGAAGGCTGTAGGAAGGCTGCAGAGGGACTTTTCCTAAGGGTGTCTAGAGACAGAACAAGGGGGAATGGTTTGAAGCTGAGGGAGAGCAGGGTTAGACTGGAGCTGAGGAAGAAGTTCTTCAGTATGAGTGTGGTGAAAGTCTGGAACAAGTTGTAGATGTCCCCTTCCTGGAGATGTTCAAGGCCAGGCTGGATGAGACCTTGAGCAACCAAGTCTAGTTGGCCCATGGCAGAGAGGTTGGAGTAGATGATCTCTGAGGACCTGTCCAACCTAGGCCATTCTATTGTTCTGTGATGGATTCTGCATGTCTTTAGGCTTTAGTCCTTCACATTCCACCACATACTCATGATGACTTGGGAGCTCCAGCCCTTATTGATCTATACCTTCTCTACAACAACAACTAATGGCAGGTTTCCATGGCAATAGGTCCCCCTAAAGGGGCTTCCTTCCTTTCCTCAGTTTGTTGGTCTTTTTCATTATTAAATCATCTGAGATAAATGCAAACAGAGAAGGGTCAACGTCCAGATCAATGGACAGCAAAGAAAGAGGAACTTTTCCATATTCATGCCAGCCAGAGATTTCAGAAGATCAAACAATGCAGAATTGGCAGCCCTTTAGCATGTCAGACTCATGCATTATGTACTCTGGGAGCTCCAGAAAATCAATGCACATCTAACACCCCGAGAACCTTTGGGATTCAGCATGGGGTGGGGCAGAGGAGGGAGGAATCCAGAAATACTTGGGAGTGAGAGATGAAGAGAGGGTAAAGCTTTCTGGCCTGTGCTTTCTGCCACGAGCACTCTTGTGGTTAAGTGCTACAAACAGCAAGTGGTACTCAATTCTGCAACTCCTGGAGCATGTGGTGGTGCAGGTTCCTTCTGCTGCATTGTGCTGAGGCAGCCCTGCAGTGGAACACTTCTGCAGCATGGTGGCTCTGTAGGAGGCAATCACAGCCCCACAGCAGCTGGTGTGCAATCTTCCTATACCTTCCCTCAACAACAAGCCTGAAATGGTCCAAGTGTTTGGTAGGGAGAAGAATCCATCCAGATAGGTTAGAGCTTGGTTTGCCAGTGCTTGCACTGAGCTGGTGTACTTCCAGAAGAAAGTTGTGCTCATCACCTCCTGAATCTGTACCACATTATCTTCCCAATGGTATCTTCAGCCCCAGCTGCAGTGAATTTCCACTGCAGAACAAACACTTTTTACCTTTCCCACCTCAGTGGTGCTATGTGAGCAACAGTAACTTGTCTGGATTCAGTGTGTGTAACTGTTTGGGCTTTCAGAAAGAGAGGGAACAAGCCTTCCTACAGGTAGCAAGAAAGGTTTCTACTGATTTTGCAGCTTGTTACAGGGAAATTCTCCACGAGCTAGGAATAGCTGCAGCCAGGCAAGTGAGAAAATATTACTAATGCTGTTTTCAGTAGGAAATGGGATGTGTACTCTGTTGGCCTCCACACTCCAAATTTAGAGCAAAATCTCTTGTGGCTGTCTCTGCTTTTGTGCATGCGCTCCCCAAAGTGGGAAATGAAATCTTGTTTATTTTTACCTTTCTGGAATGATTTGGTTCCAAGTATAGACTTGAGATGCAGTTTAATTTGTTAGGGTGATATCTGGAGGCAGGAAGGCAGTGGGAATTGAGGAGAGTGGTCAGTCGACTGCTTGGTGCAGAATCCACCATGACTTTTGTTCTTGTGCCATGTTTCTGTCCCAGCAGTGCTGGAGCTGATTGTTCCTGTGCCATACAGTGTCTGGGGAGCAAGGGCTAGGTGTAATTCTCCCAAGACATTTTCATTTACCCCATGGCTGATTGCACAGCAGAGTCTTCCACGATGCCGTTTCTGTTAAGCACACTGCAGGGTTAGGTGGTGGCATTGCCTTTGCAGATTAGATGCCCAGAATTCTCATTATCCCAGGGCACTTGGAAGCCAGGCAGCAGCTCCATAGCCTCCATGAACCTCTCTGTCCTGACACGCCTCGGGCTGTAATGAAGTGGCACCCTGCAAGGCTTGCACAGGCTCCCTGAAGCTGAGCCTGGTGACACTCCTTGCTGTGGGATTCACGTACACCATATGGCATCTGGAGGAACCTGAGTGACAGATAAGCACTGTCTAGCTGTCAGAGTGCTGCTGTCCTAGCCAAATTACGTCAGTTCTACCATCAGCTTCCATGGGTAAAAGGGAAATACACTTGGGAGAAGGGATATCAGCAGCTCCTTGGGATGAGGCTCATGCTTGAACGATGCTTCATGTGGTTTTGATTCATGACTGGGGCACTTCAGTACAAAGAAAATCAAAAGCGTTTGGGCTTTCCAAGGAGGAGAAGTAGCAAACACTATGAAGCTGTTCCAGCAGACTCACAGAATGTCAGGACTGCCTGCCTTGGCCAGTTCACAAAGCCTGTTTTAAACTGTCTGGTTGGATGGAGGCCATAGAAACGTCCATGCATTGATAAATCTGTTTCGTGAAGGACGATCACCCATATATTTTTTTTTTAGCTTCTCTAGCAGCTGCTAGAGGCAACACTGAGTGTCTCAGCTACTTAGAGGAGCCCCAGGAAGGATATAAAATCATAGAATGCTAGGGGGTGGAAGGGAGCTGCAGAGATCACCTAGTCCAACTCCCCTGCAAAGATGGCCCTGTAAGACCCAGCACATGCCATGTCTCCCTCCCTGCAGAGGCCAGAGCCCACATGAAGTGAAGGCTTTGTCATTTCTCCCTAGCCAATACTTGAAGAAAAAGGCAACCCTCTCACGCTCATGCTTCCAAGGATGGGGCAGCTATCACCTCTCTGGGCAGCCTGGGACAAGGTCTCACCACCATCACTATAAGCAATTTCTTCCTTCTCTCTAACCTCTTTTAGTTCAATCCATCCCCCCCTTGTCCTGTTACAACAGGCCCTGCTCAAAAGTCTGTCCCCAGCTTTTTGATCACCCCTTGAAGCACTGAAAGGCCACCAGAAGGAGCCTTCTCTTCTCCAGGCTTAACAACCACAACTCTCTCAGCCCGACCTCACAGAAGAGGACTTTCAGCCCTCAGATTATCTTTGTGGCCTCTTCTGTCCCTGCTCCAACAGGTCCCTGTCTGTGCTGTGCTGAGGACACCAGCACTGGCCCCAGCACTGCAGGGAGGGGTCTCAGGAGAGCGTCAGAATCCTCTCCCTGCCCCTGTTGCCCATGCTTCTGGAGATCAGCCCAGGACATGGGCTGGGTTTGGGCTGACAGCACTTGGTGCTAGCTCATGTTTAGCTTTTCACTCACCCCATGTCCTTTTCTGCAGGGCTGCTCTCCAGCTCTTCATCTCCCAGCCTGTGCTGACACTGGGGGTTGCCCCAACCCAGGTACAAGGCTTTGCACATGGCCTCATTTAACCTTTTGAGACCAACTTCTCCAGCTTGTCCAGGTGCCTGTGGTTGTCACACAGATCTTCCTCTCCTTAGGAAGCCTGAGAGCAGAGTGGGTGTATTGTGGGTACTATTCAGGAACTAATGACTTAAGCTAACTCCTAGTGACTGACTCCTAGCTGTGTTTGGTAAGTTAAAGCAAGGGCATAATGCACAGTGTGCTTTGTTACAACTGGTTGAATGCATCCCCGCCTCAAACGTGGTGTTTGCAGATTGTCAGATATTACTGCTGGAATAAGATAATCACCAAGGAGTGGCCATATTTATATTTTTTACATTGAACGAGAAAGAAAATATCCCCTGTGCTGCTACTGAGCCAGTTGCAGTATATAGAATGTGACTGGAAATCTCTTCTGAAATTAGGCTAGGATATGTTCTGGGTAGCAGTTCTCCCTCTGGAGATCTTAGGTCCTTAGTCCTGCAGGGGAATCCCAAGCACAGATACAGGCTGAGTGAGGAGTGGCTTGAGAGCAGTCTGGAGGAGAAGGACTTGGGGACAAACTACCTATGAGCCAGCACTGGTTGCTGGCAGCCCAGCAGGCAGCTGTGTACTGAGCTGCAGCCAAAGCAGGGAGAGCAGCAGCACAGGGAGGGGATTCTTCCTCTCTGCATTGCTCTGCCGATGCCCCATCTGAAGTACTGCCTCCAGTTCCGGGGTGCCCAGCATAAGAAGGATGTGGAACTGCTGGAAGGGGTTCAGAAGAGGCCATGAGGATGATCAAAGGAGCACTCCTCCTATGAAGACAGGCTGAGAGAGTTGGGGCTGTTCAACCTGGAGAAGAGAAGGCTTCAGGGAGATCTTAGAGCAGCCTTCCAGTACCTGAAGGGGGTTATGGGAAAGCTGAGGAGGGACTTCTGACAAAGGCCTGTAGTGACAGAATGAGGGACAACGGCTTTGAGCTGAAGTAGAGCAGATTGAGATGTTGGAAAAGGTTGCCCAGGGAGCTTGTGGATGGCCCCTCCCTGGAGGTGTTCAAGGCCAGGTCAGATGAGGCCTTGAGCAATCTGAGCTAGGTGGAAGTGTTCCTGCCCAAGGCAAGGGTTTAGAGCTGGATGATCTCTAAGGCCCCTTGCAACCCAAACCATTGTTCGAATCTCTAAATCTCATAGTCTATCTCTTTGTAATCTAGGATAATAATACCTTCTTAATTATGTCTGTTGGGGTTCAATTAATGTCTGCTGGGATTTAATGAATGCATGGGCAGGACTTTGAGAAATGCAGGGCATTGGTTGTTGTTTAATAATGCAGTGTTAGATTTAGAAATCAATGAGAGGGAAGCAATAAAAAGCTAACAGACTGCTTTGCTTGGACTGCAAATACCACATTCAAGTATTACATCAGCAACATCTCCCTTAATCTTCCACTCACCAAAATCCATATAATTATGTTTTCAGGTAATAAAATGGGCATGTGTTCTACAGTCCAAACAAAGTATGGGATTCTGCACTGTTCCGACAGGATTAGGTGAGCAGTTATGTAGGTTAGAGGTAAGCAAAGTTAAAGGCTAAATACAGAGCTTGGAGAATATCTTGCCTGAAGGAAAACTGGCAGTCGAATTCAAGGGAAGTCGTGTCAGAGACATGCCACGAGTGTTAAGAACTCTAAAAGCACAGTGCTCCAAGCCACGTACCTCGTTTGTAGCGGGCAGTGTGCTGTGAGCTACCCTGTTCATCCACCTGCCTCTGCAAGCACTCAGCCATTCATCACTGGCTAACAGCCCTTCTGCTCCCGAGAGCAGACTTCAGCTCATGCAGAGCTGTGTCCCATCTCGGCAACTTCCTGACACCACTTCCTTTCTGAGACTCAGCTGGGGCAGCTTGATGGCTGCAGCATCTCAGCTCAGAGACAGAAGAATAGTTCAGACTGCCAGCTGAACAGTTCCCACTCCTACCTCTGGCTTGAAATCACAGAGTCAGAGAATTGTTTCAGTTGGAAAATACCTCTAAGATCATCAAGTCCAGCCAGCAACCTAAGACCATGTCCTTAGTTATCATGTCCACCGGTTTCTCAAACACCTTCAGGGATGGGGACTCCACCACCTCCCTGGGCATCTTGTTCCAATCCCTGACCACTCTTGCAGCAAAAAAGAACTTTTTTCCTAATCTCCAACCTAACCCTCCCCTGGCATAATTTCAGGCCATTTCCTCTCATTCTATCATCTGATATACAAATCATAGAATCACAGAACCTTAGAGGTTGGAAGGGACCTCCAGAGATCATCCAGTCCAACATCCCTGCCAGAGCAGGACCACCCAGGGTAGTTCTCATAGGAATGCACCCAGATGGGTTTGGAAAGTCTCCAGAGAAGGAGAATCCACAGCCTCTCTGGGCAGCCTGCTCCAGGGTTCTGTCACCCTCACTGTAAAGAAGTTTCTCCTCATCTTGAGGTGAAACCTCTATTTCAGTTTGTATCCATTGCTCCTTGGCTTATTGCTGCTGACCAGCAAAAAGAGCTTGGCCCCCTCCACTTGTTCCCCACCCCTCAGAAACTGCAGAAGAAATTGACTCCCACCTGGCTCCAACTACCTTTCAGGGAGTTGTAGAGAGCAATGAAGTCTCCCCTCAGCCTCCTCTTTTCCTCTGGAATTAACAACCCCACCTCTCTAAGCTGCTTCTCACCTGCCCTCTTCTCTAGACCCTTCACCAGTTTCATTACCCTTTTCTGGACACACTTCAATTATCAGGAGATAATTGAGACACCTTCCATAGACCCATAGGAGCAGGTAACCCCAGTGTAGCCCTTACTACTCCATCAGCCCTGGGTGTGTGTCCACTCTGTGTTTGCTGTCTCTGTTCAGCAGCAGCTGGCAGTGAGGTGGCCTTGTTCTGGAGCAGACAGGGACAACCCAGGCTGAATGCGAAGCAGCCAGCACTGCTGAAGCAGGCAGCCAGGGAATTCTAGAGGAGGCTGGGACACAGCAGAGCTCTTCTCCTTGGTCTGTCATAATGCATGGCTAATTACCAGAGCTCTCAGGGGAGGTTGGGGATGGCAGAGGATATGTGTTATTTGCATAGACTGGTCAGGAGGAATTAAAACTGTTTGTCTTATTCTTTAGCTGGGTCACTTCAATCCTTTCATTATACAGCATGAAGAATCACAGAATGGTTTGGGTTGGAAGAAATCTCAGAGATAATTCTGTTCCAACCCCCATTCCATGGGCAGGGACACCTCCCACTAGTCCAGATTCCTCAAGGTCTCATCAAGCCTGGCCTTGAACACCTTCAGGGAGGGGGCATCCACAAGTTCCCTGAGCAACCTGTTCCAGTGTCTCAACACTCTCACTGTCAAGAATTTTTTCCTAATCTCTAGTCTCAATATGCTCTATTTCAGCTCAAAGCCATTGACCCTCATCCTGTCACTCCAAGCCCTTGTCAAATGTCCCTCTCCAGCTCTCCTGTAGCGCCCTTCAGAAACTGGAAGGCTTCTGTAAGGTCTCCCTGCAGCCTTCTTTCCCAGGCTGAATAGTCTCAATTCTTGTTGCAAGTCATTTGACTTTTTTTTTTTTTTGGGAGTGTGGATATTGACTTCAAAGAGGTTTTCAAGTGCACAGGTATTTGAATAAGTCCCTATAAGTAAACAAATTCTTCCAGCAAGTGTCTTGTACTGTGTTTAGGAGTAGTGAATCACCATGTTCCTCCTATTGTCTCTCTGAATAATGCAAAGTTTGGAACCCTCCAGTAGCAATGCACCTACTCGTATCTGGGAGAGGTACTGCTTCCAAAGACAGGGAAGGAGTTCTTCCTACCTTTTCTCTTTCTCCTTTGTGTTCAGACTCCCATGTGAACAACTGCTTTCTGGAGTAAACTTTCCTCCCACTTTTGTTCCTCCAGCTGCACTGCCATCCACTGATGCTCCTCACAAGTGATGATTTATATTTCTAGAAATCATCTAGATGATTTCTAGATTGTGCTTTAATTCCCTGTGTTGCCTAACTTGCAACACAGGGAATTAAAGCACAACCTCTTTCCTCTGAGGCTAGCTGCTGGGGAGCACAGCAGACTGTAACCTAATGCTGGGGGAAGGAGTCAGGTTTTCATCAGCTCTGTAAGTGAATGAAGCAGCAGTCCCTCAGCAGATGATGGAGATGGCATTAGTGCCTCAGTAGGTGGCACTCTGCTTCTTGAGTCAGCACCAAGCCAGGCTTGGGAGAGTGATTGGCTTTGTCTTTTGGATTGGCTTTAGCAAGATCTGTTCATTAAGGAAAAAGGCTCTGGGCCTTCCAGTACCTGAAGGACCCTACAAGAAAGCTGGGGAGTGACTTCTGACAAGAGCTTGTAGTGACAGAACAAAGGACAATGGCTTTGAGCTAGAATAGAGCAGATCGAGACTGGAGATGAGGAAGAAATTCTTTCCAGTAAGTGTGGGGAGACACTGGCACTGGTTGCCCAGGGAGGCTGGAGATGTCCTCTCCCTGGAGGTGTTGGAGGCCAGGTTGGATGAAGGTCTAGTGGAAGGTGTCCCTGCCAAAGGTGAGGGGGTGGTAACTAGGTGATCTTGAAGGTCACTTCCAACCCAAGCCATTCTATGAATCTATGATTAAAGATGTGTTCTTGTAAGGTTCAGAAGGTTGGCCATGGTGCCCAAGCTGCGTCCCACTGCTGGTGAGAACATCCTGGCTCCCTGGTATTGACAGGTGCAGTTCTACTTTTTCTTCCCTTGTGAGCTCTTTCAGGCATCACCTCACTTCAGCCCAGAGCTGGCTGCCTTTCAGCAGAAGCTGAAAACATCCAAAAAGCTTTGTAAATTTAGAGGTGAGGTTGCTCAGGTTAGCTTTCTCTTTGACACTGCAAACACTTCAGAGCAGGAACAGAAGTTGAGGCCACAGATGTGCCCCACTCCAAGCCTGGTTCGGGATGCCACACTGGCACAGTCGTGCTGACCGAGCTACCCTCTGCAAGCCTCCGTTTTCTCTCTGGTTGGCCATGATCCTTCCTGAGCTCATGCACTATAATTGGTTACACTGCATCATGGAACAGTGCTGAAAAAAAAATCAAGGTTTATTGAATTAAAACCATGACATCCGAAAGCAATATTCCTGTCCTGCTGCTACCTTCTGCACTAGACAGAACAGAGAAATGATCTGATCTAACTTTCTGCTCAGCGACCACAAAGCTAATGCCTACTGAGCCTGCACACTGGCAAATCAACAGGGTGACACTAGCTATGCTTAAAGAGCCTCTCTTCTCTTAGCCCCAGTAATTCTCAGGTGTATTCTGTTGCTGCTAAATAATATATTAGAAATGAAAAGATGGAGGGTAGTGGTGCATGTTAAAATGTGATTTTGAGAGCCAAGAAGTGTGCACAGAGCAGGATGTAGTATAAAACCTAAGTATGTTTGAACAAGACATCTGGTTTATCTAGTGCTGGCTGTTCCCTGCTCTGTGAGCTGTTCAGTTGCACTGAGTCAACTGGAATAAAACAATACATTCATATGTGTTAATTTTTTATGTGGGCTTTTGAAAACAGGAAGAGGAGTGAGGAGAAGAACGGATAGCACAGGAAGATGTCCAGGAGATGCTTCTCTTCTTAAACTCTATTTTTCCCTAGCAAGCCACATGAGTAGCTTCAGATCTGGTTGGACTCAGGAATCAAATTTGGGCCCTAACCCTTATTTAGCCTCAGACCTCTGTGGATAAATCCCATTCTCTTAATTTTTGCCATGTGGCTTCTCTGTCTGCATGACAGGGATAATGACTCTATCTGACTCTCATGGGTGCAGAGGAGCTGAGTTCATCACTGTCAGCTCTGTGGAATCCCTGGGTGAAAGGAACAATAGAAATACAGCAAACATGGGTTATTAATAGCTGATGCTTGCCCTTACATACATCACATGCACTGTTAGTCATTCTGGCCCATAATTTACCAGGAGTGAAAAGATGTTCCTGAGTGTAAATACAAAATGACACATGGATGATATTAGAGCTCTGAGGTGTTTTGGTCCTTGAGAGTCCATTCAGTCCAAATCGAGTGATGCCATTCTGAACAAGATCATACTTCACATGTGGGAAAAATCCAAATGTGCAGGAGCTGTGAAATCTTCAGAGTTCTATGTTAACTTCTAAGCAGTTTATATAGCAAAGGAAAGGGAAATTCTGTGCTGGAAGTGGTGTTTTTCTGCCTCCTTCATGGATGCCAAAGTTTCTCTTCCCACCTCAAAACACTTGATCCCTTTTCATTAGCAGGGGTACATTGGATGCAAAAGTTCACCCTCTGGGTTTTGTAAGTGAAGGCTTTAAAAGTCAGAACAGAAGGGAGGCAGTGACAGTAATCATGGGTCAGCAGTACACCCTTGAGGAGAGCTGGGTTTAAAAGTCATGTGGCAACGAGTTCCACACCTGGAATACTGTGTCCAGTTTTGGGCTCCTCAGTTCAAGAATGACAGGCATCTACTGGCGAGAGGACTTGAACATCTCTCCTGTGATGAAAGACTGAGGGACTTGGTGCTGTTTAGCCTGGAGAAGAGAAAGCTGAGAGGGCATCTGATCAATGTCTATCAATATCTGAGAGGTAGGTGTCAAGATGCGAAGTGGGCTTGATATCTTAGAGCTGCAAGAGCAAGAAAAGCTGTAAATCAAGATGCAAGACAGCTGACCGTGGTGTGACCATGCTTGACTAGTAGAGACTGGGTAAGGAGGAAGTGCTGTGGTCAGGCAGACAGCACTTTATTTGGACTGTGTGTGAAAAACACCTTAGTGGAAGTGTGAGCCAGCCTAGCCACTGTTGTCATTGTCCCCAGTTGCCCCTAAGTATTGAAAGGCAGCATAAAAATAAGAGGTACAAGAAGAGTGTCACCAGCAAGTTGAGGGAGGTTCTCCTTCCCCTCGGCTCTGCTCTAGTGAGGCTGCTTCTGGAAAGCTGTGTCCAGTTCTAGGCTCCCCTGTTCAAGAGAAACAGGCAACTGCTGGAGAGACTCCACTGAAGGCTATGAAGCTGTTGAGGGGCCTGGAGCATCTCTGAGGAGCAAAGGCTGAGAGCCCTGGGGCTGCTGAGCCTTGGAGAAGAGCAGCCTGAGAGGGGATCTTCTCAGTGCTCAGCAAGAGCTAAAGGGTGGGGAGCAAGAACATGGGGCCAGACTCTTGTCAGGGTGCCCAGGAACAGGACAAGGGGCAATGGGCACAAAGTGGAACCCAGGAGGTTCTATCTGAAGAGGAGGAGAAACTTGTCTGGTGTGAGGGTGATGGAGGCCTGGAGCAGGCTGCCCAGAGAGGTTGTGGAGTCTCCTTCTCTGGAGAGCTTCCAACCCCACTTGGACATTGTGATGTTTGGCAAGCTGCTGTGGGTGGCCCTGCTTTAGCAGGGGAAGTGGACTGGATGGTCCCCAGAGGTCCCTTCCAACCCTCACCATGCTGGGATTCTGTAGTACTGTGAGAAATCCAAAGCTGTCTGAATAAAGCCCCTTACTTTTCCATCTCTGCAAGCCTGGCCACGTCTGCCTCGTGCCATTAATTTGAAACTTGGGAAAAAATAATTTTCTTTGTGCACATCTCCTCCTGTATCCCCCAAGGCAAATTAAAGATGGTGAGGATGTTATTTATTTTCTGTAATAATGTACACAGCTTCCAGACTTCCTGCTCTTGTGCAGTTATCTAGATTAATTGAGGAGGGAAGTTGCAACATCATCTCAGGCCTTAATAAGGAAGGCCAAAAGATGGATTTTGACAGCATTAATGCACAGTAGGGTGTGACAGTGCCTTGCTCTTAGGACCGTATGGACAAACCTCATTGCCGAGTGCTTACCAGCACCAAGTGTCCCTTCATCCTCAGTGAAGGATTGCATGATACCTTTGCCTGCAGGGGCACAGCACCATCAGAGCAAGAAAGACAGAGCTGAGAGCATTTTTGAGTAAGCTCATTAGTGGATACCTTTGCTCAGAGTGAAATAAGTTCCCATCAGGCTCTCCTGACTGGTTCTGAGAATTGCTGGTGTGCTGCTGGTTTGTGACCCTGGCTGTACATGGGTAAGAGCTGGAATCTTAAATATGCTTTTAGGTGCTTGAAAGTGTTATGTTCTTAACAGGGAGAGAAGACTTTTAAGGCATGTTCTGCCTTTTTTGTTTTCCTGCTGAGGGTTTAGCAAGCCAATGGAGATGTCTCTGACTACACCTGATACCCTTCTGCAGCAGCTGGGGCTGGTGTGAGGGGCAGGTTTAAGCTGAACAACTCTTACCAAAGCTAGCTTTTGAGGATCTTTAAGGCAAATCTCTTTCTCCTAAAACATTTCCATGATTTTGACCCTAATCTGTCAGACAGAGAAACAGCTTCTCTGTGTCCTCCTTCAGCAAACCCACCAGTTTCCTTCCTTTCATTGCTTGTTGTCCTTCTTCAACAAACCCACCAGTTTTCTTCCTTCCATCAATCTCTGTGTCCTTCTTCAGCAAACCCACCAGTTTCCTACCTCCCATCACTTTGTGTCCTCCTTCAGTAAACTCACCAGCTTCCTTCCATCAGTCTCTGTGTCCTCCTTCATCAAACCAAACAGTTCCTTCCTTCCATCACTGCTTGTGTCTTCTTCAGCAAAGCCAACAGCTTCTTTCCTTCCTTGACTGTCAATCCAGAGTCACTGTTGACCAAACTGCTCTTGAGACAATTGGTTTAAAGGAAGGCTCCATCCTCTCCCTCGTGTTAACTTGCTGTCACCTCTTTTATGGAATAGGAATTAGGTTGATTAGGTCCTCAAGAGATTAATAATAACATAGACTCCTTGTCAGAGAGCTTGCTCAGCATGTTTGCTGATGATACCAAACTGGGAGGCTTGGCTGAGACACCTGAAGGTTGTGTGGCCATTGAGTGAGACTTGGACAGACTGAGAGCTGGGCAGAGAGGAACCTAAGGAGGTTCAACAGGGATCAGTGCAGAGTCCTGCACCTGGGAAGGAACAATAAACTGCACCAGTACAGGCTGGGAGGTGATCTGCTGCTGATCGGCTCTGTGAAGAACTTGGGAGTCCTGGGGGACAAGAAGCTCTCCATGGGCCATCAGTGTGCCCTTGTGGCCAAGAAGGACAAAGGGATCCTGGGGGACATTAAGAGGAGTATGTCCAGGAGGGTTCTCCTCCCCCTCTGCTCTGCCCTGGTGAGACCTCACCTGGAATATTGCATCGAGTTCTGGACTCCCCAGTTCAGGAGGGACAGGGTTCTACTGGAGAGAGTCCAAGGGAGGGCTATGAAGATGATGAAGGAGCTGGAGCACTGCCTGATGAGGAGAGGCTGAGTGACCTGTGGCTGTTTGATCTGCTGAAGAGAACACTGAGAGGGGATCTAATCAATGTTTATAAATACCTGAGGGCTGGGCACCAAGAAGGAGGGGACAAACTCTTCTCACTTGTGCCCTGGGATAGGACACGAGGTAATGGATGTAAACTCCAGCACGGGAAATCCCACCTCAACATGAGAAAAAACTTCTTTACTGGAAGGGTCCCAGAAAACTGGAATAGGCTGCCCAGAGAGGTTGTGGAGTCTCCTTCTCTGGAGCCTTTCCAGCCCTGTCTGGATGTGTTCCTATATGACCTGCTCTAAATTCTCTGGTCCTGCTCTATCAGGGGAGTTGGACTCAATGATCTATGGAGGTCCCTTCCAACCCGTAACATGCTCTGATCCTGTGATAAACACCACGATAATTAGTGTGACTGACTAGAAGAGCCACTGCAGCTTCCTGAATGTTCTGTCTTCAGGTTGAAGTGAACACACCTGATCATGTATGCTCTCTGTGCTTTGCTCATTTGCTGTTATCAGAGCATCTTACTACAAGCTATTTACAATACTTCACAGTCTTGTAGTAGCCAGCCTGTAGCACACAATGTAGAGCTGCTGAAATCTTGGCAATGTGAGGGCACAGCACATGGGCATCTCTGCATTTCACAGAATGGTTTGGGGCGGAAGGAACCTTAAAGATCCCCTTGTCCCCACCCCCCACAATGAGCAGGGACACATCCCACCAAACCAAGCTGCTCAAGGTCCTGTCCAGCCTGGCCTTGAATACCTCCAGGGAGGGGGCATCCACAACCTCCCTGGGCAATCTGTTCTAGTGTCTCACCATCCTCACTATCAACAAATTTCTTCTTCATATCCAATCTCAATTTCCCCTCTCCCACCTCTAAGCCATTGTCCCTCATCCTGTCACTACAAACCCTTGTCAAAAATCCCTCCCCATCTATCCTGTAGCCCCCTTCAGATAATGGATGGTTTCTCTGAGGTTTCCCTGGAACCTTCTCTTCTCCAGGCTGAACAGCCCCAGCTCTCTCAGCCTGTCCTATAGGGAAGGTCCTCCAGCCCTCTGATGATCTTTGTGACCTCCACTGGATCTGCTCCATCAGCTCCAAGTCCTTCATTTGCTGGGGACCCCAGAGCTGGAGGCAGTGCTGCAGGTGAGGTCTGAGCAGAGCAGAGCAGAGGGACAGAATCCCCTCCCTGAGCTTCTGCCCTCCCTGCTCTGGCTGCAGCCAGCACACAGCCGGCTCTGGGCTGCCAGCGACCAGTGCTGGCTCCTGGGCACTTTGGCACCGACGCACACCCCCAAGGCCTTTTCCTCAAGAGTGAAGGGACCAGAGTAGCCCAGTGCTGGACAGTGAGACTCCTCAACAAAGTATGAGACACAGGCAATGTTTAGTCCTCACTCAGGGTGAACCGTGGCAGCTTTGTGTGTTTGTATATTTTTTACACTAATCCCAAACAACTACTGGAGGATTGATGCTGGGATTGTGTGTGCCTTCAGAACCAGCAATGGGTGTTGTTGGAAGGCCCTCTGGATAGTATTGACTTGCCACTAAAGAGAAGATCAGCTTTTTGGAGACCATGCTTCATGGCACAGTAGTTAACTATTGTCATTGCTAACTTTAGAAATGACAGAGATATTTCCAGGCATGGGATTCTGCATTTATCAATCTTGCCCTGGAGTGAGCTGCCTACAGAGACTGTGGAGTCTCCTTCTCTGGAGAGAATCTCTGGAGAGATTCCACCCCCACCTGGACATTGTGATCCTGGCTGGGCAAGCTGCTGTGGGTGCCCATGCTTTAGCAGGGGTTTGGACTGGATGATCCCCAGAGGTCCCTTCAAACCCCACTGAGCCCTGCAGATCACAGCATGGTCTCCAGTTCCATCCTGAGCCCAATGCTAGGTGGTAGGTGATTCTAAAGAAAAATCAGGCAGCAGGAGTAAGCCTGATGATCTGAACTGCAAATGACTTTATTGGCACAGAAACTGTGAGGCTTCCAAACTTTTATTCTCTTTCTCTTCACCTAGCGTTGCAGGTGTGTCAGTAACTTCTTGAGTGGCCCCGGAGTCCCAGTTTTCAAGTGGTGTGTCCAGCCAATTCCTCCCTGAACTCTCTAAGCCAGAAAATGAGTGTTCCTATGTTATTAATTAGTTCATTAGCAGCTTGAGCATTCTGAGTACACCAGGCAGACCAGCAGAGCACAGGGAAGGAATGACAAGGAGATGTATAAAGCACTTTACTTCTGTTAATCTGGGCCCTCTGATTTCCTATGCTACAGCTGACCTCACATGTCTCTTCCAGGTTTTACTGGGATTTGACCATGCTGCTTCTGATGGTAGGGAACCTGATCATCATCCCTGTGGGCATCACTTTCTTCAAGGATGAGAACACTACCCCATGGATTGTCTTCAATGTGGTCTCAGACACCTTCTTCCTCATCGACCTTGTCCTCAACTTCCGAACAGGCATCGTGGTGGAGGACAACACAGAGATCATCCTAGACCCACAGAGGATCAAGATGAAGTACCTGAAGAGCTGGTTTGTGGTGGATTTTATCTCCTCCATCCCCGTGGACTACATATTTCTGATAGTTGAGACCCGCATCGACTCGGAGGTGTACAAGACGGCGCGGGCCCTGCGCATCGTGCGCTTCACCAAGATCCTCAGCCTGCTGCGCCTGCTGCGCCTCTCCCGCCTCATCCGCTACATCCACCAGTGGGAGGAGGTGAGCACAGCCCCTTCTGCACTTGCACCTGAAACCTTCCCTCCACTTCTCTTGGCTTTCCACAAAAGGCCTTTCTCTGAATGCCTCTTCTCTTGCTGTATCCCAGCGTGAATGCTGCAGACTTGTGCCTTCAGCCTGATGCTTTGCTAAAGCAGGGCCCGGAGGGGGTCTGCAGTGCATTGTTACTGAGTCGCTGGAGACTCTGCTGGCTGCATCTTGATTGTAATATGTGTAATCTGTGAAGCTGATGTGTGGGCTGGGAGGAGAGTAAGTACAGGTGGACCCTCTGCAGGAAGTGTTTACCTGTCCTCTTGTGAAGGCAGGCTATGAGAATCGGGGCTTTTCATCCAGGAGAGGAGAAGGCTTTGAAGAGACCTTGTAAGTGGCCTTCCAATATCTGAAGGTGGCAACAGAAAGGCTGGGGAGGGACCATTGACAGAGTTTTGTAATGACAGGACAAGGAGTAACGGGTTCAAGCTGGCAGAGGGGAGATTTAAACTAGATGTTAGGAAGAAGTTCTTTCCAGAGAGGGTGGTGAAACACTGGCACAAGTTGCCCAGGGAGGTTGTGGCTGCTCCCTCCCTGGAGGTGTTCAAGGCCAGGCTGGATGTGGCCTTGAGCAGCCTGTTCTAGTGAGAGGTGCCCCTGACTGTGGCACAGTGGGGTTGGAACTGGATGAGCTTTGAGGTCCCTTCCCTTCCTAAGCCACTCTATAATTCTGTAGAAGAACTGCCTGTGAAGAGAACAGCCAGGCAGACAGCAGGGTCTTGCCCCCACAGAGCCCTTAAAAGGTCCAGAAATAGCTCAGATGAAAGGTCTAGAGATGACTGATTTGCAGAACCTGTAGCATTTGTTTACCCAAGCGTCTTCTTTTCCATGCTTATCTCTTCAGGAAATGGCTTGGTGATATGTTTATAACCTTCCTGCTTTAGAAAGGTTATTAACACATCACTAAGCCATTCTGGAAGGGGAAGAGGAAAGCAGAGCAACCTGCACACAAATTCAGTCTGTTTAAAAACAAAGACCCAGTGAAAGGCAAGAGCCCCACTACCCCTGGCCCCTATGCTGCTCCTGGGAGAATCACAGAATGGTTTGGGTTGGAAGTGACATTAAAGATCAGCTAGTTCCAGCCCCCTGCCATGCTCAGGCACACATCCTACTAGACCTTATCCAACCTGGACTGCATCCAGCTAGGCCTGATCCAGCCTGGGCTTCAACTCCTCCAGGGAGAGGGCATCCACAGCCTCCCTGGGCAACCTGTTCCAGTGTCTCCAAACCTTCTCTCTAAAGAATTTCTTCCCAATCTCCGGTCTCAGTCTTCCCTCTTCCACCTCAAAGCTATTGCCCCTCATCCTATTAGTACAAGCCTTTGTCAAATTGCAATATGCAGCCTGAGTTGTCAGATGTAATGCAAATGTAGCCACAACCTTATAAGTAGCTTGAAAATGAGTTATTTTTTTCTGTCTTCATGCTCTCCATAGTGAAGAGAAAGCTCCCTGCAGCTTTCTCCACATGTCAGGGGCATATTTTTCGGGACAAGGGAAGCTGGTCAAGGCAATTTCATCTTCCTCCCCATACTTTCTCCTCTGTTTTGGAGCAGAGCCTGATCTAATGCAGAGTGTGCTCCTGGGAATGCAAAGGGAAAGCAGCCGTGCAGGTCATGGCTAGATTGCAGCGACTGTCAGAACACTAATTCCTGATAGAACTGAGCTGTTTCCTCCTCCCAGCATCACAGGCTGGGAGAAAGAGCACTGGTGCATACTGTACAAATTCCAGGCTTCGTCTTTTTGGTGGTGTAGTTGGTCTTCATTCAGAGCAGAGGAGAGCACCTTGCTGAGGCTTGGGCTGACATTGTGCAAGATGCTGTTTGGGTGCCTATGGGGACATGGCTGCAACCCTAAAGATTGTACTGCTGGGGTCATTCGCTTCACAATACAGGCAAAGAGGAAGTGCAGAAATAAAGCGAAAGTGCCCTTCCCAGCGTGACTCAGTAAATCAGAGACTGCTAGAGCAATGAAATATCTCCAGATCTGTTGTCTTGTCCCTTGGTTGCATTGCTTCCTTGTCCTCTAGCCCAAGAACACTCAGGAAAGGTGAGCTGGTGGTGGCTTAGGCTGTTGTTAAAGTAGATCCTTCAGACAGTTTTGCCACATCTCTGTGCTTGCTTCTCTCTGCTCCTTCACTTCCTTTCTGTAGGCTGATTGAAGAGGTTTTAAGAGTATTTGCTGTTTATACTGAATTTGTTTGATGCTGAAATGAGAGGAAGTCAGCAGCACCCTTCCTGTCTTGCTTCTCACACAGTCTGTCTGAGCAGCCATTTCTAATTTCAGTCTCATGATACAGTTTGGTGGGGGGCATTTTCCCATCCCTTTCTTTGGCTATCATGGGTCTGGGGGATCATTAGGGCCAGGCACTCTATGGATACCCCCCAGCAAGAGCAGACTCCCTGGAGTGATGCAGTGCTGCGAGTGGAAAGGACAGATGGTGTTGGATTGCAGTTTGAGACTGCAATGCAGACTCTGTTATGCATTGCAGAGCCCAACTGAGCAAACATGATAGTCTTTTTTTCAAGCAGGGCTCGACCCAAGCAGCAGTTTCCCAGAGAGAGTATGATCCTTGGAGGGTTTCCACCTTCTCAGTTGGGTGAGGGAGGCAGAGAGAAAGGCTGCTCCCTCGTCATTGGTGCAGCACGTTCTACAAAGCAACAAGGAGAGAGGGAAGAGAAGTGCTGCTTCAGCTTTACATGGGAGCAAGTGGTTGTGCTCCTCAGGACTACACTGACAGTTCTTTCTTTCTCTTCCTCTGAAGTGCCGTCTCTGAAAATTCACAGTTAACCTTTCCTCAGTGCACAGATCAGCAGTGCTGATCTGGAGGTGCTAATTGCTGTAGCAGGGCTGGACAGGATTTACTCTGGGGGGTACGTATGGGGCAGGTTGCTGTGCAGAGTTCAAGAAGGACTGTGGGGAGAGAGGGGTGCTGAAGACTTCTGTTCTCTGTTGCTTCCTTACATTATGCCACCCAATGTCTCATCTGCTAGGTGGTATCCTCCTCTCACAGGCTCTGTTGCTAGATAGGCTAAAAAAATCTTGTGAGTAGAGCACTCTAGTCCACTGGAGAAGTGTGTGTGCCAAGTGTGCTTAGGGCAGGCTGAGGCAGCGTTACTAAGGATGGGTATGTGCTGCCTTGCATCTGGCAGCAGAGCATCTCTGCTCACCTTTACAGCCTATGCCAATGCCCATTCAGGCATTGGAATGGGCTGCTCAGGGAGGTGGTGGGGTCACCATCCCTGAAGGTGTTTAAAAGATGTGTTGATGTGGTGCTGAGGGACAGGCTTAGGGCAGTGGCTTAGAAGTAATGGTGGAGGTGTGAACTCTAGGTGAGCAGTTGGTTGTCATGATCTCAAAGGTCTCTTCCAACCCAAACAGTTGTGTGATTCTACTGATCTTATGCAGTGACTTGATGGAGAGGTCACTCTAGTCCTGTATGAGAAGAAGGGGGGATCCAGTGTGCACAGAGACCTTGATCTACTTGCTGTACCTCCGAGATGGACTTTCAGCTACTTCCTGTAGCTTCTAACTGGATGTTTCATCTGTGTGTTAGTTGAGCTCTGAGTGAGCACAGGGCTAAATGGTCACTTCCTGAGCTCAGAGCCAGCCTCTCCATTTCTTCCCCTGCAATTGTCCATGCTCTGCATGAATTTATCACTCACCCTGCAGTGAGCAGAGCGCAGCCTTGGCCACGGCTGCAGTGCTGTAACCCAGCCAGCCACTCAGCAGGTCCAGCTCAATGCTAGTGAAGAATGCTAGGTGGGAGTCTCTGGGCTCCAGAGCCAGAGGTATGAAATGCCTGCACCATTCCAGTTCAGCAGGAGGACTGCTCTGACATCTTCCCCCAGATCTTCAAAAAAGGGCTTTGGGGACTACAGCTGGGCAAATAACCTCAAGAAAAAAAAAAGGAGAAAAACAATCTACTGCACTCCTGTGCACTGGAGTGTGAAAATAAACTTCATTCCAAATGTAGCAGTTTCATTTGCATTATCCATTTTGCATGAGTGGTCCAACGAATGAATTTACCAGTAAGGCAGAATATAAATAGAGTCCTTTTGAAGTGTTTGCCATATCTACCCTGCAGTAGGAAGCTTGATTTCAATGTAGGAAGGCATACTTGCAACTGACTGCAGCCTAGCTGGCCTGAATAATATGGTAGCAACTTCACTGTCTGCTAGGGCAGGTCCAGAGAATGATCAGAGGGCTGGAAGACAAGCTGAAAGAATTGGAGTTGTTTGGCTTGGAGAAGGCTCTGGGGAGACCTTTCAGCTGCATTTCAATATCTGAAGGGGACCTACAGGAAGGCTGGGGAGGGACTATTTAGAAGGACTTGTGGTGAGGGGACGAGGGACAATGGTTTGAAACTTAAGCAGGGGAGAGTTAGGTTGGTCTTCAGAAGAAAGTTCTGCACAATGCAGGTGGGGAAATACTGGAACAGGTTGCTCAGGGATGTGGTTAAGGCTCCGTTCCTGGAGACATTCAAGGTCAGTCTTGGTGTGGCCCTGCGTAGCCTGCTCTAGTCGGAGATGTCCCTGCTGACTGCAGGGCGGCTGGACAAGATGACCTTTTAGGGTCCCTCCCAACTTGATGCGATCTGTGGATCTGTGTGGAGTTAGCAGAGGTGCAGGAGGGCTGGCACAGTGCCTGAGCTGTGGTGCCAGGGCCAGAGCAGAGACAGGTGCTCCGTCTATCCAGGGAAGCTCTCCTTAGCTCTGCCTTCCTACTGCTCCAACAGCTCTTGAGGAAGTCTGGGCTGCTTGACAGTGAGGTGAGCGTGGAGACACATGGTCACTCAGAGCAGGAGCTGGAAACTCACCCTACTCCCTCTGAGGAGAGGTGCAGGAAGCAGACTGAGCATTAGCATCCTACAGGCCTTAGGCCAAGGTCACCCAGCAGAAGCCACAAAAGCAGAATGGTACCAGCTACCTCGACTCAAAGTGAAGGAATGCAGCTAGACAAGAAAAACTCCTTAGGTTTTCAGAGCAAAACATGGATTGATTTAGGGGTTTCCTAAGAACAATATTTGCTGAGTTTTCCCTTTTTTTTTCTTTTTTCTTTTCCCCAGAGGATCTATGCCTTGCTTTGGTGCCAGGATGCAGTAACCTATATTTAAGCTCAAACCATTTTGACTTACAAACCAAGAACATTTAGTGGGGCAACAGTGAAATCCTTCTCCTATAACTTAGTTTCCAACCAGCACATAGCCAGAGATAACCAAAAGAGTTTGATTTCAGAAGACATGTGAAGGATTATGCTGAGAAGGAAAGGAACCAAGTGATAGTTCTGATACATATCATAGTGACAAGATTATCCTGAGAAGAGTTCCTCACATTTTTATCAGGAAAAAAAGGAATTACACTTCCCAGTTTTTGCAACTGAAATGTGAAGAAAAAGACAATTTGGTGATTTTCAAACTATTGTGTCAATGAGGGCTCCCAGACTTCCCCAAATTCCTGTCCTTTTCTTTTCTGGAGGTGCCATCTTACAGAGGAGTTTTAGAATGCAGGGAATGCATCTTCTCAGGTCTGCTTCTGGACACAGATTACAGCATCTGAAAGATGGCATCACTTTTAAGAGACTCAGAGATACTCAGGAAATTGATTCAAAGACTAGGGAGCCTTGTGGCAGGACTAGGAGAGAGCATGCAAAACTCTGAGAATGTGGCTCCCAATTGATTGTCATTCCAATTCAAACAGCTGATTCCTTTAATTTCTTCTGACCTATTTGTCGCCTGCCTTAAATGAAATTAAAATAGCAGGGCTAGTGGCCTGGGGGCTGTCACGTTAGCCCAAACCCTTAAGTGGATCCTGAGATGGGACTAGTGGGTCAAGCAGCACAGCAGGATCCTATTCCAGAAGCAGTTCAGAATAGCTTAGCAGATTTTTTTTTTTAATTTTTTTTTTTTTTTTTTAATCGATAGGAGCTGCAGTTCTGTCATGGTAAATTGCAAGGCAGCCCTGTGAGAGTAACTCATTAAAACCTCTGGCCACCCTTGAGAAAAATCAGACTCGACAAACACCGGCAGTGTGCCGGAGGTGGGGGGCTTGGGGGGCAGGGATAGGCTGCGTTTCCTTCCCAAATTTGCATTACCTCATTTCTGAAGGCAGCAGTATCAAGGATTTGTCTTTAGTGTCATTAAGCACAAATCCAGGCTGGGTGAGGAGGGGCCTGAGAACAGCCTGGAGGAGAAGACATTGGGGGTGTCAGTTGGCGTCAAACTCCCCAGGAGCCAGCACTGGTCGCTGGCAGCCCAGAGCCAGCTGTGTGCTGGCTGCAGCCAGAGCAGGGAGAGCAGCAGCACAGGGAGGGGATACTGACCCTCTGCTCTGCTCAGACCTCACCTGCAGCACTGCCTCCAGTTCTGGGGTCCCCAGCAAAAGAAGGGTGTGGAACTGATGGACAGGGTCCAGAGGAGGCCATGAAGATGATCAGAGGGCTGGAGAACCTCCCCTGTGGGGACAGGCTGGGAGAGCTGGGGCTGTTCAGCCTGGAGAAGAGAAGGCTCCAGGGAGACCTTAGAGCAGCCTTCCAGTATCTGAAGGGGGCTTTAGGAGAGATGGGGAGGGACTTTTGATGAGGGCTTGGAGAGACAAGATGAGGAACAATGGCTTTAAGGTGGGAGAGGGGAAATTGAGACTGGAGATGAGAAAGAAATTCTTGACAATGAGGGTGCTGGGACACTGGGGCAGGTTGTCCAAGGAGCTTGTGGATCCCTCCTCCCTGGAGGTGTTGAAGGCCAGGTTGGATGAGGCCTTGAGCACCTGGTCTGGTGGGAAGTGTCCCTGCTCATGGCAGGAGTGTTGGAACTGGATGGCTTTTAAGATCTCTTCCAACCCAAACCATTCTATGATTCTACGAATTACAGCAGCTTAACAGAAGCCTCACGCAAGTTTTAGTAGTTTTCATTCTCACTGCACAAAGTAGCCCAATCTTGGCTGGGCTGTGGTTTTTGGCAAAAAAAACATTTTTGTTGACATAATACAGTAGAGGAGTTGGAGATTTTTCTCCAGCCTTTTCCATTGAGCTGTTTTCACTTGCGCAGCACAACAGCCTTGTGGATGGAGGAGAGGCAAAGAAGGAAACAGATGTTCTCTGGAGACATTCAAAACCTGCCTGGATGTGTTCATGAGTCACCTTCTTTAGGTGAACCTGCCTTGGCAGGAGGGTTGGACTTGATAATGTCCAGAGATCCCTTCCAACCCCTACCATCCCGGGATCCTGTGATTTTCCACCCTTGCACAGACACTCTACTTTCCCTCACTTGCCTGTGGGCAGCTCATGATCCAGCCTTTGCTGTCTGCTATCTTACCTTGCAGGAAAAACCAGCCTAAAAGTGGGGTTTTTTGGGTGAAGCTTATCTTCAGTGGGAGGTTCTACTGATGTAATGCAACCATAGCTTCCCACCTGGGCAGTGGGATAACAGTTTCAAAGACAGCAGCATAAAAAAGGGTTCTCCTGAATTGTAAGAGCTAGGCAAATATTTGAATAGCTGCACAGCTCCAGAGTTTGCCATATAAAGGAAAAAGCTTAATTTTTTTTTTTCCCAGTCACCTTCTGGCAGTGCTTAATGTGTCTTCTGTCAACAGAATAGTATGATAGGGGGAATGGATGGTTCAGGATGTTGGGATTAGGACACAGAGCCATTTGTCTCTAGGTCAGTAGTTCAGATCCAGCTTGTAGCAAGTAAAAGTAATTTGCTGTCTCATGGATGCTTTTTTTGCTCTGATCTCTTAGCAGATGGGTGCCTGTGTGACAAAATTATCTGAGGGTTGGCTCGGGTAAGCCTCAGGTTACCAGTAGCAACAACAGCATCAGTGGGGTTAAATTCCCTCTGCCCCCACATCTGAAATCCCCACTGACCAGAGTGTAAGGCTGCCAACCAGAGGGTCTTGCCTGTGCCCAGCCCCTGGGACCGTGTCACTAGGGCCACCAGGCTGGGTTTGTCTGCTGGGATGGAATGATAAAGGTTTTCCAAAGAGCTAGGCTGATCTCCTCAGGATCTCTTATCACTGAGAGCTGGTTGCTGCTCCAGCCTTTCCTTTTCCTCTTCCTTCACACTCCTCCTAGCCTCCTACTTACTGTGCCTACCCTGGACACTGGGATGGGTTTGCCTTTCTCGTGGGGAGCTCACATCTCTGAGTTCTCTGCCAGCACCAGCTGCCTGCAGCTCAATGCCCAACTTTCAGCTGCCTGTCATTGCTCTTCAGGCCATTGTTTTTGGAGAGGGGGTTCTGGCAGGCTTTGTGAGTGCTCTTCTGTTACAATAGCAGAGAGTCCTCAGAGAAGTACCAGAGTATGGCATGAGGATTCCTCCTGCAACTTGTGTCATTGCCAACAGCATCCTGGCCTGTATCAGCAATAGTGGGGCCAGCAGGAGTAGGGCAGTGATTGTCCACCTGTAGTCGGCACTGATGAGGCTACACCTTGAGTACTGTACTGGGTTCAGTTTTGGGGCCCTCACTCCAAGAAGGACATTGAGGGGCTGGAGTGTGTGTCCATAGAAGGGCAACAAAGCTGGGGAGGAGCAGCTGAGGGAACTGGAGTTGTTTAGGCTGGAGAAAAGGAGGCTGAGGGAAGACCTCATTGCTCTTTACAGTTCCCTGAAAGGAGGTTGGAGCTAGGTGGGGTTGATCTCTTCTCCCTACTATCAGGTGATATATCAAGAGGAAATGGTTTAAAATTGTGCCAGGGGAGGTTTAGGTTGGAGATGAGAAAAAAATCCCTTTCCTACAGGAGTGGTCAGGGATTGGAACAGGCTGCCCAGGGGGGTGGTGGAGTCACCATCCTTGGAGGTGTCCAAGAAACATGTGGAGATGTCACTTGGTTTAATGACCATGGTGGTGTTAGGTTGATGGCTGAATTCAATAATCTTGGAGGTCTTTTCCTACCAAAACAGTTCTATGAGTCTATGATTTGCTAAGATTTAATGCTGGGGAGGCTACAGGCTGTGCTTATGGGGCATGGCCCATATACAGCCATGGGGGAGCTCTGGGCCCTCAGCCTGCCCAGGGTTGCTCTCAGGTAGGTGACATATGAGGTGCTGGGTGCTGGGACCTGCATTAGGTATGCTTACAATGGTCAGAAGAGGCTTGCCAGCTCTATATTCTGACTGCACATCTTCAGGAAGTCTTCTGGGAGCCTTCAGAAAAACCCTCTGAGCTCAGTAACCAGCAAGGGCAGTGCCCAGTTCCCACAGATGTGGGGAACACAGGTTCAGCCCTCACTGGAGCCCCATAGAAGAAGAAAAGTGAAGGCCAGCCTGGAAGGGCTGTACCCTCTGTGAAGCTGGAATGGAGCACCCACAGAATGGAGCTGGAGTGGTGCCCCAACCAACCCTCAAGTGCTTCGTTTCAATACATCGTATGTGGCTGTGGCACTTGAGGACATGGTTTAATGGCCATGGTGGTCTTAGGTTGATGCTTGGACTCTGTGATCTTGGAAGTCTTTCCCAAGCAGAACATGGTGTGCGCATGGGATGTGAATGCACACAGTGCTGCCAGCAGGGACAGCTTTTGAAGCCTTCCAGAGGCAGATTCCTGTCACCACTTGGGTTGCTGCTCCAATGCCAAAGCTACTTTGGTCTTTCAGCAGCCTGAGAACACTGTTCTGCCAGACTTAACTTATACTTTAAGGCCAGCATGTCTAAGGCACATTAGTCTTGGCAAGTGGCAGTGAATGCTCCTCTGGTTGAGGCTTCTTGCAGGAGGGCACTGTTGATGGCGTTCACATCAATTGCAAAACTGCAAGGAGATAGCTGAAGAGAGCAGCAGTTGCTCACTTTGCTCTCTGTATTTAGCAAGACAGGATTGGAGCAGAACATGCCAAATCCTTAAGCTGTGTGAATGAAGCAGGAGCTTGGCCCAAACAGGACCGCGGGGAAAAAAAAAAATTAACAAGGTTGATTAGTAGGGGAGGAGGAAAAGGGGATTTTGGAGTGTAAGAAGGAGCACAGCAATATGAAGTTTCATTTTGTCAGGAGATGTTGAAGTCAGTTGGCTCATCTTGCTGTGTCAGAGCTAATCACTGGGCAAGAGGAACTTCCAGGTGGGGACCTGGAGAGCTGCTCCTGCTGGAGGTGGGCTAAAAGGGAGAGCAGATCTCTGCCAGCAGGAAGAGGAAATGCTCTACTCACAGCCATAATGAAGGGATTGGATTCTGGAAAAGGATTGAACAGATCTTTGGATATGTGTGTGGTTTCTTCTGCCTGAGTTGGTTTACTCATCTCCCTCAGAGCTGGTGGGCACTTTGAGACCTCCCTGTGCAACAGAGGAACCCTGAGCAATGGGCACCTACCCAGGCCATTTTATTCAAGTGGCTAGAGCTGGTGAAGAGAACAACTCATTAACAACACACCTCTGTGGGCACTGCACCCTGTGCAGGTGCTGCTGTGTTGTGCAGCTCATGGCAGAACAGAAGCAATTGCTTCAGCCTGAGGTCTGACTCCATTTCCCTGAGAAAGCTCAGTAGGATGCAGAGCAGTGCTCAGCCCTCAAGCTGCAGCACCAGTGATAGATAATGCAGTGAGCTGAGGAATTCATCGTGTTGCCATGCAAACAAGGTGGCTGAAGGCAAGCTCTTGCCTTTCAAAAGTGCCGTGCACTAAAAGGGGACAGGGCAACATCAGCCACACAGAAAGCTCAGGACCCGTCCTGCCTCAGGGCTGCACAAAGGTTGGGTTGGCTTGGAGGGCCTGATCCTGGCCAGGCTGGGTGGGAAAAGCAAGAACATGTTTCACAGGACAGCAAAACCCAAGGCCAAGCTTTGGCTCTGAGCACTTCTAACTTCCACTCTAGAGGAAAAAAATGCCAACAACAGTGCAAGGCTCAGCAGCACACTGATGTGGGGAGCTGGAAAAGCCCCAGCCTGCAGAAGGTGTTTGGTTTTCATCTTCTTTTATTCTTGCCGGAAATCTGCTATTGTAATGCAAAGCAGCCTCACTTCCCCCACCGATTTGAGATGAAATGAAGAAGTCTTCCTCGGGAAGGACAAGCTTCTCTCCTGAGCAAGGCACAGAGAGGTGCGAAGGTTTTAATGGGCAAGAGTCTTACATTGATGAAGTTATTTTGTGAGCACCGCTGTGAAAAGAGCTGTTTGGAAGACAGTTTCAGGACATGCAATTATCCACTTTGCCAGCTTAATGCATTCAACTTAACCTCATTTTTTATGAAGCAGAAATCAATGTGGTAACTTCTTCAGAGCTGAGAGCTGACATTCTAGGCTTGCTCCTCTCAGAAGCTTGCAGATTTTTAAGCTTCCACTTCGACTTTAACTCCTCTCTCTCCCAGTTTTGATGAAGCAGGAATGCTCCCAAGGGCTTGAGGAAAGGGTGAAATGATTTCCACATTTACACGAGAAAGGAAAATGTTATGGAAATCCCTTTGCAATATATGGCACAATTTTCCTTATTGCCTTCGTGGAAAAGGACTTGGAAGTACATCTTTGATCTCAGTACAAGAACCTGTTAATTCATTTCATTCAGGGAAGGATTCTGAAGGGTTGTTGATGGTTCTCATCTTCACCCTACTTTCTCATTCCCCAGGAACATGTGTCCCCTGTTCTCTCCTCTTCCAGTGTCTGCCACCTTCTCTTCTCCCACATGGTTGGGGATATTTTAGTAACTGTTCTTCCCTGTGTCTTCTTCTCTTCCTAAGCAAGAAGTCCTGCAGCTGCCAGGGCCGTGAGCTGTATAACAGCTCTCCAGAGAGTTCCCCACCAAAAGCGTGCCTTGCAAGGTCTTACACCTGGGTCAGGGCAATCCCAAGCACAAATCCAGGCTGGGTGAGCAGTGGCTTGAGAGCAGCCTGGAGGAGAAGGCCTGGAGGAGAAGGCCTGGAGGAGAAGTGGGTGTCAGTTGGTGACAAACATCCCAGGAGCCAACACTGGTCACTGGCAGTCCAGAGCCAGCTGTGTGCTGGCTGCAGCCACAGTATGGAGAGCAGCAGCACGGGGAGGGAATTGTCCTCTGTTCTGCTCTTCTCTGCTCAGATCTCACCTGCAGCACTGCCACCAGTTCTGGGCCCCCCAGCACAAGAAGATCTGGAGCTGCTGGAGAGGGTCCAGAGGAGGCCATGAAGATGATCTGAGGGCTGGAAAACCTCCCCTATGGGGATAGACTGAGAAAGTTGGGGCTGTACGGCCTGGAGAAGAGAAGGTTCCAGGGAGACCTTAGAGCAGCCTTCCAGTATCTGAAGGGGGCTACAGGAGAGCTGAGGAGGGACATTTGACAAGGGCTTGGAGTGACAACATGAGAGGCACTGGATTTGAGCTGGAACAGGGGAGATTGAGACTGGAGATGAGGATGAAATTCTTGACAGTGAGGTTGGGGAGACACTGGCACAGGTTGCCCAGGGACATTGTGGATGCCCCCTCCCTACAGGGAGAAGACCTGCTTGGATGAGGCTTTGAGCAACCTGCGCTAGTAGGAGGTGTCCCTGCCCATGGCAGAGGGGTTGGAATTGGATGATCTTTAAGGTCCCTTCCCACACAGCCCGTCCCACGATTCCGTGATGAGATTGAAGAGAGCAGGGTAATTGCCTTCTTTGTCATTGTCATGCCTCCTCTCCAGTCCTTGGCACATCCTGAAGGGGGTTGCACCACACGAGCAGGATTTCAATCTAGTACCACATGCAAAATCCTTGCAGACTAAAGATGAAACTTGACAGCAACAATCTTCAGCCCGGGCTTACTGTGCTGCAAGCTTCCCCATTGTGGTTCTCTTCTGGTTAAGGAAGTGAAAGTGCTTCACTCTTTTGATGCTTTCAGGAAAACATGAGTTATGCCTTTTCCCCTGCCCCTGATCAGCTCCATGGCAGTGGATGTTTTTAGCACAGAACATTTCACTCAGGCCCCTTCTTTCAGGCTTTTCCTGCTGGATGGATGGCACAATGATCCAAGAGAGCAGAGCAGCCCCAAATCCCCCCAAGCCTCCCTGAGCAGGTCCCAGCTCATGACTCAGCAGCTATGGGATGCACTGCAGCAGCACAGGTACTGCTGGTGGCAGCCAGCCACATGCTGTGAGTGCTGAGCTGGGTCAGCTGCTGTCCTCTCTGCTGTGAGGACAGGATGAGAGAGTTGGGGCTGTTCAACCTGGAGAAGAGAAGGCTCCACAGAGCCCTTCTGATGGCCTTTCTGTGCTTAAAGAGGCCGATCAGAAAGCTGGGGACAGACTTATGAGCAGGTCACTGTTGTGACAGGACAAGAGGTGATGGTTTGAACTGAAAGAGGGAGATTTGGACTGGAGAGAGGGAAGAAATTGTTTTCTGTAAGGGTGGTGAGATCCTGTCCCAGGTTACACACAGAAGAGAGGTGGTAGATGCCCCATCCCTGGAACCATTTCAGGTCAGGTTGTCTGGGACTCTGAGCAACCTGCTGTAGTTTTAGATGTCCCTGCTGACTGCAGTGGGATTGGACTAGAGGAACTTGGAAGGTCCCTTCCAACCCGAACCAGTCTGGGATTCTTTGATTCTCTGAGACTGGACCATGCAGCACTCTCATTTCTCAACCCAGTGATTCTCTACACGACGCAGTTGGTCGAGAGCAGAAGACAAAGGTGTTTGTGTGCACACACAGGGTGGGGTGAGGGCTGGGGCTTTTCAACCTGCAGAGAAGACTCTTTTCCCTAACAGTGTAAAATGGGAATGGTAGCCCTATGAGCCTTGGCAGGTGGCTCTCTGCTGAACTGCTGGTGATTTTATCTTTGCCACTTGCTCATCTGGCATTTATGAGGGAGAAGCCAGAAATCAGGGAAGGTCTGATCATAGGAAACATTCTGCCTTTTGTGACAGCTGGGAAAAAGAAAGTGAGAGATGTGATCTGAAAGCAGGAAGCTCGGAATTCATCTAGCTGCCTTCTGGGCTTAGGCTGAGCCACGTGCCTGTGGTCTCACAATGTTCCTTTCCATGAAGTGAAGAGAATAACCTAGTCATCTCACAGATCTTGAACAGCTGCAGTTCATTCACCCTTCTGAGGTGCCATCAGGCCTGGGATCTGCTCTGAGATAGGCTCAGAGCAACCCCACGCAGTTATGACACAAGCACATGCTTGTCTGCAGTGTACCCTGCAGCAGGTCCCCCCCAGGGCTTACAGCCCTAACCCCTTGTGGGACGTACAGATTTCGATCATAGCACAACCTGCTGGTTCATGTGGCCTTTCATTGCTCTGAGAGGCACCTGGTGCCCTCTCCCTATACCTATTGACTTGGGATCACCAAGGTGGTTAAGCACAGAAGAGGATGATATCATGGGTACTCTATCTTTGATCCCTGAGGGTCAGGAGAGAAGGAGAACTCTAGGGAGTGTCTTTCTCAGGTGTGGATCCAGCCAGCTTAGAAGGACTCTGGAGAAGTGAAACAAAACTGGTTAAGGGAGGTCTGCTGCAGTGGCTGAGGGAATTTGGGTTGTTTTGCCTGAAGAAAAGGAGGCTGAGGGGAGACTTCTGGCTCTCTACATCTCCCTGAAAGGAGGTTGGAGCCAGGTGGGGGTTGGTGTTTTTCCCTAGTAACAGGTAGTAAGCCAAGAGGGAATGGTCTCAAGTTGCACCAGGAGAGATTTAGGTTGGAGATCAGAAACGACTTCTTCATTGAAATGGTTCTCAGACAGGATTCCCTGGAGGTGTTTTAAAGGTGCAGAGATGTGGTGCTGAGGGACACAGTTTAGCACCAGGCTTGGTACAGTTAGGGAATGGTTGGACTGGATGTTCTTAAAGGTCTTTTCCAACCAAAATGATTCTGTGGCTCTATGATGTTGTCTGTAGGGTGTAAATGAATTTTGAGTAGGAAACTGGTCTGACAGGGAATCTCAAGGTAAGGAGTGATGCAGGTGTGGGCCAGGAGCCAAAAATGGCCAGAAACAAACTGCAAAAGAAGAGACTTGATGCAGCACTGGTGGGAGAGATAGCAGCAACTTCATGGGCAGTGATCCCCCCCCACTATCCAGCAACCTTCCAGTACCTGAAGAGAGACTGCAGGAAAATTGGGGAGGGACTTTCTGCAAGGGCTTGTGGTGATAGGACAAGGGGCAATGGTTTTAAACTGGAGCAGGGCAGATTTATATGAGGGTGCTGAGACACTGGAACAGGTTACCCAGGCAGGCTGTGGACACCTCATCCCTGGAAGTGTTTAAGACCAGGCTGGATGAGGCTTTGATCAACCTGGTCCAGTAGATGTCCCTTCCCATGGCAGGGGGGCTGGAATTAGATGATGTTTAAGGTCTCTTCCAACCCAAACCATTCCATGATTCTATGAAGTCACTCTGCCAAAGCCTGCCCAGTGCTGGGCCTTGCACAGAGCACTCACCCAGGGAGCCCAGAGCAGCTGGGAGTCTGCCTTCCCATCCCAGTGCTTTAGCTTTGGCTCCGCTGTTGCATGGTGGAGCTTGTGGAGGGGGAGCTTTGGGAGAAGCTCTCCCTGTGCTGGCAGTGACAAGTAATCAAACAGGCAGCAGCAGTGCTTCCTTGTAAACACTGGGAAGAAACAGTGTGGATAATGTCCTTTAAAGCAGCTCCCAGGCCTGATCTCCCTCAAGTCCCTGGAGGAGGTGGAGAGCAGTTAAGAAGCAGCAGCTGTGTTTGTTGGGTTTGAGTTTTGGGTTTTTCAAGATTGTTGGTTTTGGTGTATTGTGGTTTGGATTTTTGTGTTGGGGTGGTTTTTTTGTTTTTCATTTATATATAGTTGTTTTTAACCCAGAAAACTGCTGGGTGTTAATCTCTCTTGATTTGCTGTGTCTTCGTGCAGCCCAGTTTGGAGAGGCCTTCCCACAAATAGGCTTGATTAGATTCCTCTCCAGTGTGCATCACCCAAACATTCACTAATTCCACTTTATCCCAGCCATGTGCCTGGCTTCCCTGATGCTACAATGAACCACAGTAAAATTGTGCAGTTCATCAGGCAAACTTGGGGCAGCCAAAGACCAGAGACTTCCTAGAACACAATCATAGAAGCATGGAATTGCCTCATCTGGATGAGCCCTCTGAGACCATTCAGTCCTAACACCACCACGACCACTAAATTATGTCCCCAACTTTCTGAACACCTCTGAGGATGGGGATTCTACCACCTCCCTGGGCAACCTCTTCCAATCTCTGACCATTCTTGCAGTGAAGATTTTTTTCTTCATCTCCAACCTTCTTGAGAGCAGCCCTGAGGAGAGGGACTTGGGGGTGCTGGTGGATGAGAAGCTTAACATGAGCCAGCAGTGTGCACTTGCAGTCCAGAGAGCCAACCAGAGCCTGTGGCCAGCAGGTCGAGGTAGGTGATTCTCCCCCTCTCCTCCACTCTGGTGAGACCTCACATGGAGCACTGCATCCATTTCTGGAGCCCCTATTACAAGAAGGATATGGGCATGCTGAAATGTGTCCAGAGAAGGGCCATGAGGATGATCAGAGGGCTGGAGCTCGTGTCTATGAGGATAGGCTGAGCGTGTTGGAGTTGTTCTGTATGGAGAGAAGAAGGCAAAGGATACCTTATTGTGGCCTTCCTGTATCTGAAGTGGGCTATAAGAAAGATGCTGAGGGACCTTTTAGGGTGTCAGGTAGGGATAGGACTGGGGGGAATGGAGCAAAATTAGAAGTGTGTAGATTCAGATTGGATGTTAGGAAGAAGTTCTTCAGCATGAGGGTGATGAGACACTGGCTCAGGTTGCTCAGGGAGGTGGTGGAAGCCTCATCCGTGGAGGTTTTTAAGGCCAGGCTGGATGTGGGTTTGAGCAACCTGATCTAGTGGGAGGTGTCCTTGCCCATGCAGGTGGGTTGGAGCTGCATGATCCTTGAGATCCCTTCCAGCCCTGACAATTCTGTGATTCTATGATTCTAACCCTCCCCTGGTACAATTTCAGACCATTTCCTCTCATTCTAACATCTGATACTAGGGAGAAAAGACCAACCCCACCTCATTTCAACCTCCTTTGAAGGAGTTATAAGAGCAATGAGGTCTCACCTCAGCCTCCTCTGTTCCAGGCTGAACACTCCCAGTTTCATCAGATGCTCCTCACCAGCACTGTTCTCCAGACCCTTCACCAGCTTCGTTTGCCTTCTCTGGACATGCTCCAGCAACTCTTTCTTGTAGTGAGTGGCCCAAAACTGAGCACACTATTTGAGGAGTAATCAAGGCTTGTCAGGGCACATCAGTGATCACCAAAGAAAGGTCCTGAAGAGATAAACAGCTTTCAGTCATCCTCCTCATTAGCACCACACAAACCCAGCCCTATCTGCTGGGCCCAGCTCAAACTGATTTATGCAGGTAGAAGGGTGTACCTAGGGCAGATGAGGCATGTCAGTGTCACTATATCATTGAAAAAGCTCTTTCTTTTTGGTGCTAGAAGGATGCAGCATTGCTCTGCATTCCCCACACTTTTAACTTTTCCCTGGAAAATGCAAGTGGTTGGTCAGGGCAGCTGTGCCTCCGTTGCTCTGAGAGGTTGTTACTGCCCAGCACAGGGGTCAGAAAAGCTTGAAAGCAGCCCTTGGCTTGGCTGGCAGAGCCCAACAATGGCTGATCTCTGCCCTTATGTGCCACAGGGATATCTGAAGAGACCATCTGGAGAAAGCCAAGCCAACAGGCAGTGCCCACAGGCTGCAATATTCCCACAGCTGGAGCAGGCTGTTCTTCGGGTGGGTCTGTGTGGCTGTGTTGTAAGGCAGTGATGGGCTTTGGGTACCACATGAGCCCTTTTCATGCTCCCTCTGTCTCCCTCTACCTCATCCCTGCTCTGTGCTAGAGCATCCATAGGAGATGCAAAACGGTGCCACCAATCACTGAGGAGCTTCTGCCATGGTCACCTTCCTCTCTATTTCTATATTACTCTGCCATGCCCAGGAAAGGGCTGGTGGAGAGAGGGAAGAACCTGTGTGATTCATCTTGGCTGTGCCTTCTCCAGCAGACTCTTCCCTCTCCCCTCAGGCCTGCCCTTGCTCCTCAGCATTCCCAGCACTCCTTCCAAGGTCTCTGCCCTGCCAGCATGCAAACATCCTACTGGCAGCCTTTTTCAGCTGATAAATCACCTCAGGCCTGTAGGTATGAGGAAGGGCAGGTAAGAACCTTTCCCTTTAGCTTTCTTCCCCCACAGACATGAAGGCCATGTTCATATTTTGTCTTGAGCATGAAGGAGAGTCAGTATAACTCTGCAGTGTGAAACAAACAGGGAAGAAGGTTGGCAGGGCAGGAGGAAAGCTGAACGGAGAGGGCTTCTGTAAAACGAGACAGTAGGAATGAAGGGAAGGCCAACCCCAGTCTCTCCTGGCACAGAGCTGTCTGTTTGCTCTTCAAGGGCTGTCCTCAGATAAGTTTTAAATGAGTCAGGCAGCTACACCTTGTCACTTTCTTGGAGATGTTCAGCTTGCAGTGTTGTCTTGTATGCTGTGAGGGGAACTGATTACTTTCCAAGGCAGCAGATTGCCATGCTTGGCTAGAGTCTGACTCTGCTTTAGCCCAAGTTGGCTGGAGAATGGAGATCTGATCTTTGCTGTCGCCAGAGGGAAGATATTGACTCCTCCATCATGGAAAGCAACAGAAGAGATCTCTCTGGTCCCCAGTTTGAGGGAGAGGAGTCAGCATGGAGCAATGATCAGACTGCAGCTCTGTCCTGCTTCTTTGCCCTAAGCAGTGCATGTGGTAGAATGCAGGTGCACCTTCGGAGAACCTGAGGAATCCTTCCTGGAGCTTCTCTCATGACCCAGGGCAGTAACATTGCCAGAGACGAGATACAAGCACATGATGAGGATGATGCTTCTCATATATAGATCTTTTTTTTTCCCTTTCCTTGCTCTTTTCAAGGTCATTTTAGCACCTGGCAAGGAAGAAAGAGCACAGCCCACTTTTGAAAGGGCATTTCCATCCTGGTTGGCTGGGAATACTAGCAACAGAGGTCTGGAGCCAGGCTGGAACATGTTCCTCTGGCCTTTACCCTCTCTCTCCTCCCCACTTCCTGCGACACAGCATGTCACAAGCTCCTACAGGAGATGGTTCCTTTAAAAGAAGCCTTATCGCAAAGCACTCTCCTCTTATCTACAATTTTCAGATGTGAACGTGCTGCACAGAGTGCTGACTGGAGACCTGCAGCAGCTGGCAGCAGCTTTCCATCTGCTGCTGAAAAGAGAAAACTCTCTGGACCTCCCTTCCAAGCTGTCTGCAGCACTGCCCCTGCTCCAGCCATGCAGGACCATGGCAGGGGCATCCCTCATCCTCCTTAAACATCCACCAGCACTGCAGAAAAATCCATCCCCATTTCTGCAGACCTATCTTTGCTCTGGCTATCAGCAGCACCAGGAGGGGAGAGCTTAGCTGTCAGAGCAGGAGCATGAACACCCATGTTGGGATTTGCTTAGCCCCTGTGGAGCCTTTATCTTCCCTGCTCCACATTTGTATTCCAGCAAAGCTGCAGCACTGGGCTGCAAGAGCAGCGCAGCAAGCTCCTGAAGGAGGAAGCTTTGCACTGCTCTACCATCTCCTGACAAATATTGTCTCCCATCCTGAGTGACTGCTGGCTGCAGGATATGCTGCTCATTTCAGCTATTCCTTCCAGTCTCTACAGCCTCTGGCCAGCAGCAGAAGATGGAGGGGAAGCAGCCTCAGAAGCCAGCATTTGACCCTGATCAGCTAATGGGGGTTAGGGAAGGGAGAAGAGCCAGTGCCACAATCAGCTGTTTGAGTGAAGCAGTGCTCCTGTGATTAGCTATTATCTTGCTGGCCATTTGGAGGAAAAGTTGCCTCTGTGTGTTCCCTCCTTCCTGAGGGCAGATGTGAGTTGTAGGACACCACCACAAAACTTCTCCTTCCTAGAGAGGTTGTGGAGTCTTCTTCTCCAGAGACTTTCAAGCCCTGTCTGCATGTGTTTCTGCATGGCCTGCCCTAGGTGATTGTCTTTCGGTGGAAAGGGTTGGACTCAATGATGTTCAGAGGTCCCCTCCAGCCCCTAACATTCTATGGTTCTGTGATTCCATGATTGCATGATTCTGTGTTTTTTAATTCAGGAGAAACTATTCCGTGGAGAGATCTTTCAAATGGAACAGGGTGGGAGAGGATATTTCCACAGTGACAGAAGTGGAAAAAACAAGCTCAAAGGGATAGAGCAGATTTTGCTCCAGACAAGGTGTTTCCTCAGTCTGAGGGATGGGCATCAGTACCCCACACAGTGGCTTCTTGCTCCTGTCACTTGTTGATAGATGGGCCAGATCCTGCCCTGTCTGACAGCTAACAACCAGCTCTCTGTCTCTGAAGCTGGCAGTTCAGTGCATGGTGGGCTGCCTTTTGGGGCCAGGAAGGTGGGGAGGTTGCACCAATGTGTCAGCTTAAATGACAACTGGCACCATGAAGGGAATGTGCTGATGGAGAGAAGGCAGCTGCCAACTCCAGATGCCAGCACTGGCATCAGGAAAGCAGTAGGAGAAAGGGCCAGGAGCAAGGTGGGGTGGCAGCAGGAAAAGGAGCTTGGGACATAGCCACGTGAGGAGGGTTAGTGCGTAACTCTGTGTGAAAGCCTAAGAAATGTGGCAGACCAGGTGGCTGGCTTGACTGCAAGGGCAGCAGAGAGCTTGGAGTCCTTGATCCAGAGCCTCCTGGGAGCAGGACAGCAAGCTGTGCACTTTTCTGCTTCCTGCTGGAAGGACTGGAAGCCAAATGCGAAGGGCTGAGCTCCTCCCGGCTCTGGTAATGACAGGAGAGCAATGTCAGCCAGTTCCCAGCCTAACCAGGGAGAGTTCTGCTTGATCCCTGGAGCAGTGGCAGCTGGAGGTCATCTGTGGTCCTCAGTTGTGGTGGAGACATCCTTTGATCTGGCCTAGGTGTGTGTATGGGGCTGCTGACGCAGCAATGCCCAGCTGGCTTGCTGGAGGGTGATGTGACACACTGGACAGACACTTGTCTTTGTCCTTGGCTGTCACTGTTGGTCTTCCCTGCATGTCTGTGGTGAAGATAAGGATTTGCCATGTCACCTTGGGTATACCGAATGCCGGCAGAGATATGCTGGGATGGACAGATCCCGGTGCTCTCATCACAGCTGCTCCACAGAAGCCTCCTAATTTCTGATGTCCTAAAGGAGGCAGCTTCCTACTTTGCCTTTAGCAAGAGAACGCTGCTAAAAGAGCCTTAACAATCAGTATTTTCCCCTGATGTTCCATTTTGTGTTGTCTCTAATTGCATCCCAATGCATTCTACTCAGTGTCCCTCACCTCATCCCTAACGACCCTCAGCACTTTCCTCCTCACCTCCCTCTTGCAGATCTGAGGAAGAGACAATTGCCAAATTCTTTGCCATTGGTCTTGTCGAAAGTGCTTGCATCCTCTAGATGAGAGATGGGATCTGCAAGGAAATCCTGAGGTTCAGGTCATTTCTTTTCTCTGTGCTAGAGGGAGTTACCAGCTCAGATTCCAACACCAATCGCTTCTTAAAAATGTGGGCATAACTCTAATCCTTCCAGAGATCTGTGGTGGTTTAGCAGTTACCTGCCCCCCTACCCTTTGATATAACCCAGGCTAGGACTCAGAACAGCTGGAAGTCGGTAAATGAAGCTTTATATTTACAGCAATGCTCAGTATACAAGCAGATGTTTACAATGTATAACAGGTATTCACAGATAGAAACAGTGAAAAGGTAATACAGAAACACCACAGCCCTCCCAGAGATCAAAATCCCTAAGAGGGGTTTTCTAACCACCCCTACCACCTTTTCCCCCTTCCCCAATCTTATCTCACCATCTGTTGATGCTGCAGATAGGCAAAGGTCAGGGGGGTTAGCAGTAGGAAAAGAAGTTAGTGGAATTATTGAGAATTAGCTATAAAAGGCAGGGACAAAGGAGCCATGCAAGAAAAGCAGCCACAGCCCAGAGAGGCCTGGAGCAGTCTCTTACCTATACTTTTAACTACAACTCTTAAAACAATTTATTTGTCTTTCTCAGTAAAGCTGTGAGTGAAGTGACATCCTGTATTTTCATTTCTCAGCCTATAGTCTATTTTTCTCACTCAAATCCTCCAATTAGTTCAAACCAGCACAAGATCACAGAATCATGGAATGCTAGGGGCTGGGAGGGACCTCAAGAGATCATCGAGTCCAACCCTCCTGCCAGAGCAGGATCACCTAGGCTAAATCACCTAGGAACATGTCCAGGTGGGTCTTGGAAGGCTCCAGAGAAGGAGCCTGGCTCCTTCTTCTTGTCCCCCAGCCTTCAGATTTGTAAATATTAATAAGATCCCCTCTCAGGCTCACTCTTCTCCAGGCTAAACAGTCCTGCTCATTCTTGTTGCATGAGCCCATATATTATAGCTGCTCCTGGTATCTACATCCTCTGCTTTTGTCTTGCTTCACATTTCTTGCTCTGCCAAAGCTTCGTGAGCTAGGAGATCCAGCTTCATTTATAATTGCTGCTGGCACTTTGTAATAACTCTGCCTCAGGTTAGAAGTCCTCAGGAGGTAGTCAGTGGAAAGCACTGAAGCAGTGCACTGCCTTCTCCAGCCCTCCTTACAGCATGGCTTGCTGTCTAGACCAGAAATCTGTCCCTCTTCTGCAGTCTTACCACTATTAGTCTTCTTTTGGGGGGTAGAAAAGGCAATGTCAGCTCTTCTCCATTCCTGCTGTCACTTCAGCATGAGTCTGAACCATTTCTGGAGTCCCAGCATGTCTGCTGTCTGTCTTGCATATATACAAGCTGAAAAAGGCCAAGCGATGCCTGCTCTGTACCAGCAGTAGTGTGACCAGCAGGACCAGGGGAGGGATTGTCCCCCTGTATGGAGCACTGGTAAGGTCACACTTTGAATATTGGGTTCAGTTTTGGGCCCCTCACTCCAAGAAGGACTTTGAAGTGCTGGGGTGTGTCCAGAGAAGGGCAGCAAGGCTGGTGAAAGGTCTGAAGAACCGGGCTGGGGAGGAGCAGCTGAGGGAACTGAGGGTGTCCAGTGCAGAGAAGAGGCTGAGGGGAGACCTCTCACTCTCTACAGCTCCCTGAAAGGAGGTTTGAGTTAGGTGGGGTGAGGTCCCCTGTCCCAAGTAGCAAGTGACAGGATGGGAGGAAATGGCCATAAGTCACAGAACTTAAGTCAGTCAAGGGGAGGTTGAGGTTGGATGGACATGGCAAAATCTCTTAATCAAAATGGTTGTTAAACCCTAGAAGAGGCTGCTCAGAGTCCCTGTCCCTGGAGGGGTTGAAAAGCTGTGTAGATGTGGTGCTGAGGGGCAGGGCTTAGCAGCGCACTTGATAGCGCTGGGTTAATGGTTAGACTTGGTCTTAAAGGTCCTTTCCAGCCTCATCAATCCTGTGATTCTCTGATTCTAAGCACACATCCAGACCATCACCTTACTTCTTCCAAAGTGGAGACCTGAGTATTTCTGCCCTTTTGCATGTTTCTTATTTGTGTTGCCTGGAGAAATGAAGCACAACTGAGACCCAACAGCATCTGGGGGCCAGGGGCAGACACCCTGAGATACTCCACCCTCCTGAATTCACTGCTGACACTTTGAAGCCTTGCTCCATCTTCAGCCACTGCTAGGGGTGGAGAAGCTCATGCCACAGGGCTGGCTCCACACAGCTATCGCTTGCTTCCCAGCACAGATACAGCCTCCTGTGTGCATAGCCTGCACCTCTGCAGACAGAGACAGCTCCTGTAAGGCTGGGTCGGTCACAGAGGCAAAGCAGATCCTGCCCCAGACTTAATTCCTTGGGACAAACATCCTGAGGTGTTGCCAAGAGAGGCTGTGCTGCAGCAGCAGGCAGGGAGCTGCCAGGGGATTGTAAGGAGCCATCAGGGCTGGCACTTTTATGAGCTTCACTGTTCCCAGTGATTTTTCAGCACTGTTACCATCATTTCTTCTTACACTGATGGGGACAAATTTGCCTTCTGCTGGACTGGGGGTTTTCAGAGGAATGACAGGGTCATTAAATCAGACAAAGCAGCAGAAGGTGAAGAATGAGCCAGACTGTAGAGGGCAAGGCAGGAGAGGTCGAATGAGCAGGTTATGAAGGACTCAGTTTCTTTAAAACTGAGCAAGAAGCCAGGTGGAGTAAATTTAACTGCTGAATCCCCCTCCATTTCTGTTTCCCAGTTTTGCTACTTTGTAGAAGCTTCTTCTCTACACCTTCTTACTGCCTGCTGCTCTGCTGGAGGGGATAAAAAAGCAGAACTGGGATGGGGGGTGCACAGGCTGGAAACAAGCACTAAAACAATAGTGTAAACAGCCAGCTTAGGATCACTGAGGATAAAAAATATCCCCATTTGGGTTACTTGGGCTACTTCTACACTGCAGGAGTAAAGTGGATTCAGAGAAACACAATGAGAATGACTGAGAAGCACCTGGAATCAATGAAAAATTGGAGATTCTTTCCTTTAAGGGGAAGAGATGAAAAGGCAAAGGCAGGAAAGCACTAAGTGAGCTAGAAGGAGATGAGGGTTGTATATATATATATATTTTTTTCGCCTGCCATATTCAGCGAAGCCATGGAGCAGTGAATGGAATTGAAAAGGCAGCCAATTCCAGATGCATTCAAGGAAATGCTCTTTCAGACAGCCTGTATTCAGGCATTGCAGCTCCTTCCACAGACAATTCAAGGGCAGTTTGGATGTTGCTGTGAGCTGTAAGTATAGCCAGAGTTTGGAGGCAGACAAGAGCTTTGGAAGGTTAAACCCCACTCCTGCTTCCAAGTTTAAATCAGTCTCCCAACTACTGCACATTCAGGCAAAGGCTTCCAAGGAGGTGGAATAACATCCCACTGCCTGATAGGAGCTTTCTTGTGCCTTGTTCTGCATTAACTGATCACAGTAGTTACCAATGAGGGCTTCCTGGAGCAACTGGGCTCCATGTCTGATGAGGTTTGACCTTGTTCTCTTGTGATTCCCACTGAAGTGGCTGAAATGACTCTGATGCTTTTGCTGGTGTGAAGGAAGTCAGGCTTACAGGTCAGGAGGGGAGTGAATCAGGAGAGGATAGTGGATCCCTGAGCACAGAGCCAAGGCTGTCTCTCCCTGAGCAGGATGTGGCCACGGTGTCTTGCAAAATCCCTGCTGGAGCAGAGGGCTTGGCTGTCTTCAGTATGAGGGTGGCAAGACTCTGGAATAGGTTGCTCAGTGAGGTTGTGGATGCCTCCCTCATGGGGGTGTTCAAAGCCAGGCTGGATGAGACCTTGAACAATCAAGTCCAGTTGAGAGGTGTCCCTGTCCATGGAGCAGACGGTCTGTAAGGTTCCTTCCAATCTGAGCCATTCTGTGACTCTGATTCTGCTTCCCAGATTTTGTTTGTTCTGAAACCCTGCTGAGTGCAGAGGAGGTTGGACTAGATGACCTTTAGAGGTCCATTCCAGCCCAGACCATTCTATGGTTCTATGATTCTATGGTTCTACGATTCTGTGGTTCTATGATTCTATGGTTCTATGGCTGTATGAATCTGTGGTTCTATGAATCTGTGGTTCTATGAATCCATGATTCTATGGTTCTATGATCCCGCTTCCATCAGGATTAAGAGGACAAGTTAAACAGATGTAGAAGAACTCAATCTCAGATTGAAAATAGCAGTGGCCTTGTTCAACAGTTAGAACAGTCAGCCATTGGAATACTTTCCCAAGGGAAGCAGTGAATTCTCCTGCACTGCGCAGTTTTAAGACTTAGCTTGAAAGGGTGCTGGGCCAGCTCATTGCAACTCTGCTATTGCCTAGAAAGGTCAGAGCAGGTGATCTTTGGGATCACTTCCAAGCTGGCATTCTGTGATTCCATCATGCAGTGTGCTCTTTGGAGAGAAACACCAAGAACTCTTTCTGATGACATGATACAGCAAGAAGAGGAGGTTTCGTTAGGACTTTGTTAGCATTTGTGTGAGCATCTTAAAATGCCATGGGGGTGTCTGGATCTGCTCCAGCACTGGCAGAGAGGGAACTACTATTAAAGGCCACTTCCTTTTCAGGGGAAATGGATAAAATGATGCCTGGGAAGGTCATGGCCTTTTAAAAACACTTGGGATCTTAGAATCATTTCAGTTGGAAAAGACCTTTAAGATTGCTGAGTCCAGCCACTCCCTGACTCTCCCAAGCCTGGTGCTAAATCATGGCCCTCAGCACCACATCTCTGCCTCACACCTCCAGGGATGGGGATTCAGCAACCTCCCTGGGCAGCCTTTGCCAGTCTTTGAGAACCATTTCCATTGAGAATTTTTTTTTTCTAATGTCCAACCTAAACCTTTCCTGGTGCAACCTGAGAACCTCTTGTCCTACCACTTGTTACTAGGGAGAAAAGACCAACCCCTACCTGGCTCCAACCTCTTTTCAGTGGTTGTAGAGAGTCAGAAGGTCTCTCCTCAGCCTCTTTTTCTCCACACTAATCAACCCCAGTTCCCTCAGCTGCTCCTCAACAGCCCTTCCCCAGCTTCATTGCCCTTCTCTGACCCTGAATCTCTTATTACTGATTTCTTTTGCTTTCTGGATGTTTGTTAGAGGTTTGTTGCAAAGAAAAGGTGTCAGACTTTGAAGCTAAATTTCAAGTAAAGCCCTGTTCTGTGAAGAAGAGGGACTTCTCTCTGCATTATCAGCTTGATGACATACCTCTGAGGTAGAGCTGGAGACAGAAGGCACAGCAGCACTCAGGGTATTTTGCTTGAATGTAGAAGGTCTCTGTCCAACTCTTAGTGCTGCTATTACTGTCATTATTAGAATGTAATTGTGGTAGACCCCCTAAAAGAGCTCTTCAGTTCTCCTCCTTCTCCCAGGCTGCAGCTCTGGGGATTTCTGCCTGGATCCCTGTCATCAGACAGCATTTCCTGTTGGATTTCTAATTAAAATGACAGCCTTTAGGGACTGTCCATCACATATTAATGGAGCTTTAAGAATATTTTAGGTAGGGTTTAAATACTGCTTTGAAACATCTTTGTTCGTTTTTCTATAGGCAGCCAAATGTTCCCTGTGCAACCACAGCAGGAATTAGCTTGTTGTGCTTTCAGAAATATAATCTACACGCTTTGCTGCTTAAAAAAACAGTCTTCCCTGCCCCAGATTCTTGCAGCAGATAAAAAATGCACCCAAATTTCTCCCTTCTTAACTCTTTTTCTGGGATCAGTGTGACCTCTGTGCATGTGAACGCAGTGGTTGTGCTTCCTCCAGCAGCAGCTCTCATTCCTCTGTATCTTTTGTGGGAAGGGGCAGGTATTCTGAGGTACATTCCTCAGGGAGTTATTTTGGCTGTGCTGTCCTTTTAAGAGATGCTGGCTTTAAGGTGCACATTGCAAGACCCAGAAGGTTGTGTTGCTGTTATTGCTGGCAAAGAGTAGGAGGGTGTTTGTCTCCTTTGCTTCTCCTGGGCTGGATGTGACATGTGTGACACACTGTATGCAAACGAATCTGCACTGAAATCCTTCAGTGCTCTGCCACTGAACTGTGGAGGGCTCCTGAAGATGATTCAGACCTTTTCTAACGTAAAAGATGTGAAAATCTAGGGAGTGATGGGCTGGAGAGCAGCCCTGCAGAAAACGACTTGGTGCTGTTGGGTGAGAAGCTGGACATGAGCTGGCAGCATGCACTCAGAGCCCAGAGCAAGCTGTGTCCTGGGCTGATCCCCAGCAGTGTGGGCAGCAGGGGCAGGGAGGGGATTCTGTCTCTCTGCTGTGCTCTGCTGAGACACCCCCACCCCCCTTCAGTGCTGAGGCCAGCTGTGGAGTCCTCATCACAGACAGGGACCTGTTGGAGAATGTCCAGAGGAGGCCACCCAGGACTAGAAGGCTGAGCCACTCTACTGTGAGACCAGGCTGAGAGAGTTGGGGTTGTTCCGCCTGGGGAAGAGAAGGCTCAAGGGAGACCTCCTGGTGGCCTTTCAGTGCTTAAAGGGATGATCAGAAAGATGGGGCCAGACTTTTGAATAGGACCCTTTGTGATGATTTGGATGGAAAGAGGCTAGATTCAGGCTAGATACAAGAAAGAAAATATTCACTGTGAGGGTGATGAGATCCTGGTCCAGGTTGCCCAGAGAGGTGGGAGATGTCCCATCCCTGGAAACATTCCAGGTCTAAGCAACCTGGTCTAGTTGCAGATGCCCCTGCTAACTGTAAGGGACTTGGACTAGATGACCTTGAAAGGTCCTTTCAGCCTAACCCATTTTGTGAGCAACCAGGTCTAGTGGAAGGTGTCTCTGCCCATGACAGGGGGGTTGTAACTAGATGGTCTTTAAGGTCCCTTCCAACCTAACACATTCTGTAAATGTGAATCCCTGATTTCTCTGGTTCTTGTTGAACGTAGCAGTTTCTGTCAAAGCAATCTAGGAGAAAAAAAAACAAACAAAACAACAATACCTCAACACGACAAACAATTTAAGTGCTGCAAGGGACCACTCAGCAACATACCCAGCAGCCTGGCACACCTTTCCCTGGGATCTGTCCATGGCTGCAGCCAGCAATTGTTATCCCTATGATGAGAAGTGCAGCAGTTATATCATCTGCTGTTTCTGGAGGATTGCTAGCAAGAAAAAGAAAGTGCTCTAAGTGGAGCAGCAGAGACTTTGCAGGCAAACGCTCAGCTCTTCTGAAAATCAGGCCATCCTCAGCCTGAACTTGGGTCTCTGTAGCAGTGTCCCCAAGCCTGCAGGTGGAGGAGCCTTCATCACCGTGGCTCACACTCTCTGCCTCGGGGCATCTGCCAGACAAAGGCAAATCTCATGAAGTTCAATAAGGAAAAGGAAAAATAAGGGTCCTGCAAGGTTCTGCATCTGGGGAGGAATAACAGCAGGCACTAGTACAGATTGGAGCTGCCCTGCTGGAGAAAGACCTTGGAGTGCTGGTGGGCAGCAAGTTCAGCATGGGCAGCAATGTGCCCTTGGGGTCAGGAGAGCCAATGGCATCCTGGGGTGCAGCAAGAAAAATGTGGCCAGCAGGGCTAGGGAGGTTCTGTTCCTCCTCTACTCTACCCTAGTGAGACCACATCTGAAATACTGTGTCCAGTTTTGGGCTCCCCAGTTCAAGAAAGACAGGGACAAGCTCGAGAGAATCCCACGAGGATGATTGGGTGACTTGAGCATGTCCCCTATGGACAGAGACTGAAATCCATGGGGCTGTTTAGTCTGGAGAAGAGAAGGCTGAGAGGGGATCTGATCAGTGTCTATCAATATCTGAGGGGTGGGAGTCCAGTGGGTGGGACCAATCTCTTTTCAATGGTGCACAGCAATAAGCCACAAACCATGAATACGAATAGAAACAGAGAAGATTTTACCTCAATATGAGGAGAAACTTCTCCTTGGTGCGAGGGTGACAGAGCCCTGGAGCAGGCTGCCCAGAGAGGTTGTGGAGTCTCCTGCTCTGGAGACTTTCCAAACCTGTCTGGATGCATTCCTGTGTGGACTACCCTGGGTGATCCTGCTTGGCAGGGGGTTTGGACTGGATAATCTCTGGAGGTCCCATCCAACTTCAAATGTTCTGTGATTCTGGTTCTGTGAAAGGTCTGCAGGCCTGCCAGGTCCCTTCCTCTCCTGGATGCTCCACTAACAGCAAAAAACAAGGCCAGGGTGGAAGCTGTGCTCGGTTGTCGTGGTTGTAATGGAATTAAAGTGGCGGATTGAGTTAGGTGGGAAGTGCTCAGTCTGCCTGCAGAGCAGAAACCATCCTGGCAGGCTGTGCTGCACTGTGAGTTGCAAGTAGTGATGCTTTTGTACAGAGAGACAATCACAAGTAACACAGCACCCACCTCAGCAGGAAGCTGCAGTGCTTAGTATCACAGAATGACAGAGTGCTAGGGCTTGGAAGGGACCTCTGAAGATCATCCAGTCCAACCCCGCTGCCAGAGCAGGATCACCCAAAGCAGATCACACAGGAACATGTCCAGGTGGGCACTGAAATCATCTAGAGATGGAGACTCCACTACCTCTCTGGGCAGCCTACTCCAGTGCTCTGCCACCCTCAAAGTAACAGAAGTTCCTTCTCATGTTTAGGTGGAATTTCAGATTATTGACTCTGTTTAACAACTTCAGCTGACACTTCAGCCTGATGCTTCAGGGAAATGCTGGCTGCAGAGCCAGGATATCGGTGTGAAAAAGTGGGTAGCTGCAGGCTTTTTAAAGAGCCCCCTCCTCTCAGCTCAGTTGGGCTGCTGCTTCTCTTCCTGGTTGCTGCTGTAGGTCCCCATACAGAGGGGGGGGCCATGGGCTGAATTCTTGCAGGGAATGAGCCTATAAACACTCCTGCTTCCAACCACTGGAGCCCAGTGTGGGGTAAAAGACTTCAACAGAGGGCTATGAGGGATGAAGGGACTGGAGTATCTCTCATATGAGGAAAGGCTGAGAGACTTGGGGCTGTTTAGGCTGGAGAAGAGATGGCTGAGAGGAGACCTTATGTCTACCAACACCTGAAAGATGGCTGTGAGGAGGATGGAGCCAGGCTCTGCTCAGTGATCCCAAATGACAGGAGGAGGGGCAATGGACATAAACTCAATCACAGGAAATTCCATCACAACATGAGGAAAAAATTTTTCACTGTGAGGGTGCTGGAGCCTTGGAGCAGGCTGCCCGGAGAGGTTGTGGAGTCTCCTTCTCTGGAGATCTTCAAAACCCACCTGGATGCATTCCTGTGTGACATGCCTTGGGTGGTCCTACTTTGCAGGAGGGTTGGACTCAATGATCTCTGGAGGTCACTTCCAACCCCTAACATTCTGTGATTCAGTATGGTGGGGGTCTCACCTCTGTGTGCAAGCTCTTCCTTGCTTATGCAGAGAGAAGTGTCCTGAAGACACGCACGTGGTCATTCCCTTTTGGAATGTTCATGCTTTGGCTCAGCCTTTCCAACTGTGTTCTTCCAGACTTGCAAGCAGGGTTAATAAGGGTTACTCTGCATGTTGTCTGCTGATCCTGATTGAAATGCAAGGTGCATTAAAGAAGTACTAATTGATCAAGAGTAAGCTGCAGGAGTTCTGCAGTCCTTCAGCAGGTCTGCACTTAGGAGGCAGGATCTGATGAGTTGATGTTGTATCTAGGAGAGGTAATCACCAGAATCTGTGAGGCCGTTAAGTGACAGCCTTGGATTGTGAAAGATCTGTTGTGAAATTTAAGCTAAAGGATCCCAGTGGGACTGGGATATGAAGGCAGAGGCCAGTGGTAATTGCTTTTGTGACAGATTTCTCTGGAAGGCAACCTGCACTCCAGGAAGACAATTTTCTTTCTCATTTGAAGAGTCTGTTCTCTTGATCTGATTTTCTTTCTCCCGTGTTGTGGTTGTATGTTTATGGATACAAATCCAGCTGGCAGTTGCTAGTTCTCCAGTCCCATATGAAAAGGGATGAGGAGGCACTGTGGCAAACCAGGCCTTCCTTTTAGTCCACTCTCCTGCTCTTCACAGTGATCCAATATTTCAGAGAGAGCTTGTGATGAATTCTAAAACAATAGCCCTGAGATACTCTGCTCCATGGTGGATCTGTTCCTCAAGGTACTGAAAAGGAAGAATTTCAGCCAACTAAAGCAAGTTATTATTAGTCAGCCATTTATTTATTTAGGCCTGTATTTAATATCTTGCCAAGTTCCTGGCCTGGAGGGTTCCTGCAGCAAAACATTCCTTGGACTAAACTGCACGTTGGTTGAGAAAAAAAAACATTTCCTCTCGACATCTGATCTGTCACTGTGACAAAAAGGCCTCTTGTCTTTGGGAAGAGAGGATAGGTGAGAGCACTGAACCTATCCAGTGGTATCTCTTTCTGGCATGCTTGTGTCTTACCTGCCTGTCATTTTTATTTCATCTCTGGACCAAACTACCTCAGGAGATGCTCCAGAATAAGTGGGTTTTTAACTCCTACCTGTTAATTAGAGATCCCAAAGTACAGAAAAGCTGTTGCTTAGTGGAAGGCAAACAGCTTCAAACCAGCATGTGGCATGGCCCAGCTGTGGTCGTGATGTTGCAGCTGGGAGGGAAGCAGGTTGGGATCCCCTTTCTCAGAACACCTTCATCAACAACCTGGATGAGGGCACAGAGCACACTGTCAGCAAGTTTGCTGATGACACCAAACTGGGTGGAGTGGCTGACACATACTGCAGGGTTGTGCTGCCATTTGGCCAGACTTGGACAGGCTGAGAGCTGGGCAGGGTTCTACAAGGATAAGGGTACAGTCTGGCACCTGGGAAAGAACAAACGCAGGGATCAGTATAGGTTGGGGACAGACATGCTGGAGAGCAGTGAAGGGGAAAGGGACCTGGGGGCCTTAGTGGATGGCAGGTTGACCATGAGCCAGCAAAGTGCTCTAGGGGCCAGAAGGGCCAATACCATCCTGGGGTGGATTAGAAGGGCTGTGGTTAGTAGGTTGAGAAAGGTTCTCCTGCCCCTGTACTCTGCCCTGGTGAGGCCACATCTGGAATATTGTGTCCAGTTCTGGGTCCCTCAGGTCAAGAAGGACCTCAGGGAACTTCTTGAAATAGTCCATCTCAGAGTTGCTAAAATGAGTAAGGGAGTGGAACATCTTTGTTACAGGGAGAGCCTGAGGGAGCTGGGGCTCTTTAGCTTGGAGAGGAGGAAACTGAGGGCTGCCCTTATTCATGTTGATCAATATGTAAAGGGTGAGTGCCAAGAGGCTGGAGCCAAGCTCTGCTTGGTGACAGCACAAGGGGCAATGGGTTGAAGTTGAGGCATAGGAAGTTCCATTGAAACATGAGGACAATTTTTTCCCTGTGAGGTGACAGAACACTGGAACAGGCTGTCATGGGGGGTTGTGGAGTCTCCCTCTATGGAGACATTCAAAACCCACCTGGATGTGTTTCTGTGTGATCTGGTGTAGGTGATCCTGCTCTGCAGGGAGGTTGGACTGGATGAGCTTTTGAGTTCCCTTCCAGCTCCTAACATTCTGTGATTTCTCAGAATTGATGGGTTTTAATTTCCTGGCTGAAAACAGATCCCTGCTCCAAGGGAGAGGGTGGCACTGACCTAGGCAATGGCATAGCCTGATCAGTCTTGCTGTCAGCATTCTGTGTCACTGCTGCTCCGTGCTAACTGTTGGAATGACTTTGTGCCTAGGAGCTCACTGCACTCAGCAGGTGTTTTCCCACTTAGTGAAGTTTTGATCAGACCAGAAACGAGGTCCTTCTGGCATTCTGCAGCCCTGAACTTACCTACAGTATCTGAGTCACCCATCGATTCCCTCATCCTGCTGCTCAGCTGCCTTTGCCAGCCATGAATACCTGCACCGAGTGCCAGTCCAGCTCAGAGCCATGTGGACCAACCTCTCAGCCCACTTAGTGCCGTTTCTTGATGCCACTTCCAGGCCTTGAGGCTGTCAGCTTCAAACCAGTTTTGGGTGTTGTCTTCTACTCAGGTACTTATGCTTCCCTTCAGCCTCTGAGATATTTCCTTCCCTAGGTGTATCTATGTATAGCTACCGATGACTCTGGTCATTCTTAAAGTTCCAAAAAAACCTGTGACCTATTTCCAGAAGTGATTCATTGCTACCCTCTCAGAAGAACTACGATTCTCAAAGTTGCAGATAAGAGCCATGAGAGATTAAAATAATAATAATGATGGAAAAAAAAAAAAGAAAAAAACAGCCTAGGCAGGTGAGCTGCCTAATCCCCACTGAGAGTGAGGCACATAACCTACTTACAGCTCTGGGGGCTTCAGTTTGGATTTCTTTTTCCAGAGACATTTAACTATACCAAGAGGTGCTGTTGAAATCCCAAGCTGCAGGCATAGGAGAACATAAGCCCCATTGAAAAGCAAAGAGGAGCTTCCTCCAAAGCCACAGAGGGTCTTGAGAAAGCCCTGCCCCCCAGTCTTTGTGTGGTTTCACTCAGAAAATGGCATCGTTCCTCCTCCATACTGGAGGCACTGGGCACCTCCGCAGGAGGCTTACAGCTGGGCAGAAGCCAGCCCCAAAGGTTTGTTGCTGGAGGTTTAAAGCAGCCCATGGAGGGAAGGCAGTGGCTGAAGTGCTGGAAAATATTTTTTAAAGTCAGTGTCATGTTGCCGTGGTGACAAAAGTTCTTAAAATGATGAAGATTAAAGCCTAGGCTGGGAATGGTGGCATGGGGAGGGGAAGGGGAGCTGCTGTCATGGCAACCTCCACTCGGAGAGTGCAAGAGGCAAAAATGCATGGTGGTGGCAGGATCTTTGGGGGTTATATGTCTATATCTATCTACAACTGCCACTGATGCCAGCTTGCTCACTGCTAATTGCTGCTGCTGTTTCACCTTTCTCTGCTGTAAATATTTTCCAGTAGACACAAGCTTTTGAGGAGGAGAAGGCAGGAGAATGCCCTTTTCATTTTGGTATGGGCTCTCTGGTGTTCTCTGTCTATGGTCCCTCAGCTCCTACCCAGAGAAGAACTCCCATTAGCCAGAAGCAAGCAGCCTGGGAAGAGTTAAATAATCTCAGGAGGAGGCAGAGGCTTGCATCATGTTCTTACAAAGCTTTAACAGCACCAGGCTGCTGCAGGATGACTTCTCCCTGCCCTGCATGCACAGGCAATGCCTTTTCTTGGCGCTGAAATGGCTGTTTCTGAACGTGAAGGGTATCTCCTTGGCCTTTAGTTAGTACCCACCACACATAGGCAGCAAGTAGAGCAGGAGATCACAGCTAGCATCTCTAGATTTGGCTCAAAACTTTGCTCTCAGCTTCTTGTGCAACCTCTGTCAAGTTGCTTTTCCCTTTCTGTGCCTCATTTTGCCCATCTGGAATAAGAGAGGTCACACACTCACTGGAGATACTGAAGCATAGCAGATTAATGTCAGCCCAGCCCCTCGAGACCTTCAGCTGCAAAGTGCCACAGCAGCACAAAGAATTATTGTATTTTAAGTGTAAAACCTACTTGGATATCTCTCTTAACACCTGACACTCAGTGCACTCCCCTCAAACTCACTGCTCCCTCAACCCTGAGACGAGCACGCTCCAGTGTCTCCTCCTAATGAATCACAGACCTGACTCTCCTCCCACACTGACTCAAGGCAGCATCAGCAACTTCACTGACATTGATTATGTCATTTGGTGCAAAGCAAGCATAAAAAGAGATTCAGCCCCAAACTCTCACCTCCCTCTCAAACTTAATCTTCTGGCTAAAGTTTTCCTTGCTGGCACAGCAAAAACCAGGCAAGCCCAAATCCCACACCACCTCCAACTGTTGAGCGCATCCCCAAATCTGCACACTGCTTGCAGATGTATCTGTGCACCACAGATGATTTCCCATCCCTAGTCCATCTGCTCTGTGCTGGCTGGTGCTGCCAACGTTGTCCCAATACAATCTGGACCCCGAAGCTCCCTCTCATACCATTGCACCCTTCTGCCAAACACATTGTGTGATTAGCACAGCCCAAAGCTGGCTGACCCAAAGCTCATCCTTCACGGGGGACTGCTGCTCTCCAGTCCACTGTGAAGTTGCAAATAAGCTCAATTGCCTTCCTTTACAGCATTTTGCTTCCTAAACGAAACCCTTTTGCAGCAGCCCAGTCCCACCAACAGCTGCCTCAGGAATTCAGAGTTCTTATCTTTGTATATCTCAGTGGCAAGAACAGTCCTTTGCCCAGCCTTCCAAAAGACCTGAATGTGTGACCTGCTCAGTTGCTCCAGCCAGCAAACCTCTCGGAGTAAAATTAGTTTCTATTTTGGCACAGCTTAAACATAACATCACTGTGAGAATGAACAGAAAGTTGAGGAGGGTGAGGAAGGAGCAGGTGAAAGGGCAGCATATTCCATAGCAGCATCAGGACAGGCAGAACAGCCATGGAGATCTTAGATGTTGCACTCCCCAGTAGTGTGGGTCTATTCACCAGGCTGAACTGTGCCTTTTCTCTCTCTCAGCTCTAATTTCCTGTGTGTCCTCACAGTGTCTGTGCTGCTCAGGGCTTTTGGCTCTGTGTGTGCCTTGTGTATGCTCATAGCTTCCATGCTTCAGTGCTCTAATAGGTGTGATGCTGCCTTTGCCTGCAGAGGGCTTTTCCTCCTGGGGGAAGCCCATCCTCCTGGTTCTCCCAGTTGTTTGTCTCTCCCCTCTCTTCAGCCTCCCAGGGTGGATCTGCACAATGAGGCTTCCAAGCCCTTCCCCCGTCACATGGGTTGTGTCAGTCAAGGTTTGCTGAGCATGGAGAAGGTGACATTTTCCCCCCTTCCATGAGAATTTATAGAACTGTTGAGGTTGGAAGAGACCTTTGAGATCACCATGGCAAACATCTCACCTAGAGCTGGCAGTCCCACCACTCTGCTACCCCCAAGCCACTCACTGTCACTAAACCGTGTCACTTAGCACCACTTCCACACATCTTTTAAATCCCTGCAGGAATGGTGACTCCACCACCTCCTTGGGCAGCCTCTTCAGTGCCTGGCAATCATTTTTGGGAAGAAATTTTTCCTGATATCCAACCTGAGCCTCTCCTGGCACAACTTGAGGCCATTTCTTCTTGTCCTGCCACTTGTTGCATGTTAGAGGAGATCAAGCCCCACCTCACTCCATCTTCCTTTGGGGTCATTGTAGAGGGTGATGAGGTATGCCCTCAGTCTCCTGTTCTGAAGGCTGAACAACCCCAGGTCCCTCAGCTGTTCCTCACCAGCCCTGTTCTCCAGACCCTTTGCCAGCTTCATTGCTTTTCTTTGGACACACTCCAGCACCTCAGTGCCCTTGGAGTGAGGGCCCCAAAACCGAATGTGCACTGATTTGTGGCAGTGATCTCTAACTGAACAAATTCACTGGTTTTGCAGGGAGCTGCCTTTAGTTTGCAGAGTGACCACAATGAACAAGAGCCCAACTACAGAGGATGATGCCCAGCCAGAGATTAGACAGGAGATAGGCACCAACACTGTAGCTGGTGATGCAGGGACTGAGCACAAGCACACTGCAGTAAGCTGGCTAACAAGGTGTTAGACGCAGGAAAGCTCTTCTCAGCAGCCACCTATCCCTAGCGCATCCAGAGATGAGCAGGTAGGTTTGCAAAGGTAGCTAATGCCTCTGTGAGGGAATTGTGCCCTTAACCTCTATTATCTACTAAAGCCAGGTAGAGAAAAGATGAGAGAAAGAGCTGTCAATGTTCTTCCACATAGTCCACAAACACTCTTTCCTCACACACCTATTTCCTCACAGCAGAACACCCTCAACTCTGACTCTAGAGCACTCAGCATGCCCTGTGATGGTGTTTTCATGCTCTTTTGGGGTTTGGGTTTCCTTTTAAGGCTATTGGGTTTTTTTTTTTTTTGTTTGTTTGTTTTTTTAAGCTATAAATTAAGACTAAATTCTTTGCTTTCTATTAAGCTGGAGCAGTGTCACAGCTACTTGGTCATCCAGAGGGGATGTATCACAGTCATGTATTAAGCATGGTCTGGAGCAGTGTCACAGCTACTTGGTCATCCAGAGGGGATGTATCACAGTCATGTATTAAGCATGGTCTGGAGCAGTGTCACAGCTACTTGGTCATCCAGAGGGGATGTATCACAGTCATGTATTAAGCATGGTGTGGATACATCCTCTCCTCAGCAGAGGCACTGGCTCAGGACCAGCAGGATTTCTTCCTTTGGATGCAGTGCTACAGAATCACTGCTCTGCTGCTGGTAGAGGTAGTGAAGGGCAACAAACAGTTCCACTGTGTTCCTGCCGCGCAGAGTCTGTTCACAAACCCCGGGGATGGAAGAAAGTCCTGTGCAGAGCCAGCCTTCAGCTGAGCCGCTGTGGATGCTGTTAGCTCTCCCTGGCAGGGTGTTTAGCTCTGGCTCAGCCGTGCAGGCTCCAAGCACCATCATTAGCATACCTCTGCCGCACAGTCCCCAGACCCTCAGGACAAGCCGTTTGTTCCACCTGCAGCACCTCTGCTACATGGGGAGCCAGCAGGGAGGTGCAGGCACAGCCCAGGCTGCAGAGCCCAACATGCTGCAGAGCCAAGCACAGAGACAGAGGCTTTGCTGGAGCTGGAGCTGGTGCAGTGTGCTTGGGCTGAGCTGCCTCCCTGCACGGCACTCCCTGTGCTGTCCTCTCGGTGGGCTCTCACCCTGCACCATTCTTTTGGTGGTCTCTTATCCCACGGTATCCTCTTGATGGGTTCTCATCCCACAGTGTCGTCTCAGTGAGCGCTCATCCTGCAATGTCCTCTCAGTGGGCTTTCACCCCACAGCGTCCAGTCAGTGGCCTCTCACCCTGCGGTGTCCCCTCAGTAGGTTTGTACCCCACAGTGTCCTCTCAGTGAGCTCCTGTCCTGCAATGTCCTCTCTGTGGGCTGTCAGCCCACAGTGCCCCCTCAGTAGGTTCTCACCCAGTAGTATCCTTTCAGTGGGCTCTCACCCCACAGTGTCCTCTTAGTGAGCTCTCATTCTCCAATGTGTTCTTGGTGGGCTCTCACCCCACAGTGTCCTCTTAGTGAGCTCTCATTCTCCAATGTGTTCTTGGTGGGCTCTCACCCCACAGTGTCCTCTTAGTGAGCTCTCATTCTCCAATGTGTTCTTGGTGGGCTCTCACCCCACAGTGTCCTCTTAGTGAGCTCTCATTCTCCAATGTGTTCTTGGTGGGCTCTCACCCCACAGTGTCCTCTCTCGGTGTGCCCTCAGTCTCTTGCTGCAGCCCAGCCTCCGTGGCCCTAGAGAGAGCTGCACTACTGCAAGATTGATGTTTGGGATCTGAGCAGTGATGGTGACCTGATGGTTTGGAGGGCCATGGCATGCTTTGTGCCAGCATCAAATGCCACCCCTGATGAAACACCAACTCCTGATTCTAGTCGAAGCCCTTGTTCCACAGCCAGAGCCAGGTGCCTGCTTCTCCAAGATGTCCTTGAGTGCTTCCAGCTCAAGCAAGCAGGACAGAGGAATCCTGCTGCAGCACTGAGGATGACAGCACAGGGTACTTACGAGGCTGACAAGATTTCAGATCCATGCTGATAGGATCCTGAGAGCTTGTTCTGTTGAAGTGGGATTTCCAGGATGGAGCTCTTACATAACTAGAGATGACTTTGGTGAGGGAAGTTTTGGTCCTCCCACTCTTCCAGGCTGTCCCTTCAGAAAGTGTTGCAGGATGTCCTTTGACCAGAAGGGCAGGGCTGACTTAGTAGCAGGCATTCTGAAGCCACCGCTTGATTTTAGACCATCTAGAAACAGGGATGTTAGCTCTGTCTGAGGAGATCGTTGGAAAATGATACTTTGAAGCATGAATCCTTGCTTTGTCCTTGTGGTGGTTCAGCAGTTACTCGCCCCATCCCCCCTCCACACACACTTTGAAATAGCCCAGGCTAGGATTCAGCCAGCTGGAAGTTAATAAATGAAGCTATATATTTACAGCTTTGCACAAAATACAAGCAGATATTTACAAGATATAACAGATATTTACAGAAATAAACAGTTAAAAGGTAATACAGAAACACCACACCCCACCCACAGATCAAAAATCCCTCAGAGGGGTTTCTAACCACCCAACCACCTTACCCCCTTCCCAGTCTTATCTCACCATCTGTTTTATGCACCAGATAAGCAAAGGTAGGTCAGCCAGGGGGATTAGCAGCAGGAAAGAAGTTAGTGAAAATTATTCAGATCCAGGTAAGAAGGCAGGGAGAGACATGCGGCAGCCAGAGTAGCTCAAGCAGCTCTGTCTTATCGATGTTTGGGTTACAACTCTTAAACATTTTTTTATTTCTTTTTTTCTTTCTGTAAACCTATGAGTAAAGTAGCATCATCAATGTTTTCCTTTCTCAGCCTATAGTCTAATTTCTCATTCAAATCCTCCAATTAGTTAAAACCAGCACAGTCCTTTTCCTGCTCCTCACTCCTTTCTTCCCAATCACAAGCAGCAGAAATCTGGGAAGCATGAGCAGTTCCAGGGGCAGAAGGAGCTGTGCTGCTCTGGGACCCAGCCTGGGTTGTGTGACAAGAGGACAAGAAAGCTCTGAGTGTTAATGATGAAAGCCAGAGAAGTTCCCATTACTGTTCACAGTCCTCTGTTTGTGGACCAGCTCTTCCAGAATGTTTCTTCTCCACCTCTCCCTGGCAAGCTGCAGATTGCTTTAGGGCTCTGCAGCAGTGGTTTAAACACTCTCCACTGTGTTGGGAGTTAGTGACCCCTGCAACACAGTTACCTGAGCTTCTTCTCAGTGAATGGTGCTCCTTCACAGCCCGCTTCCAGCAATTCCTGTGTGCTGCACAGTCAGTGTTTCTTATTTTTCTCTTGCACATGAGTGCAAATGTACTCCAAGGAGTGGATATGAGCTGCTGACTCCTGAGAATGATGCTCGAGACTGGAATCGTCAGACACTTACAGTTGGAGTTAATCACCTATGCTTACTTTATGGGCAGCAGAGAGAAACAGGAATCCCTAAGCTGCTGTTTTTCTCCTTCTCAGATCAATAAGAGCCATAAACCAGAGGCGTCACCCTCTGGGGGGTGTATTTCTATCCAGTGACTGTAACGATGCAGTCTAGATCTCAAGGTCCAAAGCAGGTGAGCTGAAGCCACTCGTCCATAAAGCAAATACCTTCTCTACCTGTGGGAACATCCATGCCCTACACAGCCAGTGTTACACAGGGGCAGGACTCTCCTCCCCTTTGTGCTTCAGCCCTAATGGCTCCTAAGCCCACAGGTGGGTTACATGGCAGGGGGAGACCACCCAGCAGTGAAGGCACAGAGCTGCCATTTCCCAGCTGCCAGCAAATGTGTGAGCTGTTAGTGCATGAGGGGAGGCAGCAGCAAACACACTCATTCATTCCTGTTTCTCGGAGGTGCATTGAAGAATGAAGGCTTCCTGCCCTAGCCTGATTAGAATAGATTCCAACTGTCACATACAAAGCTCAACAGCCACTCACCTTTCCCCTAAACCATGCTTTCTCTCAGCCTATTCACTCTCTGCGTGGAATATATTAAAGGAAGAAAGTCACTTGCTAAATCTGACAGGGTTTCTCCCTGTCCCTGGCTGGAGTTCCCTGGCTTACAGGAGGGCTGCAGCTCTTTGAAACACACGCACAGGAGGGGGAAAGGAAAAGTCATTAGCTCACTAAAACCCTGGAGATACAAAAGATCCATTCAGGGATCCTTCTGCAAACTGCTGCTCTGGCTTCATTAAAACCCAGCCCGTGGCTGTCACTCAGGCTGGATTTGCTTTGGGTTATCTAAATGAGAATGATCCTTTCTGCAGTGGAAGGGGAAAAAAGGATGAAACCAGTAGGAATTACTTGTTATGAATTATGTGCTCAGCTTTCATACTGACCTATTGAGCCAACACTGAGAGCTGGATTTCCTAGAGCAGCCTTTCATGCTGGATTTCGGATGTTTTCTTCTTTTCAGCTCAGAAATATCACTAGAATGGCCTTTCTCACACAAGGTGACACTGTAGACTCCCGCTGCATCTTGCATTCATCAGAAATTCTGGAGTTTAGAAAGAGTTCTCCAAACCATTCAATCCTTCTGGTTCCTTCTCAGTCTGGATTGAGCATGGTGGCATCTCTCAAGGCGTATGTGACCTCCTGGCATCCTGATTAGTTGGAGAAGTGTGGAAACAGGCATTGAAATTGAGCAGCTAGCTCTGACAGCAGGGTGATGAGCCAATTTAGTCAGCTCAGCTGACTAAAAACCATTCCTGTCTTTGGTAACAAAAGTTTGCCAGCTGTTGAGCTGCTTGAACTGATTCCCTCGAGTGGCTCATCCCTGGTGCAGGCAAAGATGGCAGGTAGAGGATGCCATGGATGGTTGGGTGGAGCAGGACTGAGAGAGCAGGAGGGGCTGCAGTCAGAAGGAAACAAGTTCTGGTGACACCTTCTAGCTGATGTATCTGGTTTAGGACAGGGCTGATAGAAATATACCTCGAAAGGGGGTGGTGGGGGGGGCACTGTCATACAGGCCAGAGTGTATGGAAGAGCAAGAATAGAGCTGGGCCATGCAGTCTCAGCTGGTTCACAGTAGTCTTTTTGCTCCTCACATTCCCCTGCTTTTTGTTCCCTTCATAGAATCATAGAACCAGAGAATCATTTAGACTGGAAAAGGTCTTTAAGATCTTTGTGTCCAATCATTAACCCAACTCTACTAAGTCCAGCACTAAACCCTGTCCCTCAGTACCACAGGAGCTGACAAAAGGGATTCACACACAGCTGTCCAAATATTCCACCACTCCTCTACCAGAAGCAACCAGGATATGCGTAGGGAGCACTGATTAACGTTTCTCCGGATGAGGCTCTAGGGCAGGAGATGTTGGTAGAGCTGAGACAAGGCCAGGCCTCTGTCCATCCCAGCTCTGTCATGAACAGCTGTGATGACAGAGCAGCATGTGGGAGAGGATGACAGATATGTTTGGGGTCTCTCTTTTCAGGGTGATGTAGGTAGGCTCCTCTAGCTGGAAGCCAGCACATCGGGAGGACCTTACTGGATCCAAACTACTGCCGAGTGATAGTTTGAAGGTCTCTCTTCATTAACCATATTCATAGAAGAAACCAGAAAGTGGGATCTATGCTGAGCCACATGGGGCCAGACATGCTGTCTAGAACTCCTCTCTGTGGCATTTCCACAGGAGGGTGGTTGAATCTCCATCCTTGGAGGTATTTCAGAGCTGCAGAGATGTGGTGCTGAGGGACGTGGTTTAGCATCAGACTTGGTAGTGTTAGATAATGGTTGGACTCTATGATCTTAAAGCTATTTTCCAAGCTAAATGACTATGATTCTATGTTGTGAGGTAGGGAAACCCAGACTTGGGCTCCTCTGTAGTCAGTAGCAGATGTGTCTGTCATCACAAAGCTGGACGTAGAAGAGCCAAGAACTCCCAGTGTCTGCACAACACGCCACCCACAGGACAAAATTCTGCCCATCAAGGAATTCTTTGCTGCAGCTTTCAAAATAGGGCAGCTGGATCTCTCAGTGTGTCCTGCGTATGATTAGGGGTGTGGACAACATGGCCACAGAGTCCCTCTGCAGTAGAGAGCTGCTGCAGAGTTCTGGTTGCCGTTGCCTGCTTTTGGGCTTCCTCGCTGTGCAGCTGTACCACATTTCTCTCTTCTCTCTTGCCCACCTGCACGTAAACCTGGCAGTGACACAGAAGCAGAATACAAGAAATAAAAGGCAATGACTGGATCAGACCCTGTTCCAGAATTCTCTGCTGAGTTTGAGACCATTCTTTCTTGCATTTGATCCTTGCAAAGACCACATCTGCCATCCCAGCACAAAGACAGATGTCTGCACATAAGACACTGTGTCCAGGTGGCCCAGAAGTCCAACAGCCTTCTGCCCTGGATCAGCAATGGTGTGGCCAGCAGGAGCAGAGCAGGGATTATCACCCTGCACTCAGAACTGGTGAGGTCATGCCTTGAGTACTGGGTTCAGTTTTGTGCCACTCACTCCAAGAAGGATGTTGAGGGGCTGGAGTATGTCCAGAAAAGGGCAACAAAGCTGATGAAGGATCTGTAGAATTGGGCTGGGGAGGAGCAGCTGAGGGAACTGAGGGTGTTTAGTGTGGAGAGAAGGGGGCTGAAGGGAGACTTTCTGGCTCTCTAGAACTCTGTGAAAGGAGGCTGGACTGAAGTGGAGGTGGTCTCTTCTCCCTAGTATCAAGTGGCAGAATGAGGAGAAATTGCCCTGGGTTGCACTGGGGTAGGTGTGGGTTGGAGATTAGGAAAAATTTCTTTGCTGCAAGAGTGGTAAGGGTTTGGAACAGACTGCCCAGGGAGGTGGCGGAGTCCCCATCCCTGCAGGTGTTCAAGAAACCTGTGGCCCTGGCACTTGGGGGCATGGTTTAACAGCCATGTTGGTGTTGGGCTGAGGGTTGGAGGTGATGATCTTAGAAGGCTTTTCCAACTCAAACAATTCTGTGATTCTGTGACATCTTCCAGCATGGATCAGCATGCAGCATATATTCAACAAAAGCAGAAATCAGAGGGCATTGCAGTTAGAAAGATGTAATGGAGTTTGTTTGTGAGGAGTGCCTGATGGTTGTAACCAACATGAGTTATGGAGCCTTTCATATTTAATGTAAATTAGAAAGCAAAACCAGAGGGCAAGAAGGGTGCACAATGGTGATTTTGTATTTTGAGTTTCAGTCTGTTCTTTTTGCATACTGTGACTTAGCTGAGCTGATGCAGCCTTTTCTGTTACTTTAGCAAGGTGCTTGACCCTGAGACTGCATCTAATTATGTGGGGGTGGTTGTTTGGGGAGCTGCCATCTAATCTGCTACCTCCTGGCCCCTGCAGATCTTCCACATGACCTACGATCTGGCCAGCGCGGTGGTGCGGATTGTCAACCTGATTGGGATGATGCTGCTGCTGTGTCACTGGGATGGCTGCCTCCAGTTCCTTGTGCCTATGCTGCAGGACTTCCCTGACGATTGTTGGGTGTCCCTCAACCGCATGGTGGTAAGAGCCTTGCTCTGTCTGCTCCCTGACCATCACCAGTCCTCCATCCACCTCTCAGCACTAACAATGCATCACTCAGCTCCCTATTTCCCTTCACTTCCTTCCTCCGCTGTCCAGTAGGCACTTCTAAAGCCACAACACCATGGCCATGGAGGCTCCTTGGAGCCAGTCCCTGTAAGGAGACGCAGGAGGCTGCAGAGCAGGGAGCAGCCCCAGCAGAGACTGCTGCCTGCAGCAGAAGGCAGGAGCCAGGCTCCCCCTCCTGGCAGGAAACAGCAAAGAGCAAGAACGAAACCAGTTTGTGGGGATCTGCCACACTGAGCAGCAGATCGTAGAGCCACAGCTGGATCTGCTCCTTATTCCCGTTAGCAGTCCTAAGGAAACTATGGAGCCTTCTGCTCCATATCCACTTGAAGGGTGAGTGTGAGCACTCCCCTTTCTCGCAAGGCAACTGCACAGTATCTCATGAGGGTGGGCTGAGGGAGGCTCTGCCAAGGCACAGTTCAGCCTCCCACGGTGGGCATCTCCAGCCAGCCTTCTCCAAGCTGTGCCCCTCACGCTGCTGTTTGCTGGGAGCGAGGTTTCTACCATCTGCTGAGCACTTGGGGGAGCTCAGGGTACCTTTCAGCCCTCTCACTGAGAACTCAGAATCTTTTATTCAAAGGGACAATGTCCAGTTGATTAAGCAGCGCAAACTGACAAAGCTTTAAAAATTGCCTCTTGTTGCAGCTCTTAACNGGAGGGGAGGGGAAGAAAAGAAAAAGAGAATCCTCATCAGGCAGAGCAAATGTAAGATGGAGACAAGAGCTGCCAGCTCCCCATGCCTCCCACACGCCAAGCCGTGGGCACATGCTGCCCGTGCTGGAGAGCACTGAGCAGCCATCATCTGTTTGCTGCTTATTCCTTCCTTTCTTCCCTCTGCAAGATTATTTTCACTTGCTGCTGTTGGAAGGTGGCAGACTGACAGTTCTGGAGAGCAGAACCCTTTCCGTAGCTACAGAAGAAGAACAACCCATGCTGTTGCTGCCATTTCTTCCTCTGTGCTGCCTTTTTGTTACTGAGATGGCAGGAACAGCAATGAAAGAGTTGGGTCTCATTGTGCTTGTGCCATTCGACTTCAGAAGGACATCCAGCTCCTCATTCTGGAGACCTCAGAGGTGCAGGAAGAAATCCTCCCCTTCCCACGAAGTCACTTGGCCATGCTGCCCTTGCATCACAGCTTCAGAGCAGCAGATTTGAACCATGATTCCTTTATCCTAACATTTGGGTGGGGGCTGCTGTCTGATGGCAACAACATCTATTGGCTTTTCCCATCCAGCCCTGGGGGAAGAAGTAAAAGCTTGGATTGCAGACTTGCAAACCTGGGTGGCTCAAATGCTAGCAGATGAGAGCTGCAACACAAGCTGTAGAGCTGCAACACAAGTGAGCCAGGGGGTCAAGAGAACCAGGACTGCTGGTATCTGGTGGACAGAAAGCCTTCACAAAAGGCAGTAACCAACAGTGGCAGACACACATGGGGAGAGGAGGAGTAATCCAGTGCCTGGGGGACACCTGGCTTCAGTTTGCAGCTCTGTTCTGTGTGATCCCAGACAGGTTAGATGGGAGGCTCAGGGAGCTCTCCCTCCCCAGGTGATTCAAGAGAACCTCATGCTGGTGGGTATCTCTAACAGTCTGAGAGGCCTGAGGTTGTAGAGAGTAGGTTGCACAAATACATGGCACAAGCTAATGCAAATTGGCTCTGGAACACTTGTCACTCAGAGGCTTGAAAGCCAGAAAGCCACTATGTGTAACCCACTGGAACAGGGCTGCAAACCCACTGAGATCAGAGCCTGGGGATGAGGGAAAGAAGCTATCCTAGATCATCTAGAAAAATAGTTTCCTGGGCCAGCTTATGGTCAGAGCCTAGAAATTAGCATCAAGGTCACTGTGGGGAAGGGACAGGGTCTTGAAAGGTGGCAGGAGGCAGGACAGGAGGAAAAAAAATATTTACCCTAGCTACCATTCATAGTAGCAAGCCTAAAGAGAGGGAGGAAGGATGCATCTCTCCTGGAGACAGGAGAGTCTCCAGGAAGGGCAAAGAAAGGAGAGCCTGTCCAGAGCAGAGCTTAGGCAGGCAAGGACTCACGCTGCAGGACTTGTCTTCACAGCCCCGAGAGTCTGTGAAGCTGGGAATTAAACTTGCCTGGTGTGATCTTTTTCACTTCTCCTCTGCAGCTAAATCACCCTCACATCTTCCACTTAATAAAAGTGGGAAAAAAATTATCTCAGTGACTGTCTCAGAAATGGAACCTCAGGAAATTGGGTTGAAGAACTGAAGAGATGATTATGTGCCCTACCTGTAGTTTGGGTGACTTCCACTGCAGCAGCTGTACAGGAATGCACCAGCCCGGAGATAGCTTGCTTGGGTTTAGATCGTCCAACACAGAGGATAATGAGTTCTTCTGGAACCAAATAGTTTCTTTTTGTGATAAGGTTCTGTGCTCTGATGCCCTGGGAAGATTTCCAGATGCTGTCCTGGGACCAGTGGTGGATGTGGATGGCATGGTTAGCGCAATAAATGGTGTAGTGAAGTAACAGGAGAGGCCACTGAGGCACGAAACAACAAGGAACCAGTGGTCTGGATTGTTCTTGGGCTTTGGTACCAAGATCTTGATAGTAGTTTCTGTAGGGGCTCTGTTTGAGAGCTGAGGATGGATAGAGCTGGGAGGTGGGAGGCCAGGCTGGTATCTGTCAGTGACAGAGAGCAGGTAGGATGGATCTGGGGACATTCTGTACTGGCCTGGTCACAGCTTTGAGGAGACAAATATACTTAGTGCACAACTGCACTGGTTATAGTCAGGAGCCAAAAAGCTAGGACGGAAAAAAAAAAAAGAAAAAAGACTCTTCTGAAGCTGCTGAAGGCATGGGAAGCTGGAATTAAGTTGCCACACGCTTTGGGGGCTTTCTCCTTGAGCATGCAGGTGCTGCTCTTCCACTGCTCCCGAGTTTCCCACCCAGTCACTTGGCAGTCCATAAAACCAGCTCTTGATTCCAAGACAGCAGGCAAAGAAGATTCCTCACTTCTCATCTGCTTCATAAAGGTTTGATCCTCTTCCAGGGGACCTGTGAAGGGTCTGGTGTTGCCAAAACCATATCAAGGGCTCGACAAATCCCTGTGTGTTGGTGCTTTTGACACGGGCTGTGTTTCATCTTTAGCGGCTGTAGAAGGAGGGAGGCTTTGAGCGGTACACTGAAATCTCTACTGAGTTCTTTCTCGAGCAGCTGTGTGATGGCAGGGAAGGATGTTTGCAGTACTAATTGCTCAGCCCCAATCTCAGGGGCTTCAGCATTAGCTTCCCTACAGGGCACTTTATTAAAAACTGAAATGCTGGTGAGTCAGCTATGGAGCGGCATCTGCACGGGCAAGCAGCAGCTCCCCCAGACCCTTGCCTGGCAGCTCCTCGTCAGAGAAATCCAAGCTCTGCTGAGACCTGAAGCTGCTGCAAACACGTGGTTTGCTCCCTTGGGCGCTGTGCTGATCCGACAAACCCTGCAGGGAAGGAAAATATCCCCGTGGCAAAGGCAGCAGCCTTGCTCAGGAAACACTGTGTCTCCCCTCCTGCCAGAAAGAGAGCAGCTTTCCCTCTGAGCTTAAACCTCCTCCCCACCCCCAGTGCCTGCTTCTCATGTGGCTGGGCAAAGGAGGAAGGCAAATGGACTGCAGTATGTTACGTGGAAGACAGATCTTCTTTGTGAGCCTTCCCTGCTCCAGCAGATCCCTCTTAGGGGTGCAGAGCTGTGTTGATCATGCTGTATACAATTTGCCCGAGAGCAGCAAGAGCAGGGCTGCTTCACAGTGACCCCTTCACAAGCAGTGGTCCCACCAACTAGGTCAAAGTCCTACCAGTCCAAAACGGAGTGGACAGGGCAGAGCAGAGCAGAAGTGGGAGGGAGGCAAGGTGACAGTTGTGGCCAGGGTCCACCTAGGGAATCCCATTAGGAGCAGCAGGGCCTGAGGAGAGAAGCAAGGCTGGAAATAAGGCTGGGCACAGATAACCTAGCTGAGGAAGGGTCTGTGCTGAAGTGGGGCTCCAGGAGCAATGGGACAAGAGCAGTGCACTCAGAGCCCTGAAAATATCTCTTCTGTTAGGTGAAGGCCATGCAAAGTTCTCCTTGGAAATAAGCCCAGAATAGGCAGTCTCTGTCCAATGTGAAGTCTGACTTGTCATCTGCATTTCTCATCCCACTATTCTCTTCCTTTATACTGGATCAGGTTTGTTTACCTGGCCCAGCAGTTACAGTGTGGTCCAGGTTATGTTCAGAGGCTTTATTTCACAGCTTGATGTAAGTGATGTACAGTAGCAAACTCCGAGTAACAACTCTGCAGCCAGATAAGATCCCTGCTGAGACCAGTGTGGGAGTTCACAGGACTGAAATATGTCTTTTCACTACAAAACAGCTCCTTGGTACTGTGAAATGTGAGTGGTGGAAATCAGATACAACATTGTGTCACTGGACTATGCCCCTACTCCAGGAATTTGCCAGTACTTGTCTGTGCCTGCTTCTGTCTCTCCAGTCTTCTCCAGTAAGGGTTCCACCAGGTCCACTCAGGTGTCCTTCAAACCCAGAACATCCTTTGAGACACCAGACGCTTTCTTTAGGTGCTTTTCTGAGCTACTGCAGAACACAGCAACTGCCTTTGAAGAGTTCCACGGAGTTCCATGGCTCCAAGTCCACAGGAGTAGATCTGAGCAAAAGCATTACAGTCCAGACACTAATCCCAGGGAAACCCTCAGAGTGCTGCCAGTGTGGAGAAAGCACAGTCTGAGAAAGCACAGCAAAGCCATTTTAACTCCCTTCTGCAGATGCTCATCACTCTACTTCCCGCTCCTAGGAAGATGTGTCTGAGACAACATCACTCTTAACTATATTCCAGCACAGATCTGTAGCTCCATTTTTAGCTCACTTTGAGGTTTGGTTAACGAGGAATCATATTCTTTCTGCAGTTTAAGGCCTCATTTACCTCCCCTAATGGGCCATTTTAGCCACTCCAGTATATTTGAAGTAGTACAACCCTCTCACCCTAGGGACTGCTGTAGTAGTATGTGGAGTATAGGGTTGTGGCTTTTCCAGGAGCAAGCTGTGGCAGTGTGAGGCACCGTGATGGTGTCTAAACTGCCTTTGCAACCACTGCTGCTAGTCTGGCTTCAGGTTCTTGACCTGCCCACTTGTTCTCTGGAAACCAGGAGTGTGGAGCAGGCATCTTCTGATACATATTAGCAAAGACCTATCGCACAGACTGTGCTTTGAGGATCCAGCGCTCATGACAGATGCTCAAAGAGCTCAGAGCTCCTGTCCTAAAAGTTAATTGCTCTGAAAGGTTTCCCCTTCATGAAAGTGCCTTCTCTTTCTGTAGTCCTTGATGCCTTCTCCCAGCAGATCACATTGCTGAGGATTTTTTTTTTTCCTAAACACTTCGTGCTTTCCTCCAGCCCTCAGCTTGCCGTTACTCAGCACTCTGCTCTGGCTGGCACGAAGCAGGCTGTGCTCCCGGGGAGCCCTGGTGCTGCTGGGAATTGGGAGTTGTGACTTCCAAGCTTGGAGCTTCCAGGGAGCCAGAAGTGGTTCTGCAGGCTAAGGGAGCTTGCTGCTGTTGGTTGCTGTAGTTTTGGATGACTAATTCCGACAAAACACTGGCAAGCTTCCTCATCAAAAGCATTCCCAAGCAGCAGCTTGCTGGAAGAATGGCTTTTTAAACTTGAACCTGCCTGGTACACAGATGGTCTGCCTTAGGCTCTGATCATTCATGGCCGTTAAGGACCCTGGCAGCCAATTTCCTGATGTATCAAATTCCAGCTCAGCTATTATTATTCTGTCTACCCAAATTCCCTTTGGAATTTCAGCTTGTCAGGAAGGGACCGGACAGGTCACCTGCACAACTGCCCCTGCCCCAGTCGAACTGTGAATGTGCTGCCTGCCTTTACAAGTGAAGCACCATCTCAGGCAGAGGTCAGACAAGTGTAGTTGCTCCTGCCTGTTTTCTCAGGATGAGGATTTCCCTGCTGAAGCATGGATGAGAGGTGGGCTAAAGCCATTGAGCATTGTCAATTCTGTAAGTGCAGGGGACCACAGGACTGAGGGAAAGGCACTGTGGCTTCTGGAAGTGTTACCAGCAGGGGTGCAGAAATGCCTGTGTAAGGTGTGTGAGGTGCTGGATGCCTTCACAGATCACAGATGGGTCCTGGGTGGTAGAATAATGGACCCACCATCACTTCTTTGGCCAGGACTCCAGGAACTCCAACACAAGTGTGGGTGAGGCAAAGCAACAAAGCAAATTCACTACTTCGGTGCTTACACCTCTGGCAGCCTCCGGGATTGGATCCTTTCCGCTGCCCTGTACAGGATCCGAAGTGCGAATGCCTTTTGCTTGCATCTGCCGCCGGCTTCCCTTTGGGCTGCAGCTTCTGGCACATTGGCAAGCCGACTGCCTGGCCGGGGACGGGCACAGCAATGGCCACATTGTCTCTTGTCTCTCTGTCGACTCGAGCGCAGCTTTTTCCAGTGCAGGAGGCGCCCAGGTCCGCGTTTTGTTAGGGAGGTGAGCCCAGACAGGCTGGCGCCAGCAAGGAGCAGCCTCTTACTGGGGCTGTGAATGTGCTGCTTCTTCGGTGTCCGCTCCGCTGTCACTTCTGCTGCTTTGCCCTTCTTGTAGCGGTGTGAATCGGGGCTGTCTTGCATAATGTAACCCGATATGGGCAGCGGAAGCTATCGCCTGTCTTTGTCCGTGTGCTTATCTCCTAAGCTAGCATTAACGCTCTCCAGAGGTCCCAGCACCTCGCCACAGCTCCCAGTCGCAGCGGCAGCTTTGCTTCTCTTTCCTGCTTACAAGCTTACCGAAAAATTTCCATCACCAGCAGAGCTGTTTGTAGAGAGGTCAGCAGGCCCCCGCCCCGCTGTGATTAGATACCTTCAAGGAAGTGCCCAGTAAATTCCAGGGCTCCCAGCATTGCTGGTTACTGGTGCTGAGGCTGCTGCACCCCTCCGAATGAGCTCACCGAAGTTATCGCTTGCCTGTTTGACAAGCCACAAACGAAGCCTTCTGTGCAATGACCTTCTGAGTTGCTGGGGTATGTGTACCCGCACAGCTACATCCACGACGTTAACACCTTCCTAGGAGCAGGAAGCAGAGTGATGAGCGTAGAGGTTTTGTGCTGCAATGAATGTGACTGTAGCAGAGGTATTTTTTCACATACCTTGGCACAGCAATGTGCGATGACAGTGCATTTACTTTACAAGCAAGGACTTGCTAGCACAGAATACCCACAGGACACTAAATGTACCTTGAGCTCTTCTTTGAACTCAAGTTAATCAGAAGAGTCACGAAACTTAGGCTGCTTTTTCTTCCTGTTCCATGATGTAATTGCCGAGGTGCTTCTTGCGCTGGTTGCAGCAGGAGAGCACAGCGTGTCCGAAAGGAGCTGCTGGCTTCGGTTGGTTCATCTGATGGTTTATTGCATCTCGCAGATGAGACCATTTGTAGTTTCCTGAGCTCCCTGAAAGCAAAACAAAAGAAACCAAAACAAAGCCAACAGAACAAAATAAAAACAAACCAACCCAAACAAACAAAAGAAACCTCAAAAGAAAACAAAACAAAAAATCCAAACAAAAGAAACCCAAATAAACCCAAACCAAACCCCGAACCAGAAGTTTTACACCAAGAGGAACTTGCTCTCTGGACGTTATAATCTTAATTTTCTGCCATTCCCACCTCATTGGGTAATGAACAAGGATCCTGACCATTTCCTACATGGCTGGGGAGTGAATTTTCCCTATCTTGCTGCTGGCAGCCTGGCTCAGGCTCTTCTGTGACCAGTTTTCTGTTGAAGCCTCATTTCCCAGCAAGTCTAATCATTCGCTTCAGACCCTTCTCACACACGTGGGTCACTTTGAAAAGGCCCCAATGCATCATCTCCGTTTATCCTGGGTTATCAGTGTGGCAGGCTGTCTGGCTTCCCTTCTGGGAAAGTGTTGCTGGAATCTGTGACAACCCTGCCCGAAGATGAGTGCGCTTGGATCCTGTTGTTAACTCTTCCAAGAGTCAGATTGCTTGTTCAGCTTTGCAGAGATGCTTTCGCCGTGGGCTTTGGGATGTAACGTTGGAATGTGATGGGTTTTCTCGGGTGTGCTCTTCTGAAGTGTCTTGTCCCCCTGCTAAAGCAGCGTCTGTCTGTCTGTCTGTCTCTTTAGAACGATTCCTGGGGGAAGCAGTATTCCTATGCGCTGTTCAAGGCCATGAGTCACATGCTCTGCATTGGCTACGGGCAGCAGGCACCCGTTGGCATGTCAGACGTGTGGCTCACCATGCTCAGCATGATCGTCGGTGCCACCTGCTATGCTATGTTCATCGGCCATGCCACAGCCCTCATCCAGTCTCTGGACTCCTCCCGGCGCCAGTACCAGGAGAAGGTAAGGTCTGGACTTTGCAACCTTTCTGTGACCCCGGGGGTGGTTTCCTGGCTGGCTGTGGGAGGCCAGGGGGTCCTTGTGGGGCTGTCGGTGACCCATGTGAGAGGCCTGAGGTGCAACCTCTTCGGCACCACAGCAATTGGTTGGCAAACCCATCTGTTTGCTCAGGAGGAAATAGATGCAAGATCAGGTGAATAATAGGAGGGTGAGTGGGTGATTGTTGTTGTCTCTGCCTGTCTTTTCTAACTGACATTATCAGTGTCACAGGTATCTAGAATTATGTCACTTTTTCCTTTCCCAACTCTTCTTTCAAATCCCAAGTGACCTTTCCAGAATGTGCAGCTTTTGTTTAGTTTAGCAGGTACTTCGAAAGTATCTTGATTATTCACTTTAGGTCGTCCTGAGCGAACCTGCCTAACAAACCCCAAAGCACAGATCAAAGCTCAGGAGCTCCAAACAGGTTCCCCAGGTAGCTATCGAATTAATTGCACAGTGGTGGAGTTGCATAATGTAGGGCACAGATAGAAATGTCACCACTGATCAGGTTACCACTGCAGTAACTGGTGGGGAGGGGCTTGAGGAGATGCTGTGAATGTATAAGATGGCAAGGGGCAAATGGAGTCAGGCACCATGATTCAGCTGGTGAGGGATAATCATGGAACTGCCTCAGTTGCTACCCTCTTTCCATGCCTTCAAGATCTTGCTGCTTGCACAATTGCATTTCGTTGTGATAGGCAAAGGGGCTGCTGGTGCAATGGTACCTGAACCCCCAGGACACAGATAGGCAAAACTTTTGCCTTCACCTTCTGGTTGAATCAGCTGGCCTGCACCTCCACAAGACAGGAGAGCTAACTGAAGGGTGGCTGTGTTCAACTAAGAGTGAGGACTTGGGTGGCTCCAAGATGAGGAAGGGGCTTCACCACAAAAGCAGCAGGATCACAGCAGCATAGCATCACAGGATGTTAGGGCTTGGAAAGGCCCTCCAGAGGTTGTTAAGTCCAACCCTTCTGCCACAGCAGGACCATAGAGTCTAGCAGAGGTTGCACAGGAACACATCCAGACAGAGCTGGCAAGTCTCCAGAGAAGAAGACTCCACAACCTTTCTTGGGAGCCTGTTCCAGTGCTCTGTGACCCTCACAATAAAGAAGTTCTTCCTCATGTTGAGGTGGTGTGATGGTTCAGGAGTTCCCTGCCTGCCCCCCCTCCCCCACTTTTGGAATAACCCAGACTAGACTCCGCCAGCTGGAAGTTAGTGAATGAAACTTTACATTTACAGCCCAGCAATATATACAAGCAGATATTTGCAATATATTACAGAAATTTACAGCTATATACAGTAAAAAGGTAATACAGAAACACCACACCCCTCCCAGAGATCAGAATCCCCATGAGGGGTTCCCAAACACCCTTCCACCTTCCCTCCATTACCCAATCTTACGCCAGTATCTGTCTTGCCAGGTAAGCAGGGGACATTGGCTGGGGAGATGGGGGAGGTGGAATTGATTAGTTGGGTTACACATACAGCTGGAAGCCAGAGAGAGAGATCAGCAGCCAGAGCAACCCAAGCAGCTCTGCCGTATCTATGTTTGGGGTTTTGCTTTTGTACATCTCATTAAACATATGAGTGAAGGAGACATCATCATGTTTTCCTTTCTTAACCTATAATCTAATTTCTCATTGAAATCCTTCAATTAGCCTCAAACCAGCACAGGTGGAACTTCCTGTGCTGGAGTTTCCATCCATTACCCCTTGTCCTATCACAGGATGCAGCTGAGCAGAGTTTGTCCCCTCCCTCTTGATCCTTAGCCCTCAGATATTTATAAACATTGATTAGATCCCCTGCAAGTCTTCTCTTCAGCAGACCAAACAGCCCCAGGTCCCTGCGCCTCTCTCCATCAGGCAGTGCTCCAGCTCCTTCCTCACCTTTGTAGTCCTCCCTTGGACTCTCTTCAGTAGATCCCTGTCCCTCCTGAACTGGGGAGCCCAGAACTGGATGCAATATTCCAGGTGAGGTTTCACCAGGGCAAAGGAGAGGGGGAGGAGAACCTCCCTGGCTCTGCTAGCCACGCTCCTCTTAATGCACCAGAGCAGTTTACTTTCAAGCAGCAGCAAAAGCTCTCAATTAGTAGGGCTGAAGATGGCATAGGCAAGAAGGTGTTATCATCAAGGTCTCATGGATACTTTGGGTCTGAAGATTAAGAAGAGGAAGAGCTAATTGCCAGCCCTATTCTGCCCCTCCCAGCTGTTGATTTGGCCTAGGTGCAAGGGTAGCCCTTGTTCAAGTGGGTACATGATGAGCAGCATGCAGAGGCTGGGTGGATTTGAAGTTCAGGGAGGAGGTGGGAGAAAGGATTTTCTCGATGGCTTAGGAACAGGTTTGAGACGTGGAGATTACAACACAGAGCCACAGAAACAGAGTAGGTCAGAGCAAAGGAGACAAGAAGCTGCACTGTGATCTGAGCATAGGGAAGGTCTCAAACCGTAACTAGAACTAAAAGAGGGGAAAAGCCCAGGAGAAGACACATGGAGGACAGGGATCAAACTATAGCACTGGGCTGTGCACAGAGCTTTACCACTCTCTGCCAGACTGGCTGGACTAATTCTACTTGAGAGTAAAGCATGCCAGAGAGAAGGACACTGCAGCACTAGGAGTGCAAGCTGATCAAATCTGAGCAGGCAGAGTATTTATTCAAATGTGTTTGAAGTGGCATGGAAGTCAAGGACTGATTTGCAAATCTAACCACCTGGGCCAAGCAAGCTGCAGCCAATTTTACACCTGCAGAAATGGGCACTAAGGGATTGATCTCAAGCCAGGTCTGAAGACAAGGGCAGAACTTGACCCTGGCAGGTGGATTCCAGTCAGTGCTCAGGGAAATCAGTCACCAGCAAGTCTGCAGGGACTGAGGCAGGGGTGACAGCAGAAGTGTGACCTGCTAAAGCCTCATTAGGATGTGGAGATGTGAATGAGAGAGTTAAGTGTACTGTGTCCAGTTCTGGAGCTCCTATTAAAAGAAGTATCTGGAGGTGATGGAAGATGTCCAGAGAAGGGCCATGAGGATGATCAGAGAGCTAGAGCTGCTCTGCTGTGAGGACAGGCTGAGAGAGTAGGAACTGCTCGGTCTGGAGAGAAGACTTTATTGTGGTNAGGTGGTGAAAGCCTCATCCCTGGAGGTCTTTAAGGCCAGGCTGGATGTGGCTCTGAGCAACCTGATCTAGGGTGAGGTGTCTCTGCCCATAGCAGGGAGGTTGGAGCTGGATGATCCCTGAGGTCCCTTCCAGCCCTGACAATTCTAATTCTCTGAAGAGATCCAACAGAAGAGCTTTGTGGCAAGAGCAGTGGGTAGAGGATTTAACAAAGGATGCATTTGGTGGTTAGAGCAGGTTCATTTCCCAGGCTATTCTCCTAAGATTAAAGCCCTAGGCACTGGGGCCCTTAATTTTTCTCTTGCAAATGACTTAAAAAAAGATAATGTATTTACTTTCTGCAATCCTTAGCACTTTGAGTGGCCATGACTCAAATGAGGCTGCCTGGTGATTTGCAGGCCTGCAACTCGATTTAGTTCAGTCCTTGTGGAACAGTATGGCAGAGCAGAAGCAAAAAGAGTCTCAACAAGTTCGGAGGTCCACTGCTTGGTGGAAGCAAGCAGCAGTTTAGAGACCTCTGCTGAGTACACCTTGGGACTGCACACACATGGCTGTGCCTCACACCTCAGGAGCTGTGCTGGGAGTAGCCAAAGCAAAGGAAGGTGGTGGAGAGGGAGAGAAATAGCAGAACTAATGCAGGAACAGGAGGGAAGGTTACAGCTAATAACAGCAGGTTCACCAGGAGCTAGCACTGTGCCCTTGTGGCCAAGAAGGCCAGTGGTCTCCTGAGGTGCATGAGGAAGAGTGTGGTCAGCAGGTTGAGGGAGGTTCTTTTCTCCATCTACTCTGCCCTAGTCAAGCCACCTCTGGACTATTGTATCCCAGTTATGGGCTTCCCAGTTTGGCAGAGACAGGTAACTACTGGAGAGAGTCCACTGAAGGGCCACAAGGATGCTGAAGGGCCTGGAGCATCTCTGTGAGAAGGAAAGGCTGAGAGCCCTGTTACCGCTGAGCCTGGAGAAGAGCAGCCCCAGAGGGCACCTGAACAACGCTCAGCAAAAGCTAAAGGGAGGGCGAGAGGATGGGACCAGACTCCTCTCGGTGGTGCCCAGGAACAGGACAAGGGGTGATGAGCACAAACTGGCATCAAGGAGGTTCCATCAGAGCATGAGGAGAAACTTCTTTGATGCGAGAGTACTGGAGGCCTGGGGCAGGCTGCCCAGAGAGGTTGTGGAGTCTCCTTCTCTGGAGAGATTCCAACTCCACCTGGACATTGTGATCCTGGGCAAGCTGCTATGGGTGTCTCTGCTTTAGCAGTGGGGGTTGGACTGGATAATCCCCAGATGTCTCTGGGATTCCGTGCTGCAGTGAGTCTGTGGTGAAGTTTCAGATGGGTTAGATCTCTGCCAAAGTAGCTTGTTCTGCCCTTGTACGAACAGGGCTTTTGAGAAGAGCAATCAAAGCCAAGATGTGCTGTCTATTGGCTCCAGCAGCAGGCTTGTCTTATTCTGGGCTGAATTCACTGAACATTTGGATATTCAATACCTGCCCTGTCCAAAACTCCTTCAGCAGCATCTGACTTCATCCTTTGCTGATTTCCACAAGGCAGGGCAGCTCCCTAGGATTGATTGAGTAGTAGGAAGCATGGACAATTTGGAGAAGAAAGCTGCACCTTCTTAAACAGTGTGATGTTGAGGTGTCTGAGCACCTGTGCCCCATCTGGCAGAGGGCACTCACACCAGCTCAGGCACTAGAGATGGCACAGCCATCATGTAAGTCTGGCTCTGTGCCTCCCTTAAAAAGCTCTGAGTCAGAAGAGCTCTTTAGATTTGCCATTCTGAAGTGACTGTTTTATTTCCAGGCTAAAAGGCAAAGTTAGAAGGGACCTGTCTGTCCCATCTTGCATGGCAGAGTGTGTTTAACTCTGAAGTACATGTGCATAGTCACAGGCAGTGGCAGGAGTTGGTTCTTCCTTCTTAACCTCAGTCTCAGTGCAAAGTATTTTTGTACTCAGGATTGGTGCCTGCTCCCTACATGTGACAGGAGCTGTGCTGGAAGCCTTTCCCCAAGCTGTGCTGTGCAGTTACAACTGACTCCATCCGACAGCTCCAGTTGAATAGGGGAAGCCTCACAAACTCACTTGCACTCAGTGTTCCCTGCCACTGCTCTCAACTGCATCAGGTCACCCTTGTGCATCAGCTTTTGTGCTTCTCAGACCTTTACTGAGTCTTCTAGGTTAGTTTTCTGCCAGATTAGTGGCTTGACTTAGCTTACTGTAGAGTCCAGTGAGTGCCAGAGCTGGTGCAGGGTGCTGCTGGAGAAGGAGCAGAGGCCTAAGTCCCATTTCAGGTATCTATGGATCAGCTCAAGCCTTAACTTGTGAGTTTGTCACTGACTGCAAAATAATGCCACAGCCTGCAGTAGCTGGCTCATGTGAGAGGAAGAGTGTTTCCTGCTGAGGACATCACAGAATCACAGAACGCTTTCGTTTGGAACGGACCTTTAAAGGTCATCCAGTCCAACTCCCCTGCAGTCATCAGGGACATCTGCAACTAGAGCAGGTTGCTCAGAATCACAAACAACCTGAGCTGCAATGGTTCCAGGGATGGGGCAGCTCCCACCTCTCTGGGCAACCTGGGGCAAGGTCTCACCATCATTGTAAAAAAATTCTTCCTTTTATCTAGTCTGAGTCTCCCTCTTTCAGTTCAAACCACCCCCCCTTGTCCTCTCACAACAGGCCCTGCTGAAGGTCTGTCCCCTCCCCAGCTTTCCAATCAACCTCTTCAAGCACTGAAGAGCCACCATAAAGCCCCCCTGGAGCCTTCTCTTCTCCAGGCCTAGCTCTCTTGAAAGCCCAACTCTCTCAGCCTGGCCTCACAGCAGAGGGCTTGGAGCCCTCACATCACTGTTATGGCATCCTCTGGACGTTTCCCAAGGGCTCTATGTCTGTAGTGAGGACTCCAGAGCTGGCCCCAGCACTGCAGCTGGGGTTTCAGCAGAGTGGAGCAAAGGGGCAGAATCCCTTTCCTCCACCTGCTTCCTATGGACATGGCTGGGGCTGGACTGGCAGCACATGGTGTCAGCTCGTTGTGCTGCCAGCCCATCTCCAGCTTTTCACCCACCACACCCTCAAGCCCTTCTTCTCAGGGCTGCTCTCCAGACCTTCATCCCTCAGCCTGGATTCCTCAGTAAACCAAACCAATCTCTAAATTATTTTCCTGCATTTTTCAGGTTCCCCCATTTATGCCTTTCTCTAATCCTAAAGGTCAGCTGGGTTAATAGTGATGTCGGGTGCCCACCGCCCCCCACTCCTCCTGCCCAGCTGGCTCTGTGACCTCGAGGCTTTGGGGAGTGGTGCTTGTGCTGCTTACTGCAGCCACGCTCCTTAGAACAAAGCAGAGGAAGGCTCTGGGCTTTGCTCTCCCATCCCAGCAGGATGCAAGCATCCTGCAGAGAGGCTCAACTCTGCTGTGTTATCTTCTCAGGTACATATGGAAGAATGACTGATGAGAGGTAGGAACTGCTGCTGTCAGCATTGTAGAGCCCAGTAAAGCTGTAATCTCTTCTTCCAGAGCCTCATCTCTCCTCAAGATCTGTCTTACCACTGGCATTCTCTCAAGCTCTCCACATTCATTCCACTGCTCCTCCTTCTCCCTGAACAATCTATCCAATGCAGACCCTCCTCAAGCAGCGGTTAGACCAAGATTTGTTGTAGGGGAGGTTGTGCCTGCTACTACAGCGGGAGCTGAGCATCTGTCTTCTGGGATTGGGCAGCTTTTTCTTGGAGCCCAGCAGCCTAGAATCTTGTTAGCAGGTTTCAGGAGTGCTTTGGATTTTTGGAGGGTGTGTAGTCACATTGCCTGGATTGGAAATTACCTGTAAGATCACAGAATCACAGAATGCATCTGGTTGGGAGGGACCCTCAAAGGTCATCTTGTCCAACACCCCTGCAGTCAGCAGGGACATCCCCAACTAGATCAGGTTGCTCAGAGCCACATCAAGTTTGACCTCGAATGTCTCCAGGGATGGGGCCTCAACCACATCTCTGGACAACCTGTTCCAGTATTTCACCACTCACAATTTGCTGTGCAGAACTTCCTCCTGATGTTCAACTTAACTCTCCCCTGCTTCAGTTTCCAGTCATTGGCCTTTGTCCTATCATCCAAGCCCTTCTAAACAGTCCCTCCCCAGCAATCCTGTAGGTGCCCTTCAGACATGGAAATGCTGCTCTAAGGCCTCCCTGGAGTCTTCTCCAGGCTGAGTAGCCCAAACTCTCTCAGCCTGTCTTCATAGCAGAGGTGCTCCAGCCCTCTGATCATCTTGGTGGCCTCTCCTGGTCCCACTCCAGCAGGTCCTTGTCCTTCCTGTATTGAGATCTTTGAGCCCAGTCATTAAACTCACAACAAGAGGGTGCTGCTGAGTTCCAGAGTTGGGTTTGCCTTGGAATATTTCAACAAACTAATGTAAGAAAACTCTTCCAAGTGTAATGGAGTGGCAAAGGTGCAGATAGCACCCCTGGCATTGGCACTCCTAACCTGCTTTTGTCAAAAAAACTGGGAGGGAATGTGTGCCTCTTTTGTTCTTTCTTGTCTTCCTCAAAGCACCCAAAGCTGTCAGAGACACCCCAGCAGGTGAGGGGAGCCTTCAGCTTGAGCCTTCATAGCTACTCCTGTGGTTTGAAGGCATTTTGCTGCATATTGGCTGTTCTCAACTGCCTCCAGATGAATAGTGCAGAGATCCTAGCTGGGGTCCTGGNTAAGCAGAGCTAATTAACCCAAGCACAGCCCTGTACCAAAGCTCTATTAATTCCTGTGACTGCAGAGTTGGCTTAGCCAGTGGTACCTTGGGGACAACACAGCACAGATACAAGAAGATAACTAGTGTCAGACACTTTGGGAGCATGGAACTGGGCAAAAGACTGCCATGATTCCCAAAACTACTCTCCACAGAGCTGTCAGAAGGGAAATTTCATCTTCATTACCAGTCTGCACAGGATTTGAAGTGGCATTTCCAAGATGATTGGTCACCAGTGTCTGTGTAGGTGCCTTCTAACCCTCACCATGCTGGGATTCTGGGATTCTGTCATCAGGTTTAGGTTGAGAGGTTCTCTTGGTTGCCATAGCAGAGATACTGGGATTCTGGCTGGGATTTTGGCATCTCCCTGTGTGGAAGGCAGACAAAGAGCCCTGCCTTTGGTGGCAGCCTGATTGCAGTGGTGTGTTTGTGCAGGCACAAGCACCACATGTGCTGGCATGCGAAGCAGAGTGCTCCTGCCTCAGCAGTTCTCTGTGTCCCACTGTGGCCTTACACTTCATTATCAGTTGGGAGATTAATTTTGGCACTTGAGCTGGAAATAAGGAAATAAATAAATCCACCCATCCTAAGGCCAGGTGCTGAGCCTCCTTGCTGAGCCTTCTCTCCTGGCTGCTCCCAGCAATGCTGAGTTCCCGTTGCACAGGCTCCCTGATCTCTTTGCCCCATCTCCAGACTTTGTCTAGTGGCAGGTTTTAACTCCTGTCTCTTGTTGTGTTCTTCTGATGAACCCAGTGTTGATCTCTTTTCCCCATTACACCTCCAGATACGTGGATCCAGTGACACAACCTGACGTCTCCAAAATGCCCTGTCATATGAGTTTCACAGTGCTTAATGAATAATGAAAGCATCATTTATAGGGCAAAAAATTCCCTGTGCTACTGACTTATGCTAGGATGTGACCCCTTCAAGCCTAGCAAGGCATTCTCCTTGTGTACCTCTTCCAGGCTGGAGCTAGCCATGGAAAACAAGCTGTATCTGTAGCTGTGAGGTACAGGTTTGTACACCAGACATTCTTTATTGCACAACCTTCCTGGGATTCACTTCACAGAATCACAGAATTGTTTTGGTTGGAAAAGACCTCCAAGATCATCGAGTCCGACCATCAACCTGACCACCACCACGGCAACAGCTTCAAACTAGGAACAAACTCTTCACTATGAGGGTGGTGGAACAAGAAAGCCAGGAAGGGACTTTTTACAAGGGCTTCTAGTGATAGGGTGAGAGGGAATGGAGTGAAGCTTGAGGAAGGTAGATATTAGGAAGGAGGGATATTAGGAAGAAATTCTTTACAGTGAGGATGTTGAGAGAGGTAGAGGTTGCCCAAGGTCCCTTCCCTGGCCAAATTTAAGGTGAGGCTCAACAGGGCTCTGGGCAGCCTGATCTAGTTGAGGATATCCCTGCTGACTTGGCTCACACCTTAAGGTTCAGCAGGTGTAAGAGCAGATGGATGGGGCATTTCTCACAACAAAGCTTTGGCCCACAGTTCTTGGGTCCTGTATCAATGGGCTGATGCCAATTGTGTAATCAGTGGGTCGAGAACAGTGGAATAAGGTTCAGCAAAGCCAAGTGCTGGGCCATAAACTTGGCTCACAACACCACCATGAACTCTCCAGGCTTGAGGAAGAGTGGCTGGTGGAAAAGGACCTGAGGGTATTTGTTGACCACCACCTGGATACGATCCAAGAAGGCCACCAGCATCCTGGCCTGGATCAGGAATGGTGTGGCCGAAGGAGCAGGACAGGGATTGTCCTCCTGTACTCAGTGCTGGTGAGGCCACACCTGGAGTACTGGGTTCAGTTTTCGGCTTCTCACTACGAAGACATTGAGAGGCTGGAGCAGAGAAGGTCAACAAAGCTAGGGAAGGGTCTGGAGAAGAGGGCTCGGGAGGAGCAGCTGAGGGAGCTGGGGGTGGCGGAGGAGAAGTTAGTATGGAGAAAATGAGGCTATGGAGAGATGTTCTTGCCCTCCACAACTTCCTGCAAGGTGGCTAGAGCCAGGTGGGTGTTGATCTCCTCTCCCTAGTGACAAAATGAGAGGAAACAGCCTCAAGTTCCCTTGGGGGAGGTTTAAGTTAGACACAAGGGAATTTTTTTTCCCCTGAAAGTGTTCTCAAACACTGAAACAGGCTGCCCAGGGAAGTGGTGGAATCATCATTCCTGAAGGGGGTTGAAAGCTATATAGATGTGAGGGACATGGTTTAGCATCTGAGGTGGCACCGTTGGGTTAATGGTTGCACTCACTGATCTTAAAGCTCTATTCCAGCCTGAACGATTCTATGATTCTGTAATTCCATGATCTGCTCTCCTAGGACCCCTGAAGTTAGCAGCCATTTCCATTGCTTGCAGTAAAGGCAGGCTCTATTTTCTGGGTACGTGACTGCAAACTCCGAGCTGTGTGCCAACAGCACCATCCCCTGTGCTGGGCTTCCCTGGCTTGTGCTGTGGTCACTGCAGGAACACAGCCAATGCGTGGAAGTAAACAACTATTTCATCAGGCTCATCATTGACCCTAGTCAGTCTGCTGCCATCTCACAGCTATCAGAGAGCCTGAATAGCTTCTGATTAACTGCGAGGGGAAGCAGCCATGGCAGCTGAGTGTTGCAGCTATCCTCAATGCAGTGAGTGTTGTGTGGAAAGTGGGAAAGAAAAAGCCCCTGGAATTTCCTGGTGCTGTCCGGGGTCTTTCCACATTTGCATGCTGAAAGGTGTAACATGCAGCATTTCAAAGCCATCTTCCTGCAGCACATTGAGCTGGTGCCACAGAAGCACTCAGAACCCAGGCAGAGAATCACAGAATGGTTCAGGTTGGGAAAGACCTTCAAGAACATCAAGTCCCACCATTAGCCCTACTCTGCCAAGTCCACCACTAAGCCATATCCCCAAGCACCACATTTACATGGCTTTAAAACACCTGCAGGGATGCTGACTCAAGCACTTCCCTGGGTGTTGCTGCCAGTAATCTGACAAATGCAACACCACCCTTTGAATTGAAGCAGGTGCTCTTTATTCCAGGCCAGTGCAAGCATAAGGCCTGTGCAGGACAAGGACCAAAAGCAGAAGACCAAAAAGGCTCTGCCAGCCTCACTGAGACTCCTTTGATCACATTGTACAAACAACCATTAACATAATCTGGGCAAGTACAGCCCAGTCTTTAACATACATCATGTCTTGGTTTTCCGCTGGACCAGGTGCCCCACTGTCTTTCCTCCCCCATGGGAGGCATCCTGAAGCTGTGGGAATTAAGGCCAAGTTCATGGACACTGCTCGTTATTTTTCTCTCTTACATTGGATTCCCACACCTGGGCAGGCTATTCCAGTGTTTCACAGAATCACAGAGGCTGGAAGGGACCTTCAGAGATCATTGAATCCAACCTCCCTGCCAAAAGCAGGGTCACCTAGGGTAGTCTGCACAGGAATACATCCAGGTGGGTTTCCTCTTTCCCACTCCAGTGGAAGCACAGTCCTCACCTGAGTCTTCTCCAGGTGGCAAAAATCCTGAGTTACATCCACAACAACATGGAGCATGTCCATTGTGTCAAGCTTTGTGCAGCCTGCTGCAAAAAAGGAAGTAGCTACCAGACAGCTTCCAAAGCTGAGGAGCAGATGGATGTGGGTTTAAATTTAGCTCATTAATCAGGAAGCAAAATAGCCCTGATAATTTTTGGTGGTGTGTTGGATGTGGCCTGTTTCTGGCTGAGGTGGTGTTGAAATAGCCTCTGGTTCCTATACAAGGAGCTGCAGTTTGCCTGTACCTCACTCTGACCCTCCCCTGCTACCTCCCGTTCTGCTGCATCACTCAGAGTTCCCTTTGGTTCTGTCTGTGAAGGGACTCAGCACCTGCTTCAGCTTCACCTGGCATCAGCAGTGCTGCCATGGTTTGGCTGTATTACTTTTCCTCCCTTGAACTACTCAATCCCAGAGCCATCTGACTCCATCAAACTGTGTCTCGGTCAGTTTGAATTAGATCTGGCCCCAGCTTTCTGATCACCCTTTTAAGCACTGGAAGGCCACCAGAAGACCTCCCTGGAGCCTTCTCTCTGGGCTGGCAAGCCCAACTCAGCCTGGCCTCACAGCAGAGCCATTCCAGCCCTCTAATATTTTCTGGGCTGTGCTGAGGAATCCAGAGCTGCCCCAACAATGCAGGGCGGGGGTCTCAGCAGAGCACAGCAGAGGGGCAGAATCCCTTCCCTGCCCCTGCTGCCAATGCTACTGGGGATCAGCCCAGGACAGGGCTGGGTCTGGGCTGGCAGCACTCGGTGCCAGCTCATGTCCAGCTCTTCACTCAAGGCCTTCTTGAGGCTGCTCTCAAATGCAGGGAGGCTGCAGTGGTTTACTCCCAATCATAGGTCAGGGAAAATAAAACAAAGCCTACGTCACATCAAGACACTCTGGTGAATCTCCTGGTGTGATCTGTACCCCTGTGAAGCACTAATCCACTTGAGTGCCACATCATTGCCCATCGTGCTTATGTGTGTCTTAACCTGATCTCACAGGATGTGCACTGCAATTATTCAAAATACTGCCAGAGAATCAGATTTGTTCAGTTCACTCAAGTTAGAACCTTATAATTGTTGGGAAGGACCTCAAAGGTCATCAAGTACAACCACTGACTTCACACCATCATGGCCATTAAACCATGTCTCCAGGTGCCATGGCCACAAGTTTCTTGAACACCTCCAAGGATGGGGACTCCACCACCTCCCTGGGCAGCCTGCTCCAGTGCCTGACCACTCTTGCAGCAAAGAAATGTTTTCTTAATCTCCAACCTGAACTTCCCCTGGCACAACTTGAGGTCATCACATCTTGTTCTGTTACCTGATACCAACACCCAGCTGGCTCCAACCTAATTTCATGGAGTTATAGAGGGTGAGAAGGTCTCCCCTCAGATGTGTTACTCTGTGTTTTTGTCTCACACAAGTGCATCTGTTGACTTTCATGGAGTCCAGACGTGGAGAGAGTGACCAAGACCAGACTCTGTCCCACAGTGCTTGCAGCCCATGTGTGGAAGGACACAAGCCATACTCTGCATAGGCAATGTGGTAGAGGGAAAGAAGCATCCTGAGAGCCTCCATGGCAGTGAGTGGTGTGTGCCTGTCTATGCTGGAAGTGTGTGTTGAGATTAATTGAGGTACAAAAATGGGCATCAACATTTCCCTGAAGCTCTGAAGAATGATGTGTGTGGACCAAAATAAGAGGGCTACAAAGGTGCTGAGGGCCCTGGGGCGTCTCTCTGATGAGCAAAGGCTGAGATCCCTGGGGCTCCTGAGCCTGCAGAAGAGCAGCCCCAGAGGGGATCTGAGCAATGCTCAGCAAGAGCTTGAGGGGCAAGAGACTCTTGTTGCTGGTACCCAGGAACAGGACAAGAGGCAATGGGCACAAACTGCAACCCAGGAGGTTCCACCTAAACTTCTTTGATGTGAGGGTGCTGGAAGCCTGGAGCAGACTGCCTAGAGAGGACATGGAGTCTCCTTCTCTGGAGAGATTCCAAACCCCACCTGGACATTGTGATCCTGCACAAGCTGCTGTGGGTGCTCCTGCTTTAGCAGGGGGTTTGGACTGGGTGACCTCCAAAGGTGCCTTCCAGCCACCACCATGATGGAATTCTGGGATTCTGTTACTCTAAGAGAGGTCAATGCCAGGACTGGGATGGGAGCAACTCTTTCTGGGTGCAGGAAGCAATGCAAGGAAATCATTGAGCCTTTCCAGCCAGTGATTTCTTCCTGCCAGAGGGAAGAGGACTCCTGATTGAGACAGAGGATGTGAAAAGAATTAAAAATGTTTGATTCCCTTTGGCGTTTGAGTGATCTGAGCTTCGGTAGAAGGGGAAGGAACTGGTGAGACAATTTATAAAGTGGACGGTTATAGAAGTAAAAATACGCAGCTAAATGGTTTCCTTTTGATATATTAATACCTCCTTCAAGGGCTTATTTGAGGAAAAACAGACTTAAGAAAATGAGTTAGGATTTAAATGGGGCTCGATTGTCTTCAAAGAGATTGAAATAATTCCTAAATGAGGCTTTTCAGTTGGACTCAGAGAGGCTGCTAATCTCCATGCCTTTCTCTGAGCATAGGTCAGGCTGAGGACATGGAGATGAGGAGAAAACTCTACAGACAAGCAGCAGGGAGAAAGGTGGTGAAAGGGGACTGGTGGATTAGGCCTGGTCACATCTCAAAGGGGTGCCAGCTTGAGAGGATATGAAGTGGCTTTAGAGAGTGCCAGGTCTCAGGAAGAAATTGATCACTGCAAGGGTGGCAAGATGCTGGAATGGATTGTCCAGAGAGGCTGTAGATACCTCCATCCTGGAGATGTTCAAGGCCAGATTGGCTGAGGTCTTGAGAGGTGTCCATGCCCACGGCAGGGAGGTTGGATTACATCACAGGCTCACAGGGTCCGGGATGTTAGGGGTTGGAAGGGACCTCCACAGATCATTGAGTACAACTCCCCTTCCAGAGCAGCATCATAGAATCTAGCACAGGTCCCGCAGTAACACATCCAGACAGGTCTGGGCAGAGTCCACAACCTCTCTGGGCAGCTTGTTCCAGGGCTCTGTGACCATCACAGTAAAGAAGTTCTTCCTCATGTTGAAGTGGAAATTCCTGTGCTGGAGTTTGCATCCATTGCCCCTTGTCCTACCCCAGGGCACATCTGAGCAGAGTGTTTGTCCCATCTCTCTTGAATCTCAGCCCTCAGATATTTATAAATATTGATTAGATCCTCTCTAAGTCTTCTCTTCAGTAGACCAAACAGCCTCAGGTCCCTCAGCCTCTTCTCATCAGGCACCTTCGAAACACTCCCTTGGACTCTCTCCAGTAGATCCCTCTCCCTCTGAAATGGGGAAAGCAGAACTGGATGCAATATTCAGGTGAGGTTTCACTAGGGCAGAGTAGAGGGGCAAGAGAACATCCCTGGCTCCACTGGCCATACTCCTCTTAATGCCCACAGATGATCTCTAAGGTCCCTTCCAGCATAAGCTGTTCTACAATTCTGTGATTCTGTGATCTCCACAGTATCAGGGCCTCAGTTGAAAAAGGCAGTCCTGTAAGTTTGGGGTTATCAGGCAAAGTCTTCAATCCCCATACACTCTGCTGTTGATCTTCACCACATGATTATCCCTTCACTCTGTCCCAGCACTGGGTGTTGCTGGTGACCTCAGGAGTGATCTGGTTCAGAGCTTAGAGTTAAGAAAAGCCATGTACATCCCAGTGCACTCTCAAAGCCTCTCCCTCCTGCATTTTTGCAGTGACCTTGTGGCTAGTGCAAGAATGGCTGAGCAGTGCCAAGGCAAGGGGGACAAACCTCACCTGAAGATTCTCAAGTTATCAGAGATGCTTTCATTGTGGAGCACTTTTTGCAAATACCATCTCTGTGCAATGGAGAGCCAAGAGCCTACAAAACTCTCCCATGAATGGGAAGAGATAGCACAGGCAAAGACAGGCCAGCCAAGGTGTGTGCCTTCTGCTAATCACAGCAGAGACTCAGGGCTCCTTCCTTTCCAGTTTCCTTTCATGAACCTGATTTCCATTAGTAATGGGAAGCAGAGCCTTTCTTTTTCTGCAGAGGCAGATTTGTCCTGGTTTTTTTCGTTCTCAGCCTTATCTAGGGACAGTGATTGTAGGAGAATCTGACAAGCCCTGGGGACTTTGCAGAGCAGTAATTCATTGCTCTTTGTTACAAAGCAACAAATCCATGTGCAGCAGTGAATAAGCAGAGTTTGTGGTTGCTCCATCCACGCTCTGCTTGTGAATTTGAGAAGCTGGAGATGTTTTTTTCCCTAGATATAAAGGTCAGTTGAAGATTGATGGTGAGTGTTGTGGTGGAGAGAGAAGGACTTCCAGGCAGGTGGCTGGCAGCAGGTGCTGAGAGGCCTCTTGTCGCAATGGTCAATGGTCCAACTCAAGAAGCTGGGCCAAAATGGGTGAGGTCATTTATTCAGTCAGACAAGAACTGCTCAGGGAGCGAGGGCAGATTTAAGGAACCTGAGTCAGCAAAAGCTGGTGCCTAATGATTTCCCTTCCCATAATGAGTGCAAGAGCATCTCTGGGGAAAAGGACCTGGGAATGCTTGTGGGCAACAAGCTGACCATGAGCCAGCAGTGTGCCCTTGCAGCCAAGGCAGTAAGTGACATTCTGGGATGCATGAAGAGTGTGGCCAGCAGGGCAAGGGAGGTTCTCCTCCCTCTCTTCTCTGCCTTAGTGAGGCCTCATCTGGAATACTGCATCCAGTTTTGTGCTCCCCAGTTCGAGAAAGACAGGGAACTACAGGAGAGAGTCCAGCAGAGAGCCACTGAGATGCTGAGAGGCCTGGAGCATCTCTGTGAGGAGGAAAGACTGAGAGACCTGGGAATGTCTAGCCTGGAGAAGAGCTGCCCCAGAGGGGATCTCATTAATTCTTATAAATATCTAAAGAAAAAGTCAGGAGGATGGAGCCAGACTCTTCTCAGTGGTGCCCAGTGACAGGACAAGGGACACACACTGGAGCACAGGAGATTCCACATAAACACAAGGAAAAAAACCTTTGAGGGTGCTGGAGCCCTGGAGCATGCTGCCCAGAGAGGCTGTGGAGTCTGTCTCTGAAATGATTCCAAACCCCACATGGATGTGTTGCTGTGTGATTTGTTCTGCATGATCCTGCTCAAGCAGTGAGGTTGGACTTGGTGGTCTTCAGATCCCAAATCCTACCATTCAATTATTCTGTAATCTCCTGTATGTCCTATGCACAGTTTTCCAGGTCCCATGGATGTCTCAGTGCATCTCCAGCAGCAGTAAACTACAGGAGCATAGTCAGTTAATGGCATTGAAATAGGTTGCCCAGGGAGGTGATGGAATCACAAGGATGACTGGAGAACTTGATCATCTCCCATGTGAAGAGAGACTGAGAGCCTTGGGACTTTTTAGTCTGGAGTAGAGAAGGCTGAGAGGGGATCTGATCAGTGTCTATCAATATCTGAGGGGTGGGTGTCAAGTGGAGAGAGCCAAGCTCTTTTGGGTGGTGTATAGCAATAAGCCAAGGAGCAATGGATACAAAGTGGAACAGAGAAGGCTTCACCTCAACATGAGGAGAAACCAATTTACAGTGAGGGTGACAGAGCCCTGGAGCAGGCTGTACAGAGAGGTTGTGGAGCCTCCTACTCTGAAGACTTTCCAAACCCACCTGGATGCATTTCTGTGTGGCCTACTCTAGGTTGTCCTGCTTTTGACAGTGGAGTTGAACTCAATGATCTCTTGGAGGTCCCTTCCAATCTCTAACATTCTGTGGTTCTGTGGTTCACAGTGGAGTTTTAATGGGATGAGATTTGGAGTGAGGCCCAGCCCTGTGCCCCCAGGGATGCCTTAGATGTTGTGAGCCATCAAGAGCTTGTAAAAGGCAATGAACAAACAACAGCATCATGGGAAACTCGAGATGGGTGCTGAGTGCCTCGTGGCTCACAGGTTCTCAGGGGATGCTCTGAGTCCCCAGGGCTGCTGGCTGGCTGTTTCCAGACCTACCTGGATGCATTCTTCTGTGGACTACCGTCAGTGATTGGTCGGACTGGATGATCTCTGGAGGTCCTTTCCAACCTCTAAGGTTCTGTGATTCTGTGAGTCCCCATCCCTGGAGGTGTTCAAGAACCACATGGCTATGGCACTTGGGGACATGGTTTAATGGCCATGGTGGTGTTAGGCCATTGGACTCAATGACCTTGAAGATATTTTCCAACTGAAACAACTTTGTGATTCTGTGTTCAGACTTCTGAGCCAACACTTTAAACCTGCTTCATTTAGGAGCAAACCTGCGAAACTCTTGAGGGGCTTGGACCAGTGAACTGTCCCCATGTGAGACTGGTTTCTGATGCCTTTATCTCCTGGTTCCTGAGCTACAGACTCTGTGCAAAACTCAGCACCGTGTCCTGCCAGTGTCACCAGAACTTCAGCAGCCCACACCACAAAGTGCAGCACTCACTGCCAGCTGCCTGCCCAGCTCCCTGTGGGGAGCTTGACTTTGATCAGGCTGTAGTGACCATGAATATTTACAGCCACCTTCTCTCCTGCTAGCCACAGACAAAAAAAAGCTCTGGAAATGCCAGGAAACCCTGAGTGTCCCCTCTGCCACCTTGGCTTCTTAGAGCAATTCCTTCTCCTCTCTGGTGTAGATCAAGTTGTTAGCATGCAAGGCAGTGCCAGCACAGACTGTACTGAGAGCAGAGTGACACTGATGTGTGCAGGGGAGGTCTGTAATGAGCAGAAGTTTGGTAATTAGACTTTTCAGCACAAGCAGCAGTAAAGGGACATTTGGGGACAGATTTATCGGGGAGACAAGGGGAAAGAAGGATGACAGAGGGGGAGCACAGTGCTTTTGTCAGCACTATTTAGTACCAGGATTGTATTCTGTGCTGTGTGCCGGGGGGATGGGAGGGCATGACCACCACAGTGCACACACCTTGTCCCTGCAGCACCTTCAAAGCAAGCGAGGCCACTGACAGTCCTGTGCCCTTGAGGAGATGTCATTTATTCATAGAAAGCACCACTCATCTCCAGTGCCTGCTCCACCATCAGTCAGTGTGCCCTTGCATTCCCCTCTAAGTGACTTGGTGGAAGTGCCAAATCGTTAGGTACAAACCCGGACAGGGCAAGAGAGACCCAGAAAAGTTGAAGGAAGCTGGCATCTGTGCAGGGAAAGCAACGGTGCCATCCTAACAGGGCAGAGAGGAACACAGGAAACGAAAAGGAGGCCACAGATACTGCAGTGTCAGCCTGATAACTCAGATGTCTGTTGGGGTATGCCCTTCACGTTGACTGTGGACATCCCAGGCAGAACTGTGCTCTGCTGCTCTCTCCAGCCCCTGGCACAGCCAGTCCCTGCGCTTGGCAGAGGCCCTGAGATGCTGCACATCACTTCCTGCTCATGAAACCTAGCCACCACTCTGCTGTGTGCCATGGAGAAACTTCTGTGGAGGGCACATTGTGCTTTCCTAGCTGCCATTCTGCACAGGGTTTGGGCAGTCTTCCCTCAGCCACATCTGCTGAGAGGAGATTCCCAGCTTAACACCTTGCACTCATCTCTGCTCCCAGTTTTTGCTGCCTGTGTAGGGAAGAACAGGTACCAGGGTTGCCCAGCGCCAGGGGTTGAAGAGCTGTCTCCACAGTGAGGCTGGCTGAGGTTAAGTTTCAAGGTTAAAAGTGGAGCAGCCATTTTGGGAACATAACAAAGATGCCCGCAAACTTCTCAGGTGTTCAGATGTTGTTCTCTCATGGTTCCCCATTCTCTCCTGCACCAGATGCCACAAAGGAGGCAGGCGTGGGTATGGTGCAGCATGTGCTTGGGCATGAGTGAGCGCCATGTGCTGCTAATTCCTCCTCTTGCTGTCTCCCCTGTGCAGTACAAGCAGGTAGAGCAGTACATGTCCTTCCACAAGCTCCCCGCAGACATGCGGCAGCGCATCCACGACTACTACGAGCATCGCTACCAGGGCAAGATGTTTGATGAGGAGAGCATCTTGGGGGAGTTGAGCGAGCCCCTCCGAGAGGTGAGCAGGGCACGTTGCATGGGCAGTGCATGCTCTTGGCGTCTTTGGGGGGTGTCCTGTCTCACCACCGTGTGAGGTGAGTGGTGGAAGGGCAACTTCCCACCAGCAGGTGGCTATGTATGTGTGCTCTGGCGTCAGGCCCAGCCAAGGCAGCACATCCGTGTGTCCCAGCAGCCAGGCAGGCCCCATCTCACTTGGGCCTGTACCTGTTCCTCTGCTCTGCCTAACTTGCTGGGAGAACGAGGCCGAGAAGAACATGGTCCACAGCTTGGCTGTGTCTCAGCTGGAGACATGCCAGGAAGAACATGGCTTGGCTATGACTGTGTTGGAGACATGACCAAGAACAACACGGTCCACAGCTCGGCTCTGTCTCTGTTGGAGACATGACCAAGATGAACGTGGTCCACAGCATGGCTGTGTTTGTGTTGGAGACATGACCAAGATGAACGTGGTCCACAGCATGGCTGTGTCTGTGTTGGAGACAGCTTCACTCAGAGGGACCAACTGTCCTAGCCACTGGTATTGCACTGGTCGTGGAAGGAGGAACCCAGGCCTTTGGCACATGCAGGACTCAGGTGTGGTAGCTGCTGCAGCACAAGGTGATGGAGGCTGCAATATGCTGGCCCTGACACTCAGCATGTGCCTAGCTACATCTCAGCACCTTCTGAGGCCATGGCAGTGTCTGGCAATGTCATCTCCTTTGCCAAGTAGCCTCTGCAGGAGACCAAACCTTGTTATTACCTCACACTTCTGCAAGACCCTCTCCCTCCCCACACAAACACACCTGGTACAGGGTCTTAGTAAGCTCCCACCTTGTGCTCCCCGTGTGCTGTATCTCCTCTGTGTGATGTGCTGCTGTCATCTGTGCCGTATCTATTGGCTGTAACATCATGTGGAGCCCAAAGAAGGACAAGCCTTACAGCAGGGCTTGTTCTTCAAAGGAGTCTTAACAGAAACCTGCCTTCCCTAGCTGAAACTCAGGAATGCAGGTTCTCTCTAGTATGCTATTCATGAGCACCAGAGGTGCTCTTCCTTCTGTCTTCCTCCCCCCAGCAATGTACCTCCAGAAGAGAAGGAAGAGCTGAGCCATATATTAAAACTAGTTTTGCCAAAGTCTCAAAGGGCAACCCTGAAGAGAACCCCAGTGAGGAGGAGAGAGATGCTTCCCCAGCCCCCCTTCTACTCCAGTCATCCTTCCCAACTTGGCTGGGAAGGTGATTTACTCAGTGTCACTTTATGCTGCATTCTGAGGCTGAGCTGACACGGCACAGAGCAGCTCCCGTGCGGAGGGAAGTGCTGTCATACCCTCCGAGTGACACCAAACCACAGGAGGAGGCACAGCCTGTCTCCTGGTTGACAGCTGAACAGCTGAACTGGGTTTTCTTCATCTGAGCTGGATGACCCAGCACATGCCCCAGCGAGTGGTGGGCACCTCTCCCTCCTCTTGCTTGACACTGTCCCCATCTGCCCAGGATAATTCTTTCTCTGAGCGCCTTGGCACATTTGTGCTGTTTAATTTCTCACCGACAAGCAAGGGCAACACAAAAAGCAGGGCTGCCAAGGTGAGTAAGAACATCTTCCCAGAGAGCAGCCCTGTGCTTTTTCAGACCACATCTCACCTCTGTGCACCACTCTCAGGCCAGACATTGGTGCAGGAAGGTGGGGGTTGTGTGCTGGGCAGGTTCAGGGCAGGGGAAGGGGTGTCGGAGGGGAGAGAGGTGTTGTCCTTGCTTACAGAGACAGAGTAGGGATGAAAGCAGAGTAGCCTGGTGCCAAGCTGTCAGTTTCAGCTTGTACTTCTGCTTGCTCTGAGCTTCCAGGCCCCAGCCCAGAAGGGATCAGTATTTTGGCTTTCCTTCTTTCCCAGTTATTGACCTACAGGTCAAGTGGGGGATTTCATTAGATGTTGACTAAGCACATCTATGTGTATTTTTTGCTCCCTGTCTCGTCTTTTTTCCTCATCTTTTCCTCTCTCTGCCTCTCTCTCTTGCATCACATCATTGCCAGGAAATTATAAACTTCAACTGCAGGAAGCTGGTTGCCTCCATGCCCCTCTTTGCCAACGCAGATCCCAACTTTGTGACCTCCATGCTGACCAAGTTGCGGTTCGAGGTGTTTCAGCCCGGGGATTACATCATCCGGGAGGGCACCATTGGCAAGAAGATGTACTTCATCCAGCACGGGGTGGTGAGTGTCCTCACCAAAGGCAACAAGGAGACCAAGCTGGCAGATGGCTCCTACTTTGGAGGTATGTGTTAGTCACAGGATGTCAGGGGTTGGAAGGGACCCAAAGAGACCATCGAGTCCACTCCTCTTGCCAGAGCAGGACCATACAATCTAGCTCAGGTCACAGAGGAATGCATCCAGACAGGCCTTGAAAGTCTTCAGAGAAGGAGACTCCACAACCTCTCTGGGGAGCCTGTTCCAGTGCTCTGTGACCCTTATAGTGAAGAAGTTCCCCCTTATGTTGAGGTTGAATCTCCTGTGCTGCAGCTTACATACATTGCTCCTTGTCCTATCGCAGGGAGCCCACACACAGCAATGCCCACGGGGATTGTCTGTATGGCCCCTAACTTCTCCTGGATACACAGGGATGGCAGCATATGGAACTGATGATACTCCAGACATCTCCTCCTCCACCTTCCTCTTCATCTCACCTGTCCTGCACCTACCCATATAGTAAATGGTGCAATGGGAGGCTCTTGGGCAGTATAAGAGGCTTGGTGGTAACTAACAACAAAGTGGAGAAGGGAAGATTGGCTCTTGTATGTTGATCTCACTTTTGCCCCAAGCAAAGTGACAGATCTGTGAATATGAGGGCCTGAGAGTGGAATGTTCTCAACTCTCCAAGCCCATTTCAAGTGCTACTTCATCCTGCTGTCTGGCATCTATCATCCAAGGTACTGTTTAAACACAGAGGAGAAACTAGTCCAGCATCTCTCCGGCCTGTGGCTCAGCAAAGTGTTCTGCAGGTCAGCAGGCAGCAGCAGAGCTGTGGCGTAACAAAACCATCATCAGCCCAGGAAAGACCATTAGAAGAAGATTGAGGGTATTGCTCTTATGAGAGACACAGGGACACCCCTCCTGTCAGAGCCCTCCCTGACAGCCCAGGACAGACAGTTCTCTGGTAGGTGCCTGGCTCAGTGCAAGCAATGGATGCACCACAATTGATGACCTACTGAGATGGGACTGAATGAAGCCAGCCTTTCCTTCCTGCCTCTAAGGCCTTTGTTAATAACTCCCAATCACACATTTCCTACACTCTTCTTAGACTCTTAGCACCTGTGGAATGACCTACCTGCACCTACGTGGAAAGGGGCCTACAAGAAGGCTGCAGAGGGACTGATAGGACAAGGGGCAATGATTTGAAAATAGAGAAGAGGAGATTTAGATTGGATGTGAGGAACAAATTCTGCACCATGAGGGTGCTGGAACACTGCAGAAGGTTGCCCAGGGAGGTGGTCGAGGTCCCATCTCTGGAGATACTCAAGATGAGGCTTGACAGGACTCTGGGCAACCCATTCTAGTGAAGAATGTGCCTGCTGACTGCAGAGGGGCTGGACTGGGTGACCTTTGGAGGTCCCTTCCAACCCAAACCATGCTATGATTCTATGATTTAATGTGTCTGTAGCAAGCTGAGTCAGCCTGCTGGGATTTGAAGTTGGAGTTGACTCTGACAGATTAGATTCGAATCACTGATGGCATTCAGTGTGTTTTGGTACCACACAGAGCTCCTCACTCATGTGGTGTGGGTTCAGAAGCATCATTTCCTTAGGAAGCAGCCTAATAACACATGTAGAACCTCACAGTGTTGCTGTACCAGCATGCTGAGGTCAACCCAGCATGAATCCTGAGAGTGGTGCTGGTGGACTGACACCAAACACAGCACAGAGCAGAGTGCTGCTTTTTTAGGTCATGCTGTTTAGGTCATGTTAGGTCATGTTAGGTCTTTAAGTGTCTGTCCTAGCTGCCCAGACTCGGTCTGTAAGCAGTAGAAAAACAGGGCTCAGGAGTGAGGTGGGGTTGGTCTCTTATCCCTAGTATCAAGTGATAGAAGGAGAGGAACTGGCCTGAAATTATCCCAGGGGAGGGTTAGGTTGGAGATGAGGAACAATTTCTTTTCTGTAAGAGCAGTCAGGGATTAGCACAGGCTGCCCAGGGAGGTGGCGGAGTCCCCATCCCTGGAGGTGTTGTTCAAGAAACCTGTGGCCATGGCACTTGGGGACATGGTTTAATGGCCATGGTGATGTTAATTGATGGCTGGACTGGATGATCTTGGAGGTCTGTTCCAGCCAAAACAATTCTAGGATTCTATGATTCTCTCCTGAATGATCAAGGAGTAGCTGTGCCCACATCAGACATTCATGGCAGAGACGAGAGCTTTATGCTCTGCAGCCAGCTGAGCAACCTCCTAGGAGGAAATGACTGCAGTGTAAATACACCAAAGGTTAGCAGGTGCCACTGAGCTGAATCCCTGACAATCTGTAAGCTCGTGGCACGTCAACAAAGAGCTCTGACAGCTTTGAAAAGACAAATGTTCCGGGTGTGGGGATCAAGATGACTGCCAGGCACGGGAGCCACAGGTCAGCACTGAGCCTTTGCTGCAAATCTGGAGAGAGAATTAGCTTTGATGAGAGCACAGCTTGACCTTCTGCTCCCAGTGTCCATGAGGAGCTGCAGAAAGACAACTCCTCCAGTCTGAATGCACAAATTATATCTTTGATAATCCACCATAACACAACTTACCTGGCTAATTAGATCAGCAGAATCCCCGAGGTGCAATTGTGGGCAGCAGCTGCCACCACCAAGCCCTCTGGTATCTCTAAATGCTGCTGGCTTGTGCAGAGTTCTCCTGCTTGCAGTGGGACTGAGGTAGAGTCCAGCTAGAGACCAGACTGGGTAGCAGACAGGGCTGCCTGTGAATGACAGTGACAGGTCTTGTAGTACAGGGGAGATCACAGAATGTCAGCGTGGTGGGGTTGGAAGTGACCTCTGGAGACCGTCCAGTCATAGAATCATAGAATGGTTTAGGTTGGAAGGAACCTCAGAGATCATCCAGTTCCAACCCCCCACTGCAGGCAGATGTGTTGGACCACTAGAACAGGTCATCCTCAACAGGTCATCCAACCTTGCCTTCAACACCTCCAGGCAGAGGACAGCCACAACCTCCCTGGGCAACCTGTGCCAGTGTCTCACCACCCTCAGTGGAAAGAACTTCCTCCTAACATCCAGTCCAAATCTCCCCACTTCCAGTTTAAACCCATTACTCCTTGTCCTGTCATTACAAGACCCTGTAAATAGTCCCTCCCCAGTCTTCCTGTAGGCTCCCTTCAGATACCAGAAGGCCACTACAAGATCTCCTTGAAGCCTTCTCTTCTCCAGGCTGAAGAGCCCCAACTCTTATAGCTTGTTCCCATAGCAGAGCTGCTGCAACCCTCTAATCATCTTTGTGGCCTCCTCTGGGCTCACTCCAACAGTTCCATGTTCTTCTTGTGTTGGGGGCTCCAGAACTGTGCACAATCCAACCTCCCTGCTAAAGCAGGGTCACCCACAGCAGCTTGCCCAGGATGACAGCGGCCAGGTGGGGTTGGAACGTCTCCAGAGAAGGAGACTCCACAAGCTGTGCGGGTAGGCTGCTGCCATGGTGTCTGTGCCCATGTCCTCAGGTGGTTCTTTCGTTGCAGAGATCTGCCTGCTGACCCGCGGGCGGCGCACAGCCAGCGTCAGAGCTGACACCTACTGTCGCCTCTACTCCCTCTCCGTGGACAACTTCAACGAGGTGCTGGAAGAGTATCCCATGATGAGACGAGCTTTTGAGACTGTGGCTCTTGACAGGCTGGACAGAATTGGTAAGTAGAAGGTACAGAGGTCTCCTGTTGCCCTGGCGCCCCATCTCCAGGCCTTCCCCTTATTGTGAGATCCCAGCTGGCCTCTCCTTGCCTGACTTCAGTTCCATGCACACTCAGTCCAGTCCACATCCTCCCTTTCTTGCACACATACATTCTGCTGGCTCCTGCTTCCCTTCATTTCCAGGAGGTCTTTATGAAGAACCAAAATCTGTGTCTGAGGCCATCAGGGCTGTGCTGGTGAACTGAGTAGATTGGAAGTTTGGGGACAAAAAGCTGACCCCTCACAGCCCAACATAGCCAGAAACACAAACACATGCATCCAGCCTGCTTCCGTCTGTAGATCTATGAAGATGTGATGGGCTTAAACTGGAAGAGGGAGATTTAGACTGGAGAGAAGGAAGACATTTTTTACAATGAGGATAGTGAAACACTGGCACAGGTTGCCCAGAGAATGCCCCATCCCTGGAACCATTCCAGGTCAGGTCTGGCAGAGCTCTGAGCAACCTGATCTAGATGCTAACTGCAGAGGAGTTAGACTAGATGACCTTCAAAGGTCCCTTCCAACCCAAAGCATGATATGATTCTCCTGAGTAATTACTGTGTTCTCATTGTTACAGCTCATAGCAACCCATCCCAGGATGCTCTCCTGTCCTGTGGGAGACATAACCTGCACTGCAAACATCCTTCTCCAGCTAGGGAAGACCAAGATAATAACATTCCTTGGTCACAACCAGAGGCATTTAACACAGAGAGATTAAGTGACTTATGCAAGGTCATGCAAGAGTTCTTTGCAGAGCTGAGGATCCCAGTCTGACTTCTGTAGCTTCTCATTCTCCATCTCTGCAAACTGCCTACATTTTCATTTTGCAGAATCAAAAAGGTCAGCATGGGGCTGAGCACAATGCAGAAGTCGAGGAGGAGGGTAGTGGGGCAAGGTGGGTAGGGAATAAGCTGGCATCCTGGCGAGGGGTGAAGTGTCTCCTGGGCTTTTCATGCCAGGAACATTGTATTCTGTACATCTCATTACCTGCTGCAAATCAGGAATGGTGACCCCTGAAGAAAAGGTTAGGAGCTAAATATGTCAAGTTTGGCAAAGCCTGAGCTAATGAGGCCCTGGTGTAGGTGGCAACAGTCCCATCCCTTGGCTTATTTAAATCAGACCACAGGAAGCACTAAGAAATGGTAATATCAGGAACGACCAGGGCTGGGCCAGCCTGGCTTTATCTCAGATGCTTCAGCTGTCGATGCTCAGTGCTGCTCAGTCTCCTAGACTGCTGCTTTCTGTGACTGTGTGCACAGGTGCCCTGTCCTGTGCCTCTCAGGCTCTGTGCACCACTGCACACCTAACTGAAATGAATGGAAATCTCTGAACCAGCAGAAAGAAACTCACATACTTCTTCCCCTAGGGCAAATTCCCTTCCACAGACAGCTGCAAAATGTCAGCAGAAGGTCAGAAGGTGACACAGAGCAACTGAAATAACAGGCCCTTTGGTGCAGAGCTGTGGCATTGTGTGTCACCCCACCCCATGCTTTTGTCATTCTGCTGACCTGAGCCAGCACCAGCCCTGGTGCCACATAAAAGGCAGAGACTTTAGAGCTGTACATTGAAAATCCTGGTGCTGCCCTTGTTTCCCTGGCAATCAGGTTTGAGAGCTGCCTGTTCCCTCAACTTTGCATCCTCCACTGGTACAGAATGACAGCTTCATGGCACTTTTCAATGACGTTGTGCCCAATACTATTTGGTTGGAATTTCCCTGAAGAGCCTAATGGAGTTACAGACACCCTACTGAAATTTCCAATAGGAGTCTTTTATGCATAAGGCATTTCTTCCCCTGAGAGAGCAGGACAGTGGCTGTATAACAGCAGGTGAGTGAAGTTAAGGTGACTGCATGCTGCTGAGGCTCTCTCTGAAAGCTCAGAGGTTGTTCTAGAGGACTGAAGCCAGATGGGACCAGAGGCAGGACCATGTTTTGGGTTCCTGTTAGGTTCTGCTCAGGATCTGTACACAAGATGGAAGCAAATGGGGAGCCTCTTTCCAAGACAGTAGTGCATTCACTTACTCCCTTCTACTCAGATGACAGTGTCCTTGAGAAGCCTGTGTCTCAGTGACAACCTGAAAAGATTCAGAGGTTCTGTCTCTATTCTGGTACCAGCATAAGACCCATGCAGTATTACACAGAATCACAGAATGGTAGGGCTTGGAAGGGACCTCTGAAGGTCACTGAGTCCAACCCTCCTGCCAAGGTAGGTTCACCTAAAGAATGTCACACAGGAACATGTCCAGGCAGGTTTTGAATGCCTCCAGAGATGGAGGCTCTACCTGCATTCCTCCTGTGCAATGAAGAATCAAGAGAGCAGGGAGAAAAATCTCCATCCGTCCAGGCACAGTGACTGTGAAGATGTTTAAAGAATTGGGAAGCGTGGCCTAAGCTCATCTAGGTAGCAGAGAGACAGGATGGGAATGTAAGGCCTCATGCCTTGAAGCAACAGGAGCAGTACTGGTTGGCTGCAGGTGCCATGAGTCATTCACTTTGCAGAGCAAATGCAGTTTGGAAGCCTGTGGCTAAGCAGAAGTGATCTGTGTGCCTTCCTCACTTCCTTCTGGTTGCTGGGCAGTGCAACAGCTTGAAGGGCACAGCACTCCAGGGAGCTGCCAGCTGCATTGATCCCTCAGCAAAGAGCAAGCTGATGTATCCTTCAAGCCACTGTTGTTGATGGGAATTGATATTGGCATCCTGCCTGGCCCATGCATGGCCAGGGAAGAAGGTTCTCAGGTGTTCTGCACTTGGAGAGCTCTTTAAACTCTGGAAGAGATTAGTCTCCATCCAGCGAGGCTTAGACAGGCTGGAGGGCTGGGCAGGGAGAAACTGATTGAAATTCAACAAGGACGAGGGTAGAGTCTGGCACCTGGGAAAGAACAACCCCAGTACAGGTTGGGGAGTAACCTGTTGGAAGGCAGCAAAGGTGAAAAGGAGCTGGGGGTTCCAGTGAATGGGAGGCTGACCCTGAGCCAGCAATGTGTCCTGGTGGCCAGGAGGGCCAATGCCATCCTGGGGTGGATTAGAAGGGCTGTGGTTAGTAGGTCAAGAGAGGTTCTCCTGCCCCTCTACTCTGCCCTGGTGAGGCCACATCTGGAGTACTGTGTCCAGTTCTGGGCCCCCCAGTTCAAGAAGGACATAGAACTGCTTGAGAGAATCTAGTGCAGAGCCACACAGATGATGAAGGGAGTGGAACATCCTCCTTACAAGGAGAGCCTGAGGGAGCTGGGGCTCTGCAGCTGCAAGAGGAGGAGCCTGAGGAATTACTTCGTTCACATGTATCTATAAGTAAAGGTTAGTGCCAAGAGCATGGAGCCAGGCTCTGCTCAGTGATGCCCAATGACAGCACAAGGAGCAATGGTGGAAGCTGAGGCATAGGAAGTTCCATGGAAGCATGAGGAGGGTTGTTGTGGAGTCTCCCTTGCTAGAGACTTTCAAAACCCACCTGGATGTGTTCCTGTGTGATCTGGTGTAGGTGATCCTGCGCTGCAGAGTGTTTGGACTGGATGAGCTTTGGAGGTCCTTTCCAGCCTCTGACATTCTGTAATTCTGTAATTGACTGAGATTGGGATCCTGTAAAGATCTGTGTCTCTGCTCCACTCTGCTCTCTGAGCAACTTCAGCCTCTAAAGAGACCCTGAAGAATATCACACACAGGCTCAGGGCCTGAAGATTAAGACTGAAGGAAATTACCAGATCACTGATGAGCAATCATGTTATCACTACTTAAATCTTCCTCCTTTTCTTCTTGGCCAAAGCTACAAACCTGTTTCTAGTATCTGTGTGCTGAGCTGTGTTGGTCATTTCTCCAGTGAGTAATTCTGAGTCTGACAAGCACTTGTGACTTGTCCCACTTTGTGATGCATGGGTTACATAAGTCTCATCAGTCTGCTCCTGACTGGCTTTAAACTGCCTTGCAGTGAGCAGTGAAGCTTCAAATTAGATTTTCACAAGTATTTGCACTTGTACAACACAACCACTCCAATGTTCATTGGAAGGAAATACAATATGGGTCACAAGTGCTGGCAGGTTGCAGTTCCCTCACGCCTTCAGAAAATAGTGGGGGGACAATTATTTGCCATTGCTCATTGTGCTGATATAAACACCATAAATGTCTGTCAGAAGGTCATTTGCCAGATGTATTAGGGTAACTGCTGAGAGCTGAAAGCAAAATTAAAGCCAGAGGAAGCATTTTTTTTTTCTGTTTTGTCAGGAATTTGTCACCACCTGTTTCAAAGTTCCTGTATTTTGCATTCTAGTTGCATACATTTTGATACAGGGATCCCAGTTAAGCCAGGATTAAAAGTGTTCTGTGTTTCCTCCAGGCAATGCAGATGCTAAAAAACCAAAGAGAACCTAAGACAGGACAACACCAAGCTCTAGCTTGTTCCCGAAGAGTGTCTATCCAAGTCTTGGCATCTGGGGAAGAACAGTGCCATGGACCAGTAGAGGTTGGGGACTGACCTGCTGGAGAACAGCATAGGAGAAAGGGACAGAGGGGTCCCAGGTGACAACAGGATGCCCATGAGCCAGCAATGTTCCTTTGTGACCATGAAGGCCAGTGGCATCCTGGGGTTTATTAGAAGGTCAGGCTAAGTTCTCCCCCTCTACTCTGTCCTGTTGAGGCTGCATCTGGAATATTGTGTCCAGTTCTGGGCCCCTCAGTTCCAGAACTCAGGGAACTGCTTGGAAGAGTTCAATGCAGAGCTACCAAGCTGCTGCAGACAGTGGAACATCTCCTGTGAGGCCAGGCTGAGGGAGCTGGGGTTTGGAGCTTGGAGCTTGGAGCAGAGGAGCCTGAGGGCTGCCCTTATTGCTGCTGCTAAAGATGTGCAGGGCAGTGTGGGGAAGACGCAGCCAGGTTCTACTCAGGGATGGCCAAAGACAGGACAAGGGGCAGTGGGTACCAGCTGGAGAAGAGGAGGTGCCATGGGAACAGGAGGGAGAACTTTATCATTGTGAGAACGCTGGAGCTGTGAACCAGGCTGCCCAGAGAAGCTGTGGAGTCTCCTTTGGAGAGATTCCAAACCCACATGGGTGCATTCCTATGTGACCTGCCCTGGGTAATGATCCTGCTGTGGCTGGGGAGAGTTGAACTGATCTTTTGAGGTCCCTTTCAACCTCTATCATTCTGTGGTTCTGTGATTACAGAGGTAAAAATCATGCAAACAAGCCACAAAAGTGGTAGTGCCCAAATTTTTTGACTGGGCAACCCTGTTTTTTTCAGATCATGACTGCTCTCCTGCAACTGAAATCTTGTTGGGTATGCAACCCTGCTTGTCTAGATCCTGACTTATTCTCTGGGATCTGCTGCCCCAGAGGAAGGGCTGGCCTATGTTAGGCTAGGTGAACTGTGAACCAGAAGGTCTGGGATCCTTGCCAAGCTCTACCACAGATTCCCTGCTCATTCTTGTCTCGCCTCTGCTCTGTGCCTCAGTTCCTCATCTCTTCTATAAGGAAAATAATGCCAGCAAAGGTGGAGCTCTGTCTTTGAATGCCTCTGGACTTCTCCCTTGTGGCCTGTGCCCTGCAAGGTCCTATGGATAAATGACAGGACCTGAACTGTGTGTAAATAGAGCCAAGTGTGCTCAGCAAAAGCCTTGCACTGCACCCATACTGTAGTCCCAGCTTTGCTTAGGCAGGTGAGTGATCCCCATGGAGTGAGATGAGCAAGCAGCTTTGGGGATGAGGGAATGAGAGAATGGTTTGGGTTGGAAGGGGCCTTTCAAGGTCACCCAGTCCAACCCCACTGCAGTCAGCAGGGGCATCTGCAGCTAGAGCAAGTCACTCAGAGCCTCAAACAACCTGACCTGGAATGGTTCCAGGAATGAAGCATCTACCACATCTCTGGGCCAGAGGTCCACCACCTTTAGTGTCAAACAGTTTCTTCCTTCTCTCCAGTCTGAATTTCCTTTGTTTAGTTTTAACCATCACCGCTTGTCCTGCCATAGCAGGCCCTGCTGAAAGTCTGTCCCCAGCTGTCTTGGAGGGCCCTTTAAGTACTGAAAGGTCTCCAGAAGGTCTCTCTGGAGCTTTCTTTTCTCCATGCTGAGCTACCCCAACTCTCTCAGCCTGTCCTCACAGGAAAAGGCTTCCAGTCTTGGATCATTGTTGTGGCCTCCTCTGGCCCTGCTCCAGCAGGTTAATGGGATCCAGATAGATGTCTGTGTGCCTCTCCTTTGAGGCTACTGCTGGATGCACAGATGATGTAAGGCCAGCAGTCCCTGTGGCCCGTGCAGACTGTGTGTGCGCTTTGGAAGAAAGCTTTATTTTAAAGTCACATTGACCTCTGACCAGCCCTTTAAGGAGGTGGAATCTTCTTCTCCAAGTACTGAGCAGGTGAGTGGATCAGTGTCTGACAAGAGACCTCCTGTGGAAGGTCCTCTCTTATCACCTGAATCCCCCACAAATGTAACCCTTTGTGAGGAATTATAGAACTGTCAGGGCTGGAAGGGACCTCAAGGATCATCCAGATCCAACCCCACTGCCATGGGCAGGGACACCTCACATGAAATCAGGTTGTTCAGAGCCACATCCAGCCTGGCCTTAAAAACCTCCAGGGATGAGGCTTCCACCACCTCCCTGGGCAACCTGTGCCAGTCTCTCACCATCCTCATGGTGAGGAACTTCTTCCTAACATCCAATCTGGATCTCCCCACTTGTAGTTTTGCTTCATTAAAGTCCCTCAGCATCTTTCATGTAGGCTTCCTTCAGATATTGGAAGTCCAAGTTCAAATACCACTCTGCATGTTCCTCAGACTTGAAATGCTTTCCCATGATCCACATGGAGATCTGAATCTCAGTTTTATGGTCAGGAGAGAGAAAAAGGCATTTGGAGTGTGCTGTGGCTGTCTCAAATGGCCTGGGTGAATCATAGCCCACAGATGCTGTCAGGCACAGATATGCAGGGTAGGAGCTTGGACTGCAGCAGGAACTAAAGATTTGAATTGCTGAGATTTGGACGTGAAGGCTCAGGCTCAGAGTATTTCCTCTTTAGCCTAAAGAAAGATATCAGCAGCTCACCAGCCGTGAGTGAAGGCAAATTACTTTGTCTTAATGAAGGTGAACTGGCAACTCTGTTCACCTGAATATGCACTGTCATTTCTCATGCTGCTCTAGGAAGAAAAGAAAACCTAAGACACCCCAATAAAAGGGCCAGGGGCCAGGGAGACCTGTCTTTAACTCTAAAAATCACCATGGTCACAACAGTTTGTCCCAACCCTTGTCTGCCTTGCATGTTCGCTGGGAAGTTTGGTCTTTGAGGCAGCAGTTGCTGGTACTACAAACAGCTAGTTGGGTAATTGGGAGACAGGAAGCTGAAATGAGAGACTTGGTGGAGCTTGGAGTGAACCTTGGTGGAGGTACAATCTATCTGTTCCCCATCTCTAATGGGTCCCCCAAGCTTTGTCATTAGAGAGCCACATCCACAGCTCTTTGCTACCTGCATCAAAATGAAGCCCTTGTTCAGAGAATACTTTACCACCCCAACACCTTTAAAAAGAATTTCCAAGCCTCTTTAATTAACATGAAATAAGATAAACCACACCTCTAGTCTCAGGGGACTTCCCCTGCCTTGAAGGCAGTCCAGCAGCTATCTGCAACCAGACCACTGCAAAGCACACAGCTGACAGGCAAACCATGCCAGAACATCCAGAGTCTTCCAAAATGTGTCCCTGTCACAGCTATCAGCTCCAGCAGGATGCTGAGGATTGAGTTCAGGAGCTTTGGCTCCAGACATAAGCACTTCTGCCCCTTGAGAGGAAGGCAGCTCTCTGGCTCCAGCCTGCAGCAGTAAATAAGAGCCAGGACACCATGTTTCAGACAGGCATCCCAAAATTATCCACTTCTTAGACCCATTCATGGTCATACACAGAGAGCTGTAGATGTTCAGTTTTTCTTCTGCAAAGCTTTGCATGATGTGCATCAATGTGAAGAGGTGGAGGCAAGAGCTCAATTTGGTTTAGTTTTGTCATGAGATTCTTCAGGTACATTCATTGTGTATCCTGGGGTGCATTAAGAGTGAGCCAAGGGAAGCTCATCTCCTCCTTTACAGTGCCCTAGTGAAGGCATAGCTGGAGTTCTGGGCTCCCCAGTTCAAGAGAGACAGGAAACTACTGGAGAGAGTCCAGTGGATGGCCACAAGGATGCTGAGGACCTGGAGCATCCCTGTAAGGAGAAAAGGCTGAGAGCCCTGGGAATGTTGAGCTGGAAAAGACCAGCATCAGAGGGGATCTGAACAATGCTCAGCAAGACCTAAAGGGTGGGGGGCAAGAGAATGGGACCAGACTTCTTTCAGTTGTGCTCAGTGACAGGACATTGGGCAATGGGCACAAATTGGAAGCGAGGAGGTTCCATCTGAACTGGAGCCCTGGAGCAGGCTGCCCAAAGAGGTCGTGCAGAGCTTCCAAGCTCACCTGGACATTGTGATGCTGGGCAAGCTGCTATGGGTGTCCTGCTTTAGCAGGGGAGTTGGACTGGATGATCTCCAGAGGCCCCTTCCAACCCCCAGCGTGCTGGGATTCTGTGATTCTGTGATTGTCATTTGACCTACAGCAGTTTGGCCCAATTCAAGGTTTCATTCTGTCTGTTAAAGAAGGTAATATATTTTGGAAGATACCTACTGAGTTTATGGAAGGGGAGAAGCACTCAGTGACTGCCCTGGATGTACAGGGTGGGAACACCTTCACGTGTCCATTTTACATTTCTGAACCCATGATAGTTTGTTAAGATGGGAAAATGAAGAGACATTTAGGTGACATCCCCAGTGCAATGGGCTCTTTCAATGTGGTATTTGACTTTCCTGCAATAAAACTCCTACACAGAGCTGGAACTCCACGAGGAACAGGGAAGAAGGAGAGATATTGTTGGGGAGCAGGGGAGATGTTGTACTGTAAAGGTCACAGAATCATAGAGTCATGGAATGCTTTGGGGTGAAAGGGACCTTCAGGATCATCCTATTCCAATCTCCCTGCCATGGGCAGGGACACCTCCAACTAGCCCAGGTTGCCCACCCAACCTGACCTTGAACACCTCCAGGGAGGGCACATCCACAACCTCCCTGGGCAACCTGTGCCAGTGTCCCACCATCCTCGCTATCAAGAATTTCTTCCTAATATCCAGTCTAAGTCTCCTTTCTTCTAGCTTCAATCCATTGCCTCTCATCCTGTCATTACAAGCCCCTGTCAAAATTCCCCTCCCAGCTTTCTTGTAGGCTCCATTCAGGTACTGGAAGACTGCTCTAAGGTTTTCCTGGAGCCCTCTCCAGGCTGATCACCCCCCAACTCTCTCAGCCTATCCTCATAGCACAGGTGCTGCAGCCCTCTGATCATCTTCATGGCCTCTTTTCTACCCACTCCATCAGTTCAACTTACCACCGGAGTTCAAAGGATCCTTCGTGAGCAGGAGAGAACTGAACCTGCATGTGGAGTTGGGTTGTGCCTTGCACATAGGAGTACAGAAAGGGCAGCTACCGTGGAGCCGTTCTTGGAGAGCTGCACATCCTCTTTTTGATGCCTTTACACAGGCAAGCTCTCAGGAAACTCAGTCTGAATTTGTTTCTGGAGCAGATTTGTTGAGAGCACAGAACTCCTCTGTGGATGCTCGGAGAGCTGATCCAGCTGGGCTTGGCTTCTCTGCCAAGAGCTGCTCCAGCTCTGAGCAGAACCTCGTCATGCCAGTGACTACAGCTGGCTGTGGGGTAAGCCACATCTGAGGCAGTCAAGAGAAGAGCATTTTCTTGTCATTAAATCTCCCTATGTACACAGACTCCTACAGACAGTGGCAGCCAGACCTTCCAACCAGGATAATCCCAGTGCAGATGAGCTCCCCAGGGCGGAGAAGCTGCTGTGGCAACCTGCCAGTTACTGAGTACACCCAGGGTTTCTTTGCCTGTTAGCTGTGTTGCTCCTCTGGGGACAATGACAGCAAGCTGAATTATCCCAGGCGACCAGCTCAGGACACAAGGAACCCACAGGCAAGTGAGGGTCAAAGATCACCTTGTGCTGTCATCACCAAGCAGGGTAGTTAGTAACCCGCTCATATGAAGAAGAAGTGAAGACCTGAAAGAAGGATCTGTATGGCAGGGGGCAGTTACTTTGACAGCAGGCCAGGGCATAAGGCAGCCTAATAAAGTGAGATTATTTAAAATACATTCAAATTCAGAAAGCAATTTAGTGACCTGAATTCTTAAACTGTAGCCAGTGGGCTTAGGCAGAACTGAAAAGGGAAATGAACAGAAAGTCACAGCTAATTTCCCTTGGGTCTCTGCAGACTTTTAACAACAGAAGGCTAATTTTGATTATTTGATAGAAGAATTATTGTTGACTGCCAGCTCCTTTTATGAAATCACATGGGCCTTTCTCCTATTTCTTTTGTGTGCTATCTACAGTTGAGAAAAATCTGACTTTGCAGTTCTTTATTAAGGGAGCAACATCTATTTGCTTCCTTTCCATAATTTTACATACCCCACTCCACTTCAAAGCAGTAGCAGCAGCAGTAGCAGCAGCAGCAGCTTTGCTATGAGCATCTTCAAGGCTCTAAATAGCTTTCTTTTCCCCCTTGTATTTAGCCTATTGTTGCAGTGAGGAGAATAGGGAGCATTTAAAACCCACAGCACTCCACTGATGTTGGTTTGGGTTGGGTTTTTGGGTTTTGGGTTTTTTTTTTGTCTATGAGAAAAAAATATATTGTGGTAGGAGCTGTACAAAGAGAACAAAAGAGTCAGTTGTGATGTGGAGACCTTTTAGTTTTTAGAATCATAGAATTGTTTCAGTTGAAGGAGACTTTTAAGGTCATTGAGTCAACTGTCAACCCAACACCACCATGGCCATTAAGCCATGTCCCAAAGTGCCATGCCTACACCTTTCTTGAACACTTCCAAGGCAGGTGACTCCATCACCTCCCTGGGCAGTCTGTTCCAATTGCATTAACTGACTGTGCTCCTGTAGTTCCATCAGTTGAACTGCCCCTCAGTCCTGCTCAGAAGCAGATCCAGCCCAAGGGGCTGCTTGAAAGCTACCCAGTCATCAGGTTGTCAGGCTCCTGTTGCCCTCCAGAAACCCAGGGCAGCTTCTCTGTCCCCTACAGAAAGGGAAGGGGCCTTGAGTGACCTCAGAGTGAGCAAGGGTGGGGAGTTGGTGCATGAGGTGGTTGCAGATAGCTCCAGTACTGAATTTATCATGGTGGATTTGCCTACATTGGGCAGTTTTGAGACTCAGCTTGGCAGGGTGCTGGGCCAGCTCGGGTCAACTCCACTATCACCTAGAAAGGTTGGACCAGATGATCCTTGGGATTCCTTCCCCAAGGGATATAGTGCTTTTGGGTTTAGGAGGGATCCTTAGATGGGTTGTCTGTCTTAGTACTTGAGACTGCTCTGCAGTTGAATTTGTGTGGGATAAGCAAGCGAGAAGCCTCAATGCTTCCATGAGTTTATTGAAGGGGAAAGAGGAGTCTCTTTTCCTCTGCTAATGAAGCTTCTCACTGGCTTAACAAGAACACAGGACTCTGCTGTGGGTCATTGAGCATAGCTGTGAGCTGCAGAACGTCATTTCAGCAAGGGTTACACAGAGCCAAACCAATCAGCCTTCCAGCTCTCTGATCCCTACCTTCTCTGCTCTCCTTTCCAGGCAGGTGCTGTGACAGTTAATCCAGAGCAGCAAAAACTGATTTGAAACTGAAGCCATTTCATAAATGAGATGATGAGGATAAATCATCTCAAAACCATTGGCCCAAGGAAACTTGTGCCTACTCGTGCTTTTTGGCTTCTGTTTCATGTAGGGCTTTAGCCAGATTTGCCAGGAAAAGACCTTAGTCCTACCAGGGCTCTGCTTGCTCTCGTTTGGTGCTGGTCAAAAGGAGGATTTACTCCAGAAGCAACTAATAAGGCTTCTGTTGGTGTGTGGAAATATTGTGGAAATGATGCAGTTAATTAGAACGGGGCAAATCAATTCATTTTACAGTTTGCTAAACCAATTTACAGCCCCGAAAAATGGTCCTGAAAAATTCCTCTCCCCTTCAATAACTGCAAGGATCTTTCCAGCAATTTCTTTAAGTGTTCTGGGGCAGGCATTGGAGATTTCCTTGGCAAAACAGAAAAGAAAGATTTGCTCTGATGAAACAGTTGACATATTCCAGCTGGGCTGGGGAAAAACAGGGAAGTGTGATCCAATTTCAGACGAAAGCTGAAATATTCTGCTTTAAAAGCTAAGAAAGAAAAAAAAACCAGATTCCTGAGTTTGGCTGGAATTATTTTATCATCTCGAGACAAATTGAAGGAGCTTTGATCAAACCGTTTTCCAGGGGGAAAAAAAAAATAAAATATGGCTGTTTGGGAAGTGTTAGCATATTCTCTCTTCAGTGCTTTGCCAAGGAAACCAGGGGCTGCTGGGCGCTCTCTGTGTTTTCAAGAGCTCTGGTTCTGAAAACATCCAGCCCCTCAGCTCAGCCCTGCGGCTCTGATTAACATCCCTATGGCTTCTCATTTGAATTGAGGGCGGCGCTGCAAATTGCAGCCTATGCGAGCACAGAGGAAGCAAAATCAGAAGCCAAAGACAGGTGATGTGGAAGGGAAAAGAGTGAGCCGAGGTGGAATGATGAAGACACGGGGCAGTTGCTGCTCTTCGGCTTTTCCGAGAGCTGCACTAGCACCATCTGCTCTTTCTCCCTCTTCTGCTCTTCAACCTGCTTTTGCTACAGTCTGTTATCAAGAAAGCAAATGTGGGAAGGCAAGTTTTTTTTTTTTCCTGCCTGGTCTGCTTTAAACTCAGCAGGCCACCTCCCATCCACATCCTGACCTTGCGGGTAGCTACAGGCTCCCCATGCTGCGATTTGTACCTTCCACTTCAGAAAGAGAATGATTACAAACCTGCAGCCTGAATCCCTCTTTAACTCGAGTGTGCAGGGCAGATTGTCTCTTCCCTGTCAGTTTTATTTAGACAGGTTGTCCCTTCTCCTTGGTCAGGGCAGGTTTGCATTTCTGTTTCTGTTCCAGCAGCTCTCTGTGATTTAATTTAGGTGATAGGTTGGACTCGATGATATCAAAGGTCTTTTCCAACCTGGTTAATTCTGTTATTAATTTGTGAGCTGAGGAGATACCAGGTGGAAAGTACCCTCTCTCTGTGTGTGTGTGTGTGTGTGTGTGTGTGCAGCAGGAGCCTCTGCACCATCCACACCCTTCCATTTTATGTTCACTGCAAAGATGCTCTGAAGTCTAAAGGTGACATTTGTGCTCTCTCAGGGACAACTAGGATCTGTCTGTTCCAGAAAACAACAAAGCTGGAGAAGGCTCCAGAGAACAGGGCTGGGAGGAAGCAGCTGTGGAAACTGGAGGTGTTTAGTCTGGAGAAGAGGAGGCAGAGGGAAGACCTCATTGCTCTTTACAGCTCCCTGAAGGGAGGTCGGGAGGAAACCTTCTGGCTCTCTACAACTTGCTGGAAGGAGGTTGGAGCCAGGCAGGTGTTGCTTAACCATTGATAAAATGAGAGGAAACAGCTTCAAGTTGCCCCAAGGGAGGTTTAGGTTGGACGTTAGAAGAAGCTTCTTCCTTGAAAGAGTCCTCAAACACTGTAACAGGCTACCCAAGGAATTAGTTGAATCCCCATCCCTGGAGGTATTTCAAAGAGGCAGAGATGTGGTGTGATCCTCTGGGAACTATTACCCAGTGTGGCAGTCCACTGTTAGCCACTTCTTGGAACCCATCAGTTTAAACAAGAGTTCCTGTATGGGACAAGTTAAACATCATACCATGGTCTTAGGCATTAATATCAACAGCTGACCTAGAATCAGAGAATCACAGAATCGTCAGAACTGGAAGAGACCTCAAGGATCATCCAGCTCCAACCCCCTGCAATGGGCAGGGACATCTCACATGAAATCAGGTTGCTCAGAGCCACATCCAGCCTGGCCTTAAAAACCTCCAGGGATGAGGCTTCCACCACCTCCCTGGGCAACCTGTGCCAGTCTCTCACCATCCTCATGGTGAGGAACTTCTTCCTAACATCCAATTTGAACCTCCCCACTTCTAGTTTTGCTCCATTCTGCCCAGTCCTGTCACTACCTGACACCCTAAAAAGTCCCTCCCCACCTTTCTTGTAGCCCCCTTCAGATACTGGAAGGCCACAATAAGGTCACCTTGGAGCCTCCTTTTCTCCAGACTGAACAGCCCCAGCTCTCTCTGTCTGTCTCCGCAGCAGAGCAGCTCCAGCCCTCTGATCATCTTTGTGGCCCTTCTCAGGACACTTTCCAGCACGTCCAGTTCCTTCTTGTAATAGGGGCTCCAGAACTTGAAAGCTGTGATTTCCTGAGTGTGTGGAGACAAGTTTAGGAAGCAACTCTTTACAGAATGGTGAGACACTGGAACAGGTTGCCCAGGGACACTGTGGATGCCCCCTGCCTGGAGGTGTCCAGGGCCAGGTTGGATGGGGCTTTGCGCAGCCCGGGCTAGTGGGAGGTGTCCCTGTCCTTGGCAGAGGGGTTGGAACTGGATGACATTTAAGGTCTCTTCCAGCCCAATGCATTCTATCATTCTCTGACTCTATGAAGCTGCTAGAGCAGCTTCAAACAGCTTCAGAAAACGAAAGTGCAAAGGCAGAGCAGGTGGTGTCATCAGTGCCAGCTGGCTTGTGGTGGCAGGAGAGAGGACCTTTGACAAAGGCAGAGCAGGGATCTATTCCACAGCAGTTCTGGAGGAGAACTCTTCAAATCAGCCCCTCCCAGCCCCTGGTGAAGCAGGGCTGGCAGGGTCAGCGAGCCCATGCTGCTCTGAGAGCAGAGATGTAAGAGGCGTTAGGCAGACAGCCTGGCCACATCAGAAAGCCTCTCCTTGGAGAAGACATTTGTGCATTGCTGGCAGCATCTCATCCCCCTGCCTGGAGCGGTTCTGTCCTTCAGGCTAGGAGAGTGCAGTGCCAGGTGCACTCAGACCAGACAAGCTCATTAGGCCACATTTTCCAGCCCATTGGGAAGGCAAAGCACTCAGCTCATCTCCTGCTGCAGGCTGGGAAGTCCAGCAGGCATTTGCTGGCTTGCAGCTTTCTTAAAGTTGGGGCTAGAAGGACGTGGCCTGGGGTGTATTAGAAGGGCTGTGGTTAATAGGTCAAGAGAGGTTCTTCTGCCCTTCTACTCTGCCCTGGTGAGGTCACAGCTGGAGTACTGTGTCCAGTTCTGGGTCCCTCCGTTCAAGAGAAACATAGAACTGCTCAAGAGAGTCCAGCCCAGAGTCACAAGGACGATGAAGGGAATGGAACATCTCTGTTTTGAGGAGAGCCTGAGTGAGCTGGGGCTTGGAGCTTGGAGAGGAGCAGCCTGAGAGGTGACCTCATCCATATTTATAAATATGTAAAGGCTGAGAGCCAAGAGGCTGGATCCAGGTTTGCTTGGTCATCCCAGTGACAGCACGAGGGACAATGGTGAAAGTTGAGGCACAGGAAGTTCCACGTTAACATGAGGAGGATTTTTTTTTCCCTAAGAGGGTGACAGAACCCTGGAACAGTCTGCCCAGGGGGATTGTGGAGTCTCCCTCTCTGGAGATATTCATGACCTGTCTGGATGTGTTCCTGTGTGATCTGCTCTAGGTGAGCCTGCTCTGCAGGGGGCTTGGACTGGATGAGCTTTCAAGGTCCCTTCCAGCCCCTGTGATTCTGTGAAGATGGTAGCTGCATCACAGATGAGGTCTCCTACTTAGGGTACCTGAGTTTCACAGCACCTAAAATCCTTGTGTCCCTTATTCACAGAGAATTTTCCTGTCAACTAAAACCACAGAGTCATAGAATTGTTTGGGTTGGAAGGGACCTTAAGGATCACCCAGTTCCAACTCCTCCACCATGGGCACCATGGGACACCTTCCACTAGACCAATTTGCTCAATGCCTCATTCAGCCTGGTCTTAAACACTTCTAGGGTTGAGGTGTCACAACTTTGATGAGCAACCTGTGCCAGTGTCTCCCCACCCTCACTGTTAGGAATTCCTTCCTCATCTCCAGTCTCAATCTCCCCTCTTCAGCTCAAAGTCATTGTCCCTCATCCTGGCACTCCCAGCCCTTATCAAAAGTCCCTCCCCAGCTCTCCTGTAGCCCCCTTCAGGTACTGGAAGGCTGCTCTAAGGTCTCTCTAGAGCCCTCTCTTCTCCAGGCTGAACAGCCCCAACTCTCTCAGCCTGGTCCCACAGGGTGGGGGTTCTCCAGCCTTCTGATCATCTTAATGACCCTGCTCTGGACCTTCTTAACTAGTTTGATGTCCTTATTGTTTTGAGGGCACTAGAACTGGACACAGTACTCCAGGTGGGATGTCATGAGAGCAGAGCAGGGACTGGAACCACCTCCTGTGTCCTGCTGGTCAAACTTCTTTTGATTTAGCCCAGGACATGCTTTGCTTTCCTGACTCCAGATTTGACTCCAGCGTGCAGAGGTTACATCTGTGAAAGAGATGTAGTTGAAGACTCAGGAACCTCTGTTGGACTTTGAGGTTTCACTTTGACAACACACCCCCCAAAAGAATGCAGCCTTTGGATTGATCCTGTTTCTGAGGTTCAAAGTGGGAATCTTCCAGGTCCCCAGGCTCTGCCCCATTTACCAGAAGTGGCCTTACTGCCTGACTAAGAACATGTGTCCGGCCAGGCACAATTTAATAGGGTCTTTAGGTCTGTTGATTGTAGCACAAAGGCAGAAGATGTGATGTTTGTCATCTCGTTGCTAGAGCACAGACACTGTGCATAGAGCCCATAATGACAGTGGAGGGGAAACAGAGCCAGCAGCTCGAGGAAAGTCTGGCAGGAAGCTTTGAGGAAGCCTCCCGTGCTTTGACATCTCTGAGTGACTCGTTCTTGCTTTCTTCACTTCCTCTACAGGCAAGAAAAATTCCATTCTGCTGCATAAAGTCCAGCATGACCTCAATTCGGGTGTTTTCAACTACCAGGAGAATGAGATCATCCAGCAGATCGTGCAGCACGACAGGGAGATGGCACACTGTGCTCACAACGTCCAGGCCGCCGCTGCTGCCGCCGCTGCCGCCGCCTCCACACCCACCCCTGTCATCTGGACTCCCTTGATCCAGGCACCCCTGCAAGCTGCAGCAGCCACCACTTCTGTTGCCATAGCTCTGACCCATCACCCGCGCCTCCCCACAGCCATCTTCCGTCCTCCGGTGTCCGTCTTGGGGTCCCTGGGACAGCAATCCAACCAGACTCCAAGACCGGTGAAGAGGCTTCAGTCTCTGATCCCATCGACCGGCCCTTCTGCCGTCGGCTCTCCCTCCAGTACTCCATCCCAGCTGCATACACCAGGAGCAGAAACCCCTTCATCTTCTTCCTTCCACATCCAGCAGCTTGCAGGATTCTCAGCTGCCGCCGGCTTAGGCCAGTTCCAGGTGGGATCTCCTCCGGGTGGCTCAAGCCAACCGGGTTTGAGCAGCACATCCTCAGTGGGACTGAGTCAGTTGCAACAAGCATCTTCTGGATCACCCTTAGGTACAGCTCAGCCCATGCAGCAGCAGCAGCAGCAGCCACCAGCCCCTTCCAGCGGTGGATTTGGGCACTTCCAGCAAGCCACAACTAGTTCCCTATCAGCCTCACTCACCCAACTCTCATCAAACTCCCCCCCTAGCCTTCTCAACCAGTTCCAGCCCACTGCAAGACAACTGCCGGGAGGACAGTTACAACAGCTCTCGGGCAGTGGGACTTTGGGGGGAATGAATCACTTCCAACCCCCTCCTTCTTCCAACTCTCCATCCTCCAGCCTAAGCCAGCTGGCACAGGCCTCTGGTGGGCCATCCTCAGGCCTGTGCCAAACACATCCAAGTGCATTAGGTTCTTTAACTGGAACGATAGCCCAGCTCCACCAAGAGCGGCCACCTTTTGCCTCCGTGTCTCCACTACAGCAGCCTGGCGTCGCCTCTCCCTGTTATACCCCTTCTGGCCTTAGTCCTCCTAGTCAGAGCCCAGTGGCAACGAGAACTTTTCAGTGCGGCCCTTCTGGGGCCTCAGGCTCTCACGGATCTCTGCTCCTGCCTCAGACCGCCAGCCCACCTCCACAGATCCTGCAGGCCAAGAGCACGCCGCCCGTGCCGCCGGGACGCCTGAACCAGGACGTCAAGTTGATTTCTGCTTCCCAGCCATCTTTGCCCCAAGAGCTGGCTCAGACGCTGAGCCAGAGCTCTCCTCATTCCTCTAGAGAATCTGTTTCCAGCTTCTCTCCTTTCCCTGGTGGAGGGACCGGACTTCTGGGGAAGCCTTGTAGCTCAATTCCTGGGCGTGTGACTTTACCGCGTCAGATGTCCTCAGGTTCTTTACCACATCCACTGGTGTTTGGGGCCGGTGCCGCAGGCGCCGCTTCGCTGACTGCTGGTGGGCGGAAAGAATCCATAGTGCTCACGGGGGATCTGGAACCTGTCAGATCCAAACTGCCCTCCAATTTGTGAGGACTCCTCCTGAGAGCTGGGGCTGGCAGCTGTGCAGTTCGGTTCCTGATTAGACTTTCATGAAACCTATTTTCCTTTTCTTCCCCTCCACACCTCCCCCTTTATTTCTCCCATCCCTCCGCCCCCCTCCCCCCCCTCCCCTTCTTTTTTTTTTGTTTTTCTTACAAAGAGAAAAAAAAAAAAAAAAACACAAA
>VWZI01013925.1:2277-16193 GCA_013396835.1 Psilopogon haemacephalus | reverse complement strand
ACCCCACAAAAAAAAAAAAAAGAATAAAGGAAAGTTTTTCCTGTTGAGACAAAGATACAAGGTTGACCATGGGCCATAAAAGGGAAGAGGACAGGCCTGTAGCTGGTGTTTTTCAAACAGCTCTGGTCAGCCTCAGCTTTGCACCTGCTGTGACCCTGGCCCGCAGCACCTAGGCATGGGGGCACTTGGACGGCTCGCTGCACGCAGCACAAAATTCCACTTCCTTCCCAGCTTTGCTCCTGTGATCAGCAGGTTGCAGAGGAAGCAAGAAGGGGGTGGGGTGGGTGGGCTTTGAGTTTCATCGATGCGATTCCCTCTAAGCATTTCAGAAGGGCTGAGGTTCTTGTTTGGACTCCACCTGTGAAGAACATAAAGGTGCCCAGGAGATGGACAGGCCTGCCTTCAGATGCTTGGCTTTCTTTTTCCACTGTTGCTCTGGTGGGAGCAAGAAGCAATCCTTTGTAAGCTGCAAGCAGGGCAGCAAATATCCCCTCTGTGTTTTTGTAGGTGTTGTGGATGTGGTTTGTAGGAGGAGTTGTGTCTCTCTGCCAGCACTCCAGGCAGCTGGCAGGAGCCAGCAGAACTCCAAGCTCCAACCTCTCCCTGGTTTGGAAAGTGTCTGCACTGCCTTCCAGGTCTGGGCGTGCAAAGCAAGGAGAGGGCTGAAGGAAAAGGCAGCACTTTAACCTCCCCTCTCTCATTTTAATATCTCAGTGTCCATGGGTTGAGTGCTTTGAAGAGAAATGGGTAGTAAAATATGAAAAGGTGAGGGTGCAGTCACCCCAGCCCTCTTCCTCCTTAGCCCAGGGGAGTTTGAGCTTTGAGGCACCAAGGGTAACAGTGGTGCTCAGCAAAGAATCCTCCAGATTTGCTACTCTGTTTATGCCATTACACCAGGTTAGACCAGAAACTTGGCCAGCCACAGTCCACGCTTCTCCTCTGATGGGGGAATTGAAATTGTTTGCTTGATTTCACCAGCAATAACAGCCTGCACCTGACTGGTTTTGGTCTTCTCCCGCAGTTGCAGCATCACTGGACACATCTGGGGCCTGGCAGGCACCTTGAGCTGGAGATTTTGGGCTCCCCTGATTTAAGGAAGTCAGAGTGGGGTGAGGACAGTAAGGGGCTATGGGGTGCACAGAGCACTGAGGAGCTGCAGCCTTTATCTCTAGGGCAAATGTCTCCTTTTCTTTGATCCTTTTTTTCTTCTTAGGCCAAGAGGTGTCTCTGGCCACCTCCCTGTGAAGAGTCAGGTGCTCAACTTTTCTAACCCTGGTTGGAGACACATCTCCAACCTCCCTCTCTGTTTCCAGCTCTTTAGGGGCTTCTCCAACCCGCAGAGGGAAAGCAGGACTTCATGCAGCAGTGCCAAAACACGTTACTATTACCACACTAACCATACAGGTCCATAGGACCCTCTCTCTCTCAACCTCCTCCCAACCCCAGCTCTCTCCCCAAACCGTTGCGGTTTTTTTTTCCCACACCCAGTTGTTTGCAAACCTCTTGCCAGGTGCCTGTTCTCTGGGATGTTGCTGCAAGCATTCCTGGGCGCTCCTGCTTCCACGTGCTTTGGTGGCTCAGAATTCAGATGTAATCAGCTTTGGTCTTCCTTAAAAGGGTCAGGGGAACTCTTAGAAAACATTTGGTCGTTTGTTTGGTTGTGGGGTTTTTGGTTTTGTTTTGGTTTTTTTTTTTTTCTACTAGCTGCACACAGCAGTGTATGTGTGAGTGTGTGTGTGTGTGGTGGAAGGGGTGCATATGTGTGTGTGTGTAGATTTTCTATATATCTCTCTATAAACACACCTGCTTTTCTATATATAATACCCAGCTATACCCAGATGTAGGCTATTTATGCACATGTGTAAGCACACACATACACGCACACAGAGATTTCGAAGTATCTCTCTCTATATATCTCCTAGTTTTCAAATACACCCCAGTTTTGACCCTCCTGTAGAGGACTGATGGGCAGGTGGTAATTACAATATCTAGATCCTGCTTTCCCCAAATCTGTACAGGTTCATCTTGAAAGAGCATCAATCAGGTGGAGGAATCGAAGCAGACGCACAGAGCCTCGTGGTATTTGCGTAGGGCTGAGGCAGTTCCTAAGAGGAAGACTCACAATATCCTTTTAAAGTTTTGTTTCTCTTAGCAACCTTTTACCCCACTCCCCCACCCCCTAGAGGGCCCCTAGAGTGAGTATCTCAGGAGGCTGGGAGCTAAGCTGTTTGAGTTGGGGAGGACATAAGCAGGTGGAGAAGGTCTTCAGCTCAGCAATGCCAGGGCCTCGTGGATGACTGTCCTGTGACTGCTGCATTGGTACTTGAATCTCAACCAACCCATGCAGACACTCAGACAAATGGAAGTGCACAGAAACACCCTGAGGGCTCTCTCTGGTAGATGCGTGTCCCATCCACCAGTCTGGTGAACATCCTTCTTTGGTTGGGTTCCTTTGCTTTGGTTTTCCACAGGGCTATTGTTTGATTTTTACCCAGTTCTTAGCAGTGCAGTAGCCAATATTGAGTTATTCTGGCTGGACCTCAGTCAACACTTAGGCTTGTCTCAGNGGGAGGAAGGGAGGGAAGAATTCTAGGGGTGGGGTTTGCAATATAAAACACACAATAAAAAACCTTAGTAAATAAAAACCTGTGGAAAAAAAGCCCCAAACCTATCCCTCTGACTTGCTGTCTGCTTCAAGGTGTTGAACCTCACACGATCTCAGGTGAGGTTTAAAGACACGAAGGAAAAACACCTCAACCCTTAGGGCAACCTGAGATGAGGTCTATAGAAGAACAAACCACAACTTGGGTGGCATTTCAGCCTCTCTTTTCTGTTGGGCAGAGGAGAAACAGGTGTTTGCTATCTATATTTTCCTGTGTTCCCCTGCTGCCACTTCTCCACCTCACATGGTGGAAGTTGCTCTCAAGCCACTGACAGCAGAAGGTGAAACGTTTTTGCCTGCACTTGACTTTTTAGGAATGCAAAGGGAGAACTCTGATATTGTTGTTCTGCTGATGTGGGTATGAAAATCCTTCACTTTAATGGCAGACATGGAAACCCTGGCTGGCCATGAAGCCTTGAAGAAGACCCCCAGGGAGCAACAGGATGTCGTAGAATGACTTAGGTTGGAAGGGACCTCAAAGATCATCTACCCCAACCTCCCAGCCAGACAGGGACATCTCCCACCATCCCAGGCTGCTCAAGGCTTCATCCAGCCTGGCCTTGAACACCTCCAGGAGGTATCCACAAGCTCCCTGGGCAACCCATTCCAGAGTCTCACCAGCCTTGTACTGAAGAACTTCCTAAGATGCAGCCTAACCCTGCTCTCCCTCAGGTCCTGTCACCAGAGCCAGATAAGAGACAAAAAAAAATGAGAGAAAGGAAGTAGCTCTTTCAGGAACTCAGACTAAGCTGGATGGTGATGCCGAGGTCAGGATCTGATGTCCTTTAGGAAGGTAAAACTAACCTCAGCTCTGAGCTTTCATTTCATTCCTCTGAAACCCTCTTTGAGTCTCTGTCCCCAGAGGAGGCACCAGGCAAAGTCCTGTAGCTGAGGGAGCAGGGCTCTGGGGAGAGAAAGGGCAGGGACTATGGCTAACATCTCAACAGCCTGGCTGTGAGGTGCTTGGGCTGAAGGAGTGACCTGGAGTTTCTGCTTCTTATAGGCAAGGGCAGTGCTACAGCTTCACCACCGGTGAACTACAGACAGCAGCTGCTGGCATCAGCCTGAGCCACCACCTGATAAGGCAGGATCCTTCCCCTTGAAGGTAATGCTTTCTGACCAACACAGATGGCTGGCAGCCACCTCTCCAAGCCCCTGGAAAGTTCAGCTGAGACATCTCTACCATGTGAGCCCCAGAAGAGAGGAGGAGAGAGGCTAGCCCATGTCAGGACCCTAGGAACCCAGTGCCAGTGCTCTCCTCCAGTGCTGGTGAGGCAGTGCTGCGGAAGAGCGGGTCCAGGCTGATGTCTGTAGGAAGTAAAAGCCCAGGAACTGGGATGTACTAGCATGAACTAGCAGGCCACTTTTGCTGGTTGCACTTCAAGCCTCTCTCCTCATCCACCAGTACCCCTTGCAGACAGCATGCCAGCCCTCCTTCCCTGGCAGAGGTGCCTGACTGCTGGCCTGTGAGCAGGGATGTGGGTGGTCCTTTCCCATTACTGACTTCAAGCTGGGCTCAATAATCTCCCTCAGCAGCAGGGTAGGGAAAGATGCAATCTGGGTTTGCCCTCAGGAGACAGAGATGGTTTTGCAGCTGGTTTTCATCAGCCATGCAGTTCCTTGGTCACATTTGTCCCTTTTCCCCATCCAAAGCAAAATGCCCAGTTTGTGCTGCCAGGTTCTGTGTGTCCATCTGGCCTCTCAGCCCAGTTTGGCCCCACAGCCACTTTGGTTTCTAAGCTGTAGCCTGCACTCAGAAATTAAATGAAGGCACACAGGCAGAGCTGGGAGCAGTGCTACCCTGCTCCCAGCAGAGCCTGAATGCTGCTTAGCTGGCAGGAGGGAACAAAGTGGGGAAGCTGAGCCACACCATGGTGCTGGCCCCAAGTCACAGCTGAGCACCACCTATTTTTCAGCATAGACCATCAGTGGTGACATTTGGAAAGCTGCCCAGCAGCAAAGGACCTGGGAGTGCTGGATGGCAGTGGGATGAGTATGAGCCAGCAGTGTGCTCGTGTGGCTATGGCAGCCAACAGCATCCTAGCCTCCATCAGAACTACTGTGGCCAGCACGACCACAGCAGGCCAGCAGATTGTGCCCCTGTACTCAGCACTGATGAGTGAGGCCACACCTCGAATACTGGGGTCAGTTTTGGCCTTCTCACTGAGGGAACTAGGCCTGGAGGAAAGGAGGCTGAGGGGAGACCTCAGTGCTCTCTACAGCTAGGGAGAAAAGGAGGTTGGAGTCAGGTGTTGCTCTCTTCTCCTAGGTAACAAGGGATAGGATGAAAGGAAATGGCCAGAAATTGTGCCTGGGAGGTTTAGGCTGGAGATTAGGAACAATTTCTTTCCTTCCAGAGCTGTCAGGCATTGGAAGAGGCTGCCCAGGGAGGTGGTGGAGGTGTTGTGGTCATGGCACCTGGGGACATGGCACCTGGTTTAGCAGGCATGGTGGTGTTGGTTTGCTGGTTGGGCTCCATGATTTTTAAAGGTCCAACCAAAGTGATTCCATGATTCTGTGCAATTCCAAGTGCTCTCCCTGTTTCAGGTGCTGGGCTTGAAGGCCTCGCTGGTCATGCAAACTGACCTTGTGTGTGAGCTGTCACCAGTGCCACCCTCCCTGATGACCCTCTTAGCACCACCTCAGTGAACTTTGGGAGGGGTGTGAGGCTTGCTGGAGCCTTTCCAATGTCCTCTGCCCTGTCCCTGCTCCCAGCAATCCAAGGGGATTGGCAAGGTGTCTCCAACACATCCCTGGCCTGCCTGCTTTAACATGAGCACAGGCACATGACTTTGGCCATTTGCAGAGACCTTGGCCACTTCATCTCACCAATTCCACTACACCAAGCCTGTGCCTGTGCCCCTGTGCTCCCTGTGACTCTAGGCTCTGATTTTGGTGGAGCTGAGTGTGGTGCCATCAGCTGCTGGCAAATTAAGAGCAGAAAAGCCTGACTGGGCTCTGCCCCTTACAGATGCAGGAAAGTTGATTGATTTCCTTTTCACTGCAGAGCAGCTGCCTTTCAGCTACCAGCTGACCCTAATCACCAGCAATGGCTCTTCTGCTCAAGTCCACCTTTTAGCAGGCACCTGATTAGAAAAAGTATTGCAGTCTCTCAGAAGAGGTAGATGCTCTTCTAAGGGAAGGGAAACACCATCATGACAGCTTAAAACGGGAACTTTAGCCCAGCCAATGCCAGGCCCCTTGTAGGACTATCACTGAGTGTCATGGTGTTGGCATGGGTGCTGCAGGACACAGCTCTCCTGCCCCACGTGTGGAGCCAGCCATCTCTTCAGGAAATCTCAGAATCCCAGCATGCTGGAGGTTGGAAGGGACCTCCAGAGATCATCCACTTAAAACCCCCTGCTAAAGCAGGGCACCCACAGCACCTTGCCCAGCATCACAATGTGGGTTTGGAATCTCTCCAGAGAAGGAGATGCCACATCCTCTCTGGGCAGCCTCCTCCAGGCCTCCAGCACCCTCACACCAAACAAGTTTCTCCTCCTCTTCGGATGAAACCTTCTGGAACCTCCAGTTCCATTCCTGTTGTCCTGTCCCTGGGCACCAGTGACAAGAGCCTGGCCCCGTCCTCTTGCCCCCCAGACTTTAGCTCTTGCTGAGCATTGCTCAGATCTCCTCTGGGGCTCCTCTTCTCCAGACTCAGCAGCCCCAGGGCTTTCAGCCTTTGCTCCTCAGGGGAAAGCCCCTCAGCAATGTTACAGCCTCCACTGAACCTTTCCAGTAGTTCCCTGTCTCTCTTGAACTGGGGAGCCCAGAACTGGACACTACACACCCTAGGCCAGGGTAGAGTGGGAGGAGATACTCCCTTGACCTGCTGGCCACATTCTTCTTCATGCACCCCTACATCTGCCCACCAAGGCAGCCATGCTGTGTGTGTCCTGCTTTGCCCACTGGGAAGGGACTGGGAGCTGCCTGAAGCTGTCCTGCCATGCTAGGCAGAAAGGTGGTAACATCATCAACCTGTGCCTCAGGCCTGGGCACCTTCCTCTTGCTGAAAGCTGCTTCCCCTGAGCGGGCTGCAAATTAGGGAGCTCTTCAGGGGCATTTTTGCCCTCCTCCCTTTTCTTTCATGGATTTGTACATCTGCTTTCTTCACTGGGGTGAGAATGATTGGGGCTTACCACACAGGCTCACCACAGCCTCCCTGGAGGCTCTGCAGGGCCAGTGTGGGGTCAGCTGCCCTCCCTAGACCTGCTACTGGTTCTCAGGTGTCCTGTCCACCCACATCTGCCTCCCGCTGCGGCCAGGGGATGCTGTCATCTTCAGCCTTGTGCATGCCCATCACTGTCAGCTCCTCTCTGCAGAGCCTGGGTGCTGATGTGCTCCACTGCATTGTGTGGGCCACCACAGGCCCTGAGGTGGCTCCCCAGAGAGCGGGGGAGCTGGAGCTGGGAGCTGGTCTTTGCTATTGCTGATGCTTCAGTTGGCCCAGCTGCTTCATCACCCTGGAAACAGCCACCTGGGAAAAGGGAGCTCACCCCCACACCCAGCGTGGGGTACAGCAGGGCCCAGCACTGCTGCAGCAAATCCACCAGAGTCAGGTGGGTCTAGAAGATCTGGTAGTGACCTCTCGTTCTCATCAGGTGAAGGGAAAAAGGAGAAGAGGGTTCCAGTGCTGCTCCTTTGTAAGTGTCGCTGAGGGATGTTGACAAGCTGGGTGGATGGGCCGAGGGCAACAAGGCCAAGTACTGGGTCCTGCACTTGAGTCACAATGACCCAATGAATGCTCCAGGCTTGGGACAGAGCGGCTGGAAACTGCCTGATAGAAAAGGACCTGGTCATGTGGCAGATGAAGACAAGCCAGGGGGCCAAGAGGGCCAACAGCATCCTTGCCTGGATCAGGAAGAGCGTGAGCAGGGGAGTGATTGTTCCCTTCTGCTTGGCATTGGTGAGGCTACATCTTCAGTTTTGGGGCCCTTATTCCAAGAAGGACATTGAGGGGCTGGAGCAATGAAGCTGGTGAAGGGTCTAGACCGCAAGTGTTCCGAGGAGCAGCTGAGAGAACTGGAGGAGACTGAGGGGAGACCTCCTGGCTCTCTGCATTGCCCTAAAAGGAGGCTGGAGTCATGGAGGGGTTGCTGTCTTCTCCCGTGCAACAAGAGAGAACAAGAGGAAATGGCCTCAAGTTGTGCCAGGGTTTAGGTTGGATATTAGAAAGTTTTCTTCACTGAAAGAGTTCTCAAAGACTGGAACAGGCTGCCCAGGGAGCTGGTTGAATCTCCATCCCTGGAGGTGTTCAAAATCGTGCAGACATGGCACTCTGGGACCTCATTTAGTGTCCATGGTGGTGCTGGGCTGGTGATTGACTCAGTGATCTTAAAGATCTTTTCCAGCCAAAACAGTTCTGTGACTGTGATGGAAGAGCAGCCTCAATGTGTTCTCAGGAGCACTGGGCCCCTGGCCAGCCCAGGGAGGGAACACTGTGCTGGGGGAAGGCCATGGCTGGCTTGAATCACATCTGTAGCCAAGCAGGAGCAGTGTCCCTAATGAGTTAATAACCTTTCCCCTGGCGCCTCAGGCTCCTCTTGCAGTTCGTGGCACATATTTAGTGCCAGTACAACTCAACAATTGAAATCTTTGAAGGTCTCATGCTGTGGAGAAACTGTGGAAGCTGCAAACACAGATGCTCTGGGAAGATGCTTCGTGTAGCTTCTGATCAGCTCTACCATGAGGGTCAAGCGTAACTCCCATAGGTGAGGGTACCTATAGAAGCTGCAGATGAACAAGGAGATCTGGAGGCACAACACACACACACAGAGTTTTACTTCCCTGCCTCCAGAAAATTATTCCCCAAATCCTAAGGTTTGGCTAAAGCAGTATGGAAACAGCCAGCCAGCAGCCCTGGGGACTCAGGAGCATCCCCTGAGAACCTGTGAGCCACGAGGCACTCAGCATCCATCTCGAGTTTCCCATGATGCTGTTGTTTGTTCATTGCCTTTTACAAGCTCTTGATGGCTCACAACATCTAAGGCATCCCTGGGGGCACAGGGCTGGGCCTCACTCCAAATCTCATCCCATTAAAACTCCTCTGTGAACCACAGAATCACAGAATGTTAGAGATTGGAAGGGACCTCCAAGAGATCATTGAGTTCAACTCCACTGTCAAAAGCAGGACAACCTAGAGTAGGTCGCACAGAAATGCATCCAGGTGGGTTTGGAAAGTCTTCAGAGTAGGAGGCTCCACAACCTCTCTGTACAGCCTGCTCCAGTGCTCTGCCACCCTCACCATAAAGAAAATTCTCCTCATGTTGAGGTGAAGCCTTCTCTGTTCCGCTTTGTATCCATTGCTCCTTGGCTTATTGCTTATTATTTGGTGTTCCACCCAAAAGAGCTTGGCCCCTTCCACCTCTCAGATATTGATAGACACTGATCAGATCCCCTCTCAGCCTTCTCTTCTCCAGGGCTCTCAGTCTCTCTCCACAGGGGAGATGCTCAAGTCCTGCAGCCCAGCCAGGTGGCCAGAAACTAGCCCACAGTGATGGGCTGGGCATTGGTTTGGGCACTCAGGCTTATGGCCTGCACCTGAGGAAGGGGTCTGCACCCTGGGGATGAAGATAGGCAACACCTGGGGAAGAAGATGGGCAGCACCTGGGGGAGGGCAGGCACAGAGCAGGTTTCAGCCTGGCTCTTCAGAGTCCCAGGTTCCTTCCAGTAGGCAGCAGGTTTCTCCACGTCTGGCTAGGTAAGAGGGTTGGGGGGATTTTGGGGTGGCTCACTCTCTGAAGTCCACTTTTGAGCGGGTGCTGGGGGAAAAGCTGAGCTTTGGCTCCGTGCTCCCAGTCTACACTGAAGGCTCTTTTCTGCCTGTCCATGGCTGCCTGCCATTTAGAGGTGGTCCTGAGGGTCTGGAAGGTGCCAAGTGCTGGTAGTGCAGTTGTGTGTCCTATCTTTAGAGTTCCTTCAGTGCTGGCAGGTTTGGAGCTAGGACTGGGCAGCATTTCCCCCTCCCACCGCAGCCCAAACTGTGGGGGTGCCTTGTCCTTACAGCTGCAGTACCTTCCCTGCACTCCCAGCACCAGCAGCCTGTTTTTCTCCCTCCCAGTTCCATCTGATCCCTCTTGAGCTGGGGTGGCCTCAGCTCAGGAACCCTGCCTGTCCCTGAGCACATGGCTGGGTCTGGCTGCTGCAGTGCCAGGGCCAGAGGGAGAAGCTGCACCTCATCCCTTACAGCTGAGGGAGGACCTCCCTGGGTGTCTGGGCTGGTGCCCAAGGCTGTCTAAGGAAGGACCCAAATGCTGTGGGAATCTGAGAGGGAATGCAGCCACAGGAGCCCCTGTGAAGCATCTTGTGTGGCTCTGCCCACCCTGCATGACATGAGGGTGTCTGAAGGCTACAGGCCCCTTCAGAACAGGGTGGAGAAACACCAACACCTTCGGTTTGCTGCGGGGGAGCAAGAGCAGCCAGGAAGAGGCAGGGAGGGGAGCCAGGCTGAGGCCCAAGTGCTGGAGGAATCCTGCTCCCTGAGCTGGGGGGAAGGGGTTGCTCCTGGAGCACAGCAGTGCCACCCCTGCAGAGGGAATTAGGGAGTGGTGTAGGGCCTCTGGAAAAGGTTTTCCTGCACTGCTTGTACCTCAGTGCCCTTCCCCAGCCACAGTGCCATCTGCCACTATTTTCCAAACCAGGAACATAGCAGGAGATGGCTAAAGAGCAGAGCAGGGCTGGGGCTGTGCCTCAGAAACCAGCAGCAGCTGCCAGGGAAACCCCCGTGCAGGAGGGAAGCTGCTTTGGCCTCCCTATCCATCACAGCTCCAGCTCGGCCAGATGCAGTGGATGCTGTTGCTATGGCGACAGTGCCCACGGAGGACAAATGGGCTCTGGTGTTTTCCTCACCTACAGGGATGCTGAGATCTGGGAGGGTGCTGGGCAGGGTGAGGCTGGTGAGCATGCAGCCATCTCTGGTGTCCCCCTTCTGCTGGGGAACCCCTCCCCAGACTCTCCCTGAGAGGGGCCCTGGGCATTGTCTGACCTCAGGCAGGCTCTGCTGAGCCCAGAGGCAAACCTCTGCATTCTGCAGCCCACCCTAGATGGTGCTGGGTGCTCCCACTCCAGTCCCCCTGTCCTGCTGCCAGATGGGCCCCGGGTGCCTGTGCTGGCAGTGCCCTTGGGAGGCTGGGCTATGACTGCCTCTGTGAAAGGGTCCTGGAGTCAGGTCAGAGCTTTCCAACAGGCACATTGGAAGGTCCCAGCTCTGTGTGCAAGGGCCCTGCCAGCCAGAGGCACTGACTGAGGTTACAGATAGGATTGCTCTTTCTTTTCCCCTCAGATATGCACCCCAGGACAGAAGACCTCACCCCCTCTTTACAGAACGATGAAGTTCTGGGAGGTGGAGGCACTGAGAGGCAGCCTCAAGTGCAAGAAGGAGGAAAGGGAGGCAGCAAAGCACTCTTTAGGTAGAAGAGCCTCTGGCAGTGCAGCCCTTCCCTTCCCTGGACCCTGCTCAGGGTAGGTGTTGCTGATCAAGCTAATGTCTGACGATTTGGTGGCTCTCTCTCCAGCATGTCTCGGTTCATTCCCCAGCATGTCTCGGTTCATTCCCCAGCATGTCTCGGTTCATTCCCCAGCCTCTGCAGCGCTGGGCTTGCTGCAGGAGGTGGTAATCAGGGCTGGCCTGGGGCTGGTTCTGTTGATCAGGATTTGCAACCAGAACTGTTTCCTAATATCCAACCTAAATCTCCCCTGGTGCAACTTGAGGCCCTTTCCTCTTGCCCCATCGTTTGTTCCTTGGGAGAAGAGCCTGATCCCCACCTTCTTTACTGAACTGCCACTCCCTGGCACCAGTGGTGTCTCCTTAGCCTGGGGTGAAGAGACCCAAGTCGTGCTCCTGGGTTTATGAGCATCTTTATCCACCGGCAAGCCAGGGCTGCCCTCTAGTGCCACTGTCCTGCGCTGCCTGTGGCCCTCTGCCTCTAGACGTGCACACACCACGGAGATGTCTCTGACCACCTGCGGGGGCGTGGGAGCCTTTCAGCATTCCAGGGTCCAGCTCCTATCTCAGAGCTCAGTGTGGCTGCCCAGTTTAACGAGTCGAGACCCATAAGGGTGAGCCAAGGGCTGGAGCACCTCAGCTATAAGGACAGGCTGAGGGAGCTGAGAGGTGTTCAGACTGGGGAAGACCCTGGGGGACCTTAGAGCTGCCTTCCAGTACATGAAGGGATCCTACAGGAAGGCTGCAGAGGGACTTCTCTTGAGGGTGTCTAGAGACAGGCCAAGGGGGAATGGTTTGAAGCTGAGGCAGAGCAGGGTTAGACTGGGGCTTAAGAAGTTCTTCAGTATGAGGGTGAGACTGTATGGTAGGCTGCCCAGAGAGAATCTGGATGTCTCCTCCCTGGAGGTATTCAGGACCAGGCTGGATGAGGCCTTGTGCAACCAAGTCTAGTTGAGAGCTGTCCCTGCCCATGGTAGGGAGGTTGGAGTAGATGATTTCTGAGATCCCTTCCAACCTAAGCCATTCTATGATCTGACTGCAGAACAGGGGGAGTGGGGAGGGTGTGTGTAAACCAGAGCAGCAGCTTGTGATGCAGGCTGCAGAGGTCAGGGTGAGCCCAACGCTGCCAAGAACATGGGGCACAGCTAAGGGGGGAGAGTGGCAGGCTGGATGGCAGAGAGAAGAGGCTGATGGACAGTGTGAGTCTTCAGAAGCAGGAGTTTGGAGTTAGCACGAGGGCAAGGAGGACATCAGTTACTGCACTTGACAATCTGTAGAAGTCCAAAGAATCACAGCAGCAGTGGGCTGTGCTTTATGAGGCTACTGAATGTGCAGTCATTGATTTGGAGCCCTCCTGGTGCTTGCTCGTTAGAGGGCAATGTGCATGCTGCTGAGCCTTGGGCTGGCAGCGAGTTAGCCAGGAAGGCACCACCTGCCTTGCTGGGAATGCTCAGGCTTTGGAACAGGTTGCCCAGGGAGGTGCTGGAGTCACCATCCCTAGGTGTTAAAAGAATGAGATGTAGCATTTCAGGATGTGAGCTAGTGGTCATGGAGGTGTTGGGTAGAAGGTTAGACTTGGGAGATCTTAGAGGTCTTTTCTGACCTTAATGGTCCTATGATTGTATGTGTGGTGTCTGCACAAAGATGGGAGGGGGAAATGTCAAGTCTCTCTTCCAGCCTGGGAGTTACACCTCCAGAAGGGCATGGAACTGCTAGGACAGATCCAGAGGAAGCCAGGAAGATCATCAGCTCTGGTGAGAACACATCTCAAGTGTCGAGCTTAGTTTTGGGCACCTCATTACAAGAGGGATGTGGAGGTGCTGGAGGCAGTGCAGAGGAGGGCAAGGAAGCTGTGAAGGGCCTGGAGAACAAATCTGATGAGGAGCAACTGAAGGAGCTGGGGATGGTTAGTGTGAAAAAGAGGAGGCTGAGGGGAGACCTCCTCTCTACAGCTACCTGAAAGGAGGTTGTGGAGAGGTTGGTGCTGGTCTCTTGTCACAGGTAAATAGTGATAGAAGAAGAGGGAATGGCCTCAAGCTGCCACTGGGTAGGTTTAGACTGGAGATTAGGAAGAATTTGTTCCCAGCAAGAGTGGTCAGGGATTGGAATGGGCTGTCCAGGGAGGTGGTGGAGTCACCAAACCTGAAGGTGTTTAAAGGTCATATGGATGTAGTGCTTGGGGCTATGGTTTGGGGTGAGCCTTGTGGAGTAGGGTTGTTGGTTGGACTTGATGATCCTGAGGGGCTTCTCCAACCTGAATGTTTTTGTGATATGGGGGCTGGAGCACTTGTATACAGTTGGGGTTGTTCAGTCTGGAGAAGGCCCCAGGGAGACCTTAGAGCAGCATTCCAGTACTTGAAGTGGGCTCCAGGAGAGCTGGAGAGGGACTTTTTACAAAGGCAAAGAATGATAGGTTGGGGAGTGATGGGTTTGGGCTGGAAGAGGAAAGATTTAGATTGCATATTAGAAAGAGGATATTCTCCAGGAGCATGGTGAGGCACTGGAACAGGTTGCCCAGGTGAAACTGTGGAGGCTCCAAGCCTGGATGTGTTGAAGGCCAGGTCGGCTGAGACCGTGACAGTGTTCTCTGGAGGACACAACTCACCAAACCACAACCAAAAAGGGCCAGACCTAGTCAGCACATTGAGTAAGGGAGGAGGCCATACAAAAAAGTCCAGGGAAGTGATGATAAAGAAACTCTCCAAGCAGACCAGAAACTTGACTGGATTTTAAAAAGTGTATTGGATGTCCAATACCAAAGAATAAACATGAAGTTGTTAAAAAAAAGCCATCGAAGTATACAGCAAATAC
>VWZI01013921.1:0-21835 GCA_013396835.1 Psilopogon haemacephalus | reverse complement strand
TGTAGCATGCGGGGGAGGTTTTTTTAGAAAAACCCTAAAGGACGCAGGGGGGTTCTTTTTTAAAAACCCCTGTAGAACGTGGGGAGGTATTTTTAATAAAACCCCCATAGGATGCAGGTTTTTTTTAAAAAAAACCCCGTAGAACACAAAAATAATAATAACAAACCAACCCTGTGCTACTGAAAAAATTCCCCAGCAAAACCCCTGTTGTACTAAAAACCCAAAAAACCCCTGTGGTAGTAAAAAAAAAAAACAAAACAACAAAAAATCATATAGTAGGCCTAAATAAAAATAAAAAAACCCTGCACCTATGCTTGTCAAAAATAAAAGTAAATAAAACTTGTAGTTCTAAAAACTAACTAAATAAATAAAACCTGTATGCTAAATACAATTTTTAAAAAACCTGTAGTACTCAACAATAAATAAAAAACCCCAAACACCCTTAGTACAGAATCTTAGAATCATGGAATGGTTTAAGTTGGAAGAGACCTCAAAGATTCCCAAACACCTGTAGTACTCAAAAATTTAAAAACAAACGAAAAAACAACAACGAAAACCTGTAGTATTCTGTGCTGGTTTCAACTAATTGGAGAATTTGAGTGAGAATTTAGACTATTGGCTGAGAGAGGAAAACACAGTATGTCACTTCACCCAAAGCTTTACTGAGAAAGAACAAAAATTGTTTTAAAAAGTATAACCCAAACATAGATAGGCAGACGGTTTCAGACCTCGCTGGGCTGTGGCTGCTTCTCTTGCATGGTTCCTTTTGTCTCTGCCTTTTGTAGCTGATTCTTAATAATTCTACTAACTTCTTTCCTGCTACTAATCCCCCTGGCCAATCTACCTCAGCTTATCTGCAGCATCAACAGGTGGTGAGATAAGATTGGGGAAGGGGGGAAAGGTGGTAGGGGTGGTTGGTTACCCCTCTTGGGGATTTTGGTCTCTGGGAGGGCTGTGGTGTTTCTGTATTACCTTTTCACTGTATATATTTGTAAATACCTGTTATACATTGTAAATACCTGCTTGTATATGGTGCATTGCTGTAAATATAAAGCTTCATTTATCAACTTCCAGTGTTCTGAGTCCTAGCCGGGGTTTGTTTCAAAAGGTGAGGGGGCAGGTAACTGGTAAACCACCATATATATTTTTAATTGCTTACCCAACGTGAGGCTTGAGGTTTAATTACATTTGTTTGATTGTTAATTAATCCTGGAAGTTAAAAATGAAGCTGACATCGTTGTTGTATTCAGTTATTCCTTCTGTGACTCTCTGGCTTTTGCATAGATGGCTTGTGGCAACAATTGGTACTTTTATATGGAATTTGGCATGGAGAAGGTTTAAGAATATGATTTGGGATTATGGAGACTATTTTTTAGGTTATGTGGGTCTAAATATAACTGAAATAGCTTCCAATGCAGTTTTGGATGCTTTTAATACATCAGAAAATATTAGGAGCCAAATGAGTTATTCAGCTGCATTAGTGATAGTTATATTGCCAAAAAGCACGATGCCTGACCCATGTGAAAATTTCTATTCAAGGACCGCAGTGATGTATTTAACCTGTGTAATCATTTTCTTATTAATTACGGATTTATTAATAATTTTTGCTCTGGGTCTGAAAACTTCTGCTACGACTTTAAAAAAACAGATCATGCCAGGAAGCATAAACAAAGACATATCTAAATCCAAACAATGGCAGAGTCTGGCTGTACACCCAGACAACGTCCTGAAGTTGTTTATGTAGACCAGGCACAGAGTTCCCAAACACAAGATAAGTCTGAAGGCTCTTTTTCGGATGGTAGTTTGACTTATGAAACAGCAAGTTGTGATCCTAATGCAAAAGACAGTGCAGATTCTAATGTGCCAGCAGCTCAGGTTCCCCAAAATTAAGATCCATCACAAGCTCCATCTTCTGTTAAACTGGCTCCTGCCAAAATGAAAGCTAAAATTGGGTCAAAACATGGTTCAAAAGAAGATCTAGGTAGTGCAACAGGTTCTTCTGAACTCTCTCAGGAGGAAGAAGAGGAAAAGCTTAGCCTTAAAGATCTAACTGGTTTGCTTAGATCTAAATATTAGGACAATGTAAGATTAGTTAACAGGTCAGAGGATGGCTCTCTGGAAATTAGGAATGCTGTTAGAAGACTTCTGTTTGGCCAGGCACCAACAGACCAGCAAGGAGAAGAAGAGGAGAAGGGCGACATCCAAGGCTCTAATGATCCCCTCAGAGAGGTCAGGGAAGTTAGAAAGGAATACTGAAGGGAATCAGGAGAGCCAATCCTAAACTGGCTGGTGAGATGCCGTACTATTGGTGCAAATGCCCTACAGGTAGGAGACAAGTCTACAAAGCAGCTAGGCCCACTTGCAAAGGAGAGTGGAGTGTACAAACACCTGGCAGCCAATCTTGGTGTGGTTAGCTTGTAGACACATCTTCTGTTGGCTGTGGGTATGAGATACACCTCCTGAGATGACTTACCATGGGTAGCTAGGAAGTGGAACACAGTTGAGCAGGGAATTAAGCTTCTGAAGGAGTTGGCTGCAAAGGAAGTGCTTTATGGAGATCATGCCATACATGAGCCTGATAACATTCCTCTTGGAACACGTCTCATGAAAAAATTAAGCTTGCTCCTTCATCCTGTGCTAACATCCTAGCTAGCAAATTCCTATCAAAGGGTGATAATGGAAGGCTCACTGTTGGTGGGTTCACTGACCAACTGAGAGAAATAGAGGACAGCTTGTCACATACTACCCTAGTGTCTGCCATACAAACTGACTGCAGGGCTAAAGGATATGACTACTGAGTTAAAAGATAGCTTTAAAGATGGCATGAGGGAACTGAAGGAGGAACTCAAAACTTCCATCTCCAATCTGGCAAAGGATACCATTCCATCATCATCTGACTGGGTGTATGTTTCTGCCATCAGGAACAGACACCTACCTCCTGCAAGGCAATTCCGGCCCAGGACACAAATTCCACCTAGACAACAGCAATGACATGTGAAAAAAACCCATGCCATCGAAATGACTGGTAGTACTCAGAAATAAATTAAAAAATCAAAACACCTCTAGTACTCAAAAATAAATTAAAAAAAATCTGAACACCTGTAGTTCTCAAAAATTAAAAAAGGAAACCAAATACCTATAGTACTTGAAAAAAAAAAATCTGTAGTACTCAAAAATTAAAAAAAACCCCAAACACCTGTAGTACTCAATTTTTTAAAATGTAATTAAAAAAAGACAAAAAACCTGTAGTAGTCCAAAATTTAATAAAACCAGAACAACAAAAACCTGTAGTAGTCCAAAGTTTAGGAAAAAGCAAAACTACAAAAACTGTAGTAGTCCAAAATTAAAAAAACAAAACAAAACAAAAAAACCCTGTAGTAGTCCAAAATTTTTAAAAACTCTGTGTCACTAGTAGTATAAATATGGTCTTAATAGCACTTTCAGCTAAAAAAATAACGTGGTGTTTCAGCTAATAATTAAGGGTAGAAAAAGTTTGGTACAGAGAAGAGAGAGACTGGCATATTAACATTTTGGGATTGTGTGCCTCTTGTTTGTTCTTTTCAGTTTTACTTGACCAGCCATGGGGGGCAGTTGAAGAGCAACATGAATGAAAATGACAAAGGATGGGTGCACTGGAAGGTGAATAACAGATCATTTCTGTAAAAAGACAAAAAGGAGTCTTGGTTATAACTGTTACCTAGATTGTTAGTCGTGAAAGACGTGTGCTTTTTCTACATGAATTTTTCTAGACACCAGGGCAATAATGTTACAAATAGAGTGGCTGTTCATGTTTCTAATTAACTTAAATAAGCCAATGACTGCTCATTATGAATCCAGATTTTCACGTTTTTATAGAACAGATGCCATCTTCTTATAGGTGAAGCGAGGCTACTTGATTTAGGCAGTTTGAACAGTCTGTTTTTACAGTGCTTTTTTTTCTTGGTGAAAAATAAGACTTAGTCATAATTTGGATGCCCTCTCCAAACTGAACAGTTCTGTGATTCTGTACTATAATTCTTTACTTCCATTATGTTGCCTCTCAACAATAAAGTGCTCTTTAGAGAAGTAGCTTGTCTAACTCCTGTTGGTTTTCCTTGCAGCATTTTGATAAACCAAATTCCAGCAACTTCTGATGAAGAGCACTCTGTAATTACAAACAGTTTTACTTTGAGCATGTCCTGTGCAATAATTGCCTTGCAAAAGTGTAGAGTAATTCTCTCATCAAACAGGTTATGTTAAGCAAGCATTTACATCTGGTTCCACTTTTTCAGGAAGGTGGACAGGAGAAATACTTGGATTCCTAGGAGAAATACAGTAACATTTGAAGAAAACCACAAGAACTTAAGGATTCATAAAGTTTTTTAGGATTTCAGAATTTTTTTCAGATGCTCTTTACAAATCAGTGCTGTAGAAACTAAATTATTTATGCAGAAATCAATCTGTTCTCTATGACCTTAAACATGAATGAGGGATGTGGAATGATTGCATAGTATTGGAATTAATGTTGTTATTTCCAGCTAGGAAAACCTTGTGCAACACTTCATCATTTGTATGTAACTTCTTTTAACTATCTTTCTTAAGGATATCCAAATTAGAACAGAGCACTACAGTGAGCTAATAAAGAAAGAAGATCTAATATATCTTACCTCAGATTCCCCAGATGTTCTCAGTGAGCTTGATGAGAAGAAAGCCTATGTGATTGGAGGATTAGTGGATCACAATCACTACAAGGTAAACAGAATCTCTTTCTTGACATTCTTGACAGCTTTTTTTTTTTTTTCTTCTGGTGGGGCACATTATTTGGCAATAATGCTGTTCATATGTAAACTAACTGTTGGGAGGAGCATTGCGGGAGCAAGGGACAATCAATGTGATTTCAGCAATAGCTCCCTTTATTAGCAATCCTACAGCTCTTTTTATAGCCAGCAAGCAGGGGTGGGGGCGCAGCGTTTGTGAATACTGCAAGGTAATTGGCACAGGAGATCATATGTGGAAGACAATAATTGGTTGCTGAATCATAACAGTGACCACATCTCTATCAAGAAACTTGTATGTAACTTTTCCAGAAGCAGGAACTTTCCTCATCTCCATCTCTGTTTTCCTTCCCTCTGTTCCGGTTCCACCACTTTCTCCCCTCGGGCGTTCTGCTGTGCTTCTGCTGTGCTTCTATCTTCGAGAGCATTCAGCTGTGCTTATCTTCAAAGGCATTCTTTCACAGGCAGGGCTGTTCACAGTAATCAGACTGTGTCCTTTCTCTTTCAGGAATCCCTCTACAACTAACAAATGTAAATAACAAGTTGGAGTTTTAAAAACTATTTTAATTAAGTCCCTTTTGAAGAAATTTTGAAGAAATCAGGGGAAAAAAGCCCCAAACCTTGTGGTAGTAGCAGTGGCTCATGTTCTAGAGTGCAGACATGCTGATCTTTTTAGGTTTTAATCTTTTTCAGTTTAAATATAGTAATGGAATTAGTAACACAGCTCAGTTTGCTGAATGATGTGTTTACAGCCAAAAGTGTTTGGTTTCTCTTCATGTACTTGTGTGTGTGTGCACACATGCACTGTTTGATGTACACATGCTCAAATACAGATGAAGAACAGCACTTGAGTCTTAGATGTCTTTTTTTAATAAGTTTGCTTGTCATGAGAACTTTACTAAATAATGCATGTGCCTCAGGGATCTAGTTGTATACCTGCATGAGGAATTGTGCTGTGTGGTCCTGGAAGGTCATAGAGAATGCGTCTGGGAAAAGCAGTGTTACTGCTTTTCTTCAGAGACACTCCTATGTAATTTCTGGTAACATTTAATATTTCAGAATGATGCTAAAAAAAGGAATGTATCTTAAGCTGTAGCAAACAATACTTAAGCAGTTAGTCCACAGTTAAAGGCTAGAAGGGAACTAAAATGGATGCTTCATATAGTTATTATAATACAAAGTGTTTACATAATTCTAAAAGTTATTTTTTTGTCCATCCTGGAAGCAGGATTGCCAGGTTTAAAAAGGCAAGAAAATTGTCTTTATCCTTTACTCTTCCTCTGAAAAATACGCCCAGTTACTGCAAACTCAGTAACTTTGTACTTAAGCATAAACTCACTTTTAGAGCAGGCTGTGGGGTTTTAGAGTGCTGGGTTCATCCCTGTCAGTGCAGGATTGGAATGATACAAGCACACCAATATGACATATAAAGTCGAGCCCTTTATTGCCAAATGCACAGTTCTTTTATAGTCTTTCTTATCAAACTAAAACAACATGCTTAATGCTGATTGGTAACATGAGCTCTGCACATGCTGTCCATGCTAGTTGGAAGCATACTAATTGGTTGGCATAATTAACCACAGCTCCATTCATTAATATGCATTATTCTCTATTCTGTTATTCTCTAACCAGATGTTTCAGTATTTCTTACACCCTTGTGGGAGGCAGTTGCCGTGCTATGAGAATCAGAGACCTGTATTGCGTGACATACATTGTTTTCCTCAACTGTGTGAACCAAGGCTAGACTTCTTATTATTTCGCATTCCCACAATTTCCCCTTTTTTGCTTTAAAAAAAGAAGCCAGTGTTTATTATCTGTTGCAGGGCCCTTTGCAAAGATAATAAACATAGCGCTTTAAGCGTACTATACAGACAACTCACGAAACAACTGTTCCCATCTGTGGTGGTTTGGCAGTTACCTTCCCCCCCACATCTTTGATATAACCCCGGCTAGAACTCAGAATGCTTGAAGTTGATAAACGAAGCTTTATATTTACAACAATGCACAATATACAAGCAAATATTTACAATGTATAACAGATATTTACAAATATATACAGTGAAAAAGTAAGACAGAAACACCACACCTCTCCTAGAGACCAAAATCCCTAAGTGGGGTTTTCCAGCCACCCCTACCACCTTTCTACCCTTCCCCAATCTTATCTCACCATCTGTTGATGCAGCAGATAGGCGGAGGTAGATCGGCCAAGGGGATTAGCAGTAGGAAAGAAGTTAGTAGAATTATTGAGAATTAGCTACCAAGGCAGAGACAAAGGAACCATGCAGGGAGAAGCAGCTGCAGCCCCAGAGCGGTCTGAAACCGTCTGACTTACCTATATTTGGATTACAACTCTTAAAACTTTTTTTTTTTTTCTTTCTCAGTATAGTTCTGGGTGAAGTAGCATCATCTGTTTTCCTCTCTCAGCCAGTAGTCTAATTTCTCACTCGAATTCTCCAATTAGTTCAAAGCAGCACACCATCTTTCCCATACCTTAAGCTGGTATCCTACTTGTAGCATTGCCTGTTTCTCCTAAAAGAATTGCTGAAAGCTTGTGCATTAAACAAATTAGCAAAGTGTTCAAAAGTAATTTCTAGCATAGTATCAGCAACTGCCATCCCATGCATGCAGACTTCTTGCCTGTTTACACTTGTAGGTTACAATGTTTGATGTTAACAAGGGTAACAACATCCATATCCCAGAGTACATCTCCATTTCTTGCCGCAATGTCTGTATGGCCATCTTGAGCAAGACTTCTGCTCACTGCCAAAGGCAGGCTGAACACATCAAGCTGGTATCCATCAAAGACCTGTAGGCAAAACAAACGCATACCTTCCCTACAGTAATAGATATATTCACATTTTCTATTCTGACACTCTCTGTGTGATGTATCTGGATAATTCCTCCTTATTTATTTCCAAAAGTCAGAAGTGTCAAGTTAGCATAAGCAGGTGTATTAGCTATGCTGCAATATTACAAGGAACGCTTATCTTGTGAAGTGATCATCTATTACATGCTGTATAGGTAGGTTTGTTGTCTATTTTAATTTCTTCCTGTACTTCCATGATTGCAGTGTAAGTCAACTGCATAGGTGTGATGGTACCTTTTAATAGTTGCAATAATCTGTAGTAAGGCATCTCCTAAAATCATCGTTTCTCTATAACATGCTGAAAGTGAAATCTCAGTATGTGTGTCAAAACTGAATCAGACAACCTTATAATCTTTGCCATTTAACTCTGCCAATATGTTGTACCAAAAACCTTTTTTTTTCCCTTTTTTTTTGCTTTATATAATCTACTACTGATATGAAAGAAAAAAAATCAAATTATACTACAATATCTCTGTTCTAAACACTTAACCTTAGCTATGCTGATCCTAAAAATCTATAAACTAAAAAATTGTGTTAAAGTTAGAGCTCTTTGGAAATTGCTGGCATAAAAAAAAAGGTAAAGAAATCTTAGATCTGTCAATTTAAAAAGAAATTTATTAACCTTACAAACAACTTATTCTGCCAAAATTTCTGCAAGTTTATTTCCACTATAGTATTCTGTTCTAATCATTAATCATTTATCATATTCTATTACAATCTTTAACTACTTAAAATACGTTATTCTAATTACTTAAGACGTATAGTTGCCCAGTATTTATTACTTCTGTTACTCTATCATGCATTCTATATCTAAACAGTCTTACCCATTAACTTTTAAAGTTTAAGATCTAGTACAATTGAAAACTAATTCAAAACACATTATCAGGATTTGCATCTGCAAAGAAACCAAGACAATCTTTGGTAAAGTAAAAATTCAATACTGTCACTTTAAGAGAAGACAACTCTTGGAGGAAAAGGGAGGGAGGGAGGTGGGGGAAGCAAAAGCAGTACAATCTCGAAGGACAGCTGTGCAGGGAAGGAAGATAGGGTAGGGGAGCGGCTGCTCAGCAGAGAAGGGTTTAGAAAAAACCTGCAAAGAAACGAAAACAAGTCTTTTTACAAACTGAACAGGGAGGGCAACCCTCCAACATTTCTGTGATGCAATCTGAGATGGAGGGTGCAGCAAACAGGTGTTTTCTCCTGCCAAATTGGAACAGCTCTCATCACAGGAACAGTTGCCTCTGCTTGGACCTCAGACCGTTCCTTGGGACCTTCTGTGCTGCAAACGCATGTGTGTGCAACCCTTGGCCGTTGCAGTTGATCTGTAGATGATAGACAGTTCTCTCCTTGCCTGACACGAGCATAAGGGATTGTAGGCTTTCCCATTTGAGGCACTTCTTTAAAGGCTGTCAGGGCCAGTGCTTGGGCTTGTTGGATGATGTGGGGATGCAAAGCAGCTTGAGCACCTCTATCTGTGATAATAAGGACTGCATACTCTCTTCTTGTTTCTTTAAGGCTTCCAGTAAGTCTGTGGATATGGGAGACGGACGTGGTAAACTTGCATCCTGCTCATAGTCTCTGGAATGTTGACTCTGGGGATTTTTTATGGCTCGAGCTTCCTCCTCTGCTAAATGTTTTTGAAACTGTTGCTGTTGTTCCAGTTCTTTTAACCTGGGGTACAAGTTGCAGCACCCATTCTGGCTTGTCCAAATAGTCAGGATAAATGGTCGGGGGTGTGATGAAAGTCCTTAGATTTCGAGTAACTTGAAATAAGAGTGTTATTTGATTGCAGCCTTTATGTATTGGCCAAATGTAAGCCATTATGTTTGGGGGGCTCTGGGGCAGGATCTATCTCTGGCGGGGCTGAAGAAGAAACTTTAATCTGTGCTGGAACTGCCTCAGCTTTGCTTCTCAGTTTTACTCCTATCAGAGTTAGTGACTATAGATGTATTTTTATGAGCAGTTTTCTCAGCCTTCACAGACTGCAACATACTGAGAATCAACTGCCAGACGTCCACAAGACTGATTGCGTCCCTTTCACCACGACTTAGAGTCCATAAAACTTTTCCAGTCTGTTCCCAGGTGCCGATTTCAAAAGCACTTGCTGGGTCCTGGACCAGCTGGACTCATGTCTTCAGCTTTAGGTGCCACAGGGTACAGTAATTCAGTGTTCCCATCTAACACCTCATTAACATCTCTTTCTCTCTTGATGGCTTTAGGAATGCAAGTCTTGAAGTACTCTTTTTAAAGGCAAACTGTGCATCATATTGAAAACAAATTTGCAAAGTTCTTACAGTTAGTTTTCTGCATTTTTTCACTGTTTTCATCTAATATCTTCATAGTAGGGTCTGAGATAGAGACCCCAGTCTATCAGTCATACTTAATCCCTCTCTTAGAGAGGATATGTGAGAGAATCTTCACAATGCACTTTTCTTCCTTAGTCACTGAATTCTCAGTCTCTCGCCCCCTTGCTGAGCCTTTCTTGCCCAGGAATTTTAAATGTCTCTCTTGGTATTCTCTTGATTCCCCTTTCCACATGAATTTTACCGCCCACCAATTTGGGGCAATCCCTCTTGCCTCTTTACTCCCAGCAATTACCGCTTCCCATAAGTCAGCACTGATAGCCTTCCAGACATCTTCATCAAATAACTCCTTAACATCCCACAAATACCCCCTTTTCTGACTCCAAACCAAAAGTTTAACCAATTCTCTTTTTTTCAAATGCACTTCTCTTTTCCATGCCAGCTGCTTAAAAGCCTTTTCTGCAGCTTTTTCCACCACTAAAGCAGCAATCCCTGTCCCACCATATTATTTCATGGATCCACTTCCTGCTTCTCTCAAGCAGCCCTGGCTTACCTTCCTGCTGGCCAGCGGGACCCCCTGCTTTCTCTGATAAACTGTATCCGATCCTTCTCCTTCAGAATTGCTGTCGGGCTCACTAGAATGCCATGTTCATACTATTAGTGCAGGGACGGAAAGATGCAAGCACATCAATATGATGTATAAAGTCGAACCCTTTATTGCCAAATGCACAGTTCTTTTATAGTGTTTCTTATCAAAGTAAAACAGTGTCCTTAATTCTGATTGGTAACATGAGCTCTGTACATGATGTCCATGCTAATCAGAAGTATAATAATTGGTTGGCATAATTAAGCACAGCCCCATTCATTAATATGCATGATAACCTATTATTCTCTAACCAGATGTTTCACTATCTCTTACGCCCTTGTGGGAGATAGTTGCTATGACATGAGAATCAGAGACCTGCATTCTCATATGCCATACATTGTTTTCCTCAACTGTGTGAACCAAGGCTGGACTCCTCATTATTTCGCATTCCCACACTAGAGCTGTCATGTAGTGTGCCATGTATTCAAAGCAGTATGTTTTTTCAGAGGTAGACCTTGAGGCAAGTACTAACGTGAGTATGTTTCCTTTTGTAAATATCTTCTAAAGCAAGGTCGTGGCAGTACTGGCAAAACTTGCCAGAAAATTATACTTGCAGTAATCTCTATGGGCTGATTTGAAATGGCAGTTCTCCTTTGAGTTGTTTTTGTGTCTCTCTCACAGGGAATTACTTACAGAAAAGCTGTAGAGCAGGGAATTCATCATGCGCAGCTCCCACTTGGAAACTTTGTCAAGATGAATAGTCGGAAAGTGCTGGCTGTCAATCATGGTAAGTTTTAATTACAATAGTTGCGTTATTGTAGAATAAACCTGTCATACGCAAGAGTTTGAACCTTCAAAATTATCAAAATATTAAAGTTATCAAATTCTTTGGATTTTTAAAAGGTTTTACGTGTTTCTACAACTTGATCTTTAAATGCTACTTTATATAGGAAAGAATGGCACTTTAGCATTATTCATCAAAATGTTGTAGTGTGCATACCTAAGTTTTACCTTATTACGTTGACATTTCTTGAATCTAGTTGCTGTTGGGATTCAGTAATTAGCCTGAGCTTTAAATATTTTAGATTAAATGTAAAGAGTGCTGTCTTAGCCACTTAACAGTGCACTGCCTATTCTATCAACATGTCCCATGAGTAATTTTGGCATCATTACCATCCTAGTCTTGTTTCCAGACTGAATCTTTAGTGAATAAAATGTCAGAAACTTATCTCATGTATTTTATCCTAGGGGAAGATCAACATTTATCAGGTTTTCACCTCTTGGACAGCTTTGTTCTGCACTGACTGCTTAGGTACCTTTAGGCTTGCCTTATTTGATATCAGCAGTCTGAATCTGCTGAGCTTTCGTAAGTGTATTCTTACCTGGTTTTCTGGTTCAACTGCTTAACCGGGTCTTGTGCTCCACTCTTTTTAAACTTTCAGTTTTCTTATTAGGTTATCCTTCAGTGTCACTGAACAAAAACACATGCAAAATACAGCCTTCTCAGACCTTTCTGGAAGTTTTTGAACCACTTAAGGTTATTTTATTTTATTTTATTTTGCTTCATTTCAAGATTATTGTTTGAGGATACTTTGTTCTCTTGAAATACCGTTGATTGAAGGTACATGCATTTACGTGATAATTATTGAAATGTGGAGGGGAATACAATAGATCTCTGGAATGTAAAATTATCAAACTCTTTGGATTTTTGAAAGGTTTTACGTGTTTCTACAACTTGATCTTTAAATGCTACTTTATATAGGAAAGAATGGCACTTCAGTATTATTCATCAGAAGTTGTGCTAGGTTTATCTTTGTACTGGCGTTTTCTGCAATAACCATATTCTACAATAACTTATCTCTAGTGTCAGCATTTTTCAAGTCTGTCTTGAACCTGCTTGAGCACCCGCTATAAATTGGATCACTTTCATTTATATGCTTTGTGGTCTTGTGCTTGTTTCTGAAGCCAGACTTCTAGGCATATGATTTCACTCCAGTTAACTGGTGACATTTCATTTTGTCTGAGCTTATTTTCCTTCGCTCTTCTTAAGCATTTTCAAATTGCAGCTGAAAGGCTTTTAACACTCAGACCCTTTTTAAGATAACAGTTATACTGTAGCAGTATTATCCTTAAAGTTTTTGAGCAGGTAAATAAAGACAACACCACCAGAAGCAGAGGTACCTTTACATGTCGTAATTAAGACTTAGGTGTATATTGTAACCCTAGTGTCTTATAACCTAGATCCATGAGGATAGCTTTCAAGGGAGTTAGGCATGAGTAAGGAGGACAGAATCAAACTGCTTCTCAGATCTCATAAATTTTGTATAGGTGAGAAGGCTGTTTGCACTGAGGTTTATGTAGTTAGCTCACATCATTGCTTTGTGTAACTGTGATTGCTCACCCTTTCTTTGTTTTTTGAGTTGGTCGTTCTGGCCTCTGAGTTCCCATTCTTGACACAGAAGTACAGTGCATGGCTTGCCAGATGAGACCATAGGGCCCACCTGGTCCCTGTGAATCTGCTTCCAATAACTAGGAATTTGGAAAGTCCTAGTTGAAGCAGAAACTGAATCGCCTTGTCAGGCTTTGAAGTGCTTTAATTAAATGAGGCCTCTGGTGGTGGCAGATTGACAGAGTCGTTAACAGACTTAGTTACAGTTTTGGCCCTGAGATGTATGTGATTGAGGTCTCCCCTTCTCTTCTAAAGGCTGTACAAACCCAGTTCTCTCATCATTCTGTCATATGGCAGGTCTTCCTGGCCTCTGATTATTCTTGTGGCACTTCTCTGGACCCTTTCCAGCCTGTTCACATACTTTTTCCATAGCAAGGACCAAAACTGTTATACATAGTGCTCAAAGTGTGGCCTGAGCAGGCTGGGAAAATGCTTTATCCCTGCTTGTGATACCCTTATTAATACAACTCAGTATCCTGTTGGCTTTCTTTGCCACTGCAGCACTCCATTGACTCATGTTGAGGCTTTTGTCCACCAAGACTAGGTACATTTCCACAGTGCTGCTCTCAAGCCAGGTGGCTTCCAAACAGAGCTTCATTCCTCAGTTGTGTGTTCCAGGTGCCCTTGGCCTCATTAAACGTCATACAGTTCCTTCTTGTCCACTTGACCAGCTTGTCAGGATCTTCCTGAAGGGTGAATGTCCTTTCTGAGGTGTCAGCTTCCCCACTTACTTTTGTGTTGTCAGTAGATTCATGCTGTTCCTCCCTTTCTGAACATTTGTCCAACTCTGTAAGGGTTGGGTTTTTTTCCCTTCACAGCTCCTTTGATTCTTTCTCAGTGCCAAGCAACTGCATGTGAGAACACTTGTGCTGGATGCATTCTTTGAAGTCAGCATTCTCCACTGGTGTTAGCACTATTCCTGTAGCTCCAAGCTTGAAGAGCCACCCCTCGGAGATTTGTCATCCAAATCTGGCTTACTCACCAGCTATAGAGCCTCCTCCTGCATTTGCTGCTGCTGAGCCACAGTCTGTTGAGCAGCTTTTTGGATAGCCTTTTTTTTTTTTTTTCTAAGTAAGAGTTTGATGATGAATTTTGTATGGAATACAACTTGAAGTTACGGTCAATGAGGGAAAGTTTGGGAGCTAAAACTTGGCAAAGGATGTGACTATGGTTAGTATAACAGAAACAGGAAGAAAGGGTCAGAGAATGGGGACTAAGAAGGACTTTTGCCATAAACTCAGCTGGAGATCAAAGAGAAAGTTAAATATAGTAGGTTTTAAGACAACTTTGCTGTCTATGTGTTAGGAAGGGGAAAAAGTCATTGCTGAAGTGCTTCCACTGTAGTTCTCCTGTCAAACATGAGAAAGCATTAGTGTCTGCATAGAATGTACCTGTAAGACTTGATATACTGGGGGGATGTTTCTCTCTGTCCTTGAGAGAAGTTATTTCAAACTGGAGCCACTATAGCAAATCACTGCTGTAGTAAGTGTCTTACAAATGAAGACTCACAGTGTGCTTGGCTTTACACTGCAGCAGTAGCAGAATTCCCTTGGCTGCTTCTGCCTCTGCTTCATCAGCTTTACTCTGAAGATGCCACAAACCGAATGCATGTAAACCTCTGTAATGTTAGACAAGGGGTATCTTCCTATCAGCAGTTCACTTGTGTTCCTGCAAAAGAACTGATTGTCTTTCTTGATGTTTCAGTATTTGAGATCATCCTTGCATATCTGGAGAAGAGAGATTGGAAGGAAGCCTTTTTCAGTGTCTTGCCACAGCGGAAGGGGGCTGTTCCTTTGGGAGAAGCCAATAATTCGTCCAAACATGCTCTGTCTGGAAGAGAAGATGAACACACTGACTCAGACAGCAACTAGATTTTAGAATGAGATGGTAGGAAGGATGAGATACACAGGTCATGGGAGAAAACTGGTACGTGAAGTAGTTACACTTCAAAGGCCATTTGCTGCCCTGGTGATAGTGAATTGTCTACAGGATCAGTAGTTCTGTAACTGGCCCAGAGCTGTTTCTGAACATGAAGGGTAAAGATAAATGCATTTTTTTAACACTGAAACTGCCATATTAATACCTTAAAAAACCAAAAAGAATAGCAGATATGGAATTGATTTAGTTTCCCAAGGAAGCTNATTTTTTTTTTTTTTTTTTTTTTTTAGTATTTTTCTATACATAGCAAGTTGGGTATAGTACTCAAGAGCATTAGTAGTTACTGTTTTGAGGTATGCATTCTTCATTTCTGCTCTGAGGTTTCTTAAAACCAGTGAATGGTAAGCATTGTTGTGACCTGAAAACCTGGACCTCAAGTGCCTGCTGCAGAGTGTGCACAGGCAACCAAAACAAGCAAATAGAAGTCATCATTTTCCTGAGCATCTCAACAGACAATTAGAAGCAGCTGAACTCCCTTTGTCAGCTAGCTGCAGTGATGCAGTGATCTATATACTCTGTTTAGTTAGCTGGGGTCGGTAGGTGATATACAAGTGGGGGTGAAACCAGTGCTTCAGCTTGAGTGAAATGAATGTCTGCACAAGTGCAAATCAGGTGCCTTTGGTGACACATAGTGCACATTGAAGTGACACAATCATTTTCGATGACTTTTTGATCTTCTTATGGTCTACTTCTGTTCCATAGCAGGGGCTAAACTGCCGCAGTTGCTCTGTCGCCCCATGACCCTTCTCCAGCAGAGAGGAGGGATTAGGAGGAGGAGGAGAGGAGACCTATGGGTTGAGATGAAACAGACCAGCAAAGTGAATATTAAGCCTAGAGCAAATATACAGTTATATTCAGCCCAGAGAATGTACAGTGGTCACAAGAACCAGGAAAGCAGTCCTTGGGAGCAGAATGGGAACTCAGATTCTTCAGGAATGGATAGAAGCAAGTAAGGTTTATGGTATGTGATACATATTTTTATGGGATGGGTCAGCTGAAGAGCATAGGAGCATGCTGTCATAACTGTTCATCTCCGCTGTGCTGGAATCAGAGGGCTGATCCAAGTATGACTTGTATCTATTTTTATTCTTCCCTTTGTGGTTACTGCTTCCAAATGGACACTAGAAGTGGGATCCTTGGAGGTCTCTATGATCTGTAAGGTGTTGGCAACCAACTGGTTATGACTTTATGCACTCAGTGCACTTCTCTTTCTACCTTTTAAATAATCATAGAAAAGTTTCTTCTGTTAATATTATGGACTATGGCTTGCTGCTCAAGTGATGTTGGGTGTTGGGTTTTGTGTTGGGTTTTGTGTTAGGTTTTAGCAAATGTGATTGCTTTTGTTCTAGAACCTAGATGAGCTTTTCTCATTGAAGCACTGCCTTTTTTACTTCTGTACCAAAATGCGGAGCATAAATATACCCACCATGTCTTACATGGATTCTCTCATACAAATGTCTGAAGGAATGAAATTGCAAGCAGGCTTTGGAGATACTCAGAAAAGGTCCAGAAGCATCTTAGGGATTAAGGACATGAGAGACATGTTTTCTGCCTTCCCTCAGCAGCCCAGAACACGTTTTCCCATCCTGCACCAAGCCTGAGCACTGAAGTCAGAGGGTCTAATTTCTGTGTACAGCCACCTCACTGCTCAGTACATCCACAACAGGGCCAAACACACTTCACTGGATACTGTTGCTTCTAGTCAGCAGTCCCAGTCTGGTCAGCGCTCTGAGAAATTCAGGAGTTTATGCTTATGTACAAGAGCACGTTTTTTTTAAATGGGATGCAAGTAGCTCTACACGTCCACTAGCTTCTTTACTTGCCCCAGTGAACCATTTTTGAATCCCAGTATGTGAATATCTCTGCAGAATATCACTGAGCTTTTCCAGCACCTGGAAGGTGTACAGAAAGAGATGCTGATTCACCACAGTTATCACGTTTCCAGTTGATGTTCCATGGATATTCCATGCCATATGACGCCAGCTTATATCTAAGAACAAAGTGAAAGAAGAAAGTTTGGGGGAAGATTCATCTATGGCATCTGTTCTCCAAAAGTAACCACCAAGCATAGAGAGCCCTGCTTTCCAAGACCAAACATCATCCTGCTGATGGGAAGTAGAGATTAACATCTCTCTCTCTCTCTTGTTTCTGCTTCCATGTGGTCTATTGCTTTAGCTTTTTGTCATTATTAAATTGCTTCTATCTTAACTGGCTTTTGTTATATTTTCCCCTCTCCCCTGTACATTTAAGAGGGGAAGTGATAGAGCGGCTTTGGTGGGCATTTGGCCCCCAGCCAGGGCAAAACCACCACATTAGGTGAGCAAAACAGAGGAAAAAAACCTGTGACGACCTGTGGTGCTTAGGGAATGCTTGTGAGCACAGAGGAAAGAAGTAGAAACTCTTCTAGCTTGAATGAACTCCAGATGTTTGCCTTGTTGACAGTTATTGTAGCTGGAATAGTATCTGGTACTGATAACCTTTGTGTTACCATGCTGAGATTATTTGTTGTTAAGGACAAATAAAGATGCTTGGTGGACTGAAATGAAGGCAACAGCTTTTCTTGGAGAAACACTTCTCTTGAAAAGGAATAGAAGCAGTGGATGCTTTGGAAGAAAATCACATTACATTGGTGTTTCCCTTTGTGCTTGCCAGGACAGTTGTCCAGGCTATCTGTGTGTTCCCTTAACAACTCTCACTTGGTAGGTAACAGACCATTGCAGGATGGGAAATCATCCTGGAATAGTAACTCTTCCCCTGAGCCACTGGAATGAGGGTCACACTGCTTGGATGCCTACGTGTCACACACACTTCATCTGCAGGTGAAGTAAACAACATGAATGTTGTTGCGATTATTAATAAGTGGTTATGAATTATTAATTTTTTTAATTAATAATCAAGCTTTCAGGGAAAATTCCCTGAAATTCTTCGGATGTTTGGTTGTTAAGAGGTTATTGCACAGTGGTTATTTATAAACACTGAATTAAACAGTTTAAACAGCTTAAACAGTCAGAACTTGGAAAACAGGGAACCTAATAACAAGGGGAAAAATCCTAACCCCACCTATACTCACACACTCAATAGGTATAGAGTCATGGAAAGAGAAGGAGAAAGAGTATATAAACTATTTTGAAAGGTGAAACTGACTAATAGGCAACAGCGTCCATTGTTTTGGCCAATAGATTCAAAGTCCTGCGCCTAGGGGTCAATCCTAATGCTTTGAGGGACAGCACAGATCACTTGACTTGTTCATGTGCCATGGGGCTTCTTCGTTCAAACTGCCACTGTCTGCTCAATCCTGCAAACTCCCAGACTTTGCAGCAGGAGGAGGGAAAGAGCAGTGGTTTGAACTAATTTGGGCAGGATTTATGCCCTACCAGGACATACCACCCCCTTGCCTGTTGGACAGTTTCATGCATCAAAGCTGGGGATTATTTATACCGTAATACAGAAACTTTGGTATAGAGCCCTAACTATTGCAAGGTCTAGCAGAGCAGGTCTTGTCCCACGTTGTTAGGTCTCTGGTAGTCATCCTCTCTGATTGTCCTCGGCGCTGGGTCTCTGAAGGTGTCAAATATCCTCCTCGGTGATGATCCAGTGCTCCTTTGGGTGATTGGTCTGGTCTGTCTCTGACTGGTCCTGGTCTGGCTGGCATCAAGGTTCTGATCCAGGCTCCACCTGTATAGAGGCAAAACTAGCCTCGGTGTGTAGTGACTGGGCAGATCAACTAATGATCAGGAATGATCTACTGCACACTGATGCAGTGAGTCTTTCCATGGGCATCCAGGGCTTCCCAGGCACACAGCCCTCTGGGTTTTGCCAGTATCATTGGAACTACTCCACTTGACAGCAACTTTACTAATACAAGTTGGCCCACCTGCATTTTTAGCAGAGAGTGCTGTGACTTGCTCTCTGATCTGCCTGGCATGCAAACTGTATCTATCATTTGACTTTGGGACAGCTGTAACCCAATCATCTGGCCATAGTTTGACAGTGACCTGCCCAGTTCTTTCCAGGTCATGACATGTTCTTGAGGATTATTCAAGCTCTGATTGTGCTCGATCACCTGCTGAACCTCTATCTTTAAGGAAAGTATGCGCTCCTTGAAGGTGGCTGGGATGCCTCAGACAAGAGGTTTCGCCCTCTTTGGCTTGATTGGGGCATCCATAGGAGAAGCATAAAGTTCTTATCATGCATGGCTTGGACACAAGACACCTGTCGGATTGCCATGGAGAGTTCATCAGAGTCCTTTACCCAGACTATGGTGGGTTCTCCTCTTTCAGCCATTTCTCTCTGTCCAGCCCAATAAGCTACCCTTGCAGTCAGGGAGCAATTCCCGGAATCCAGGAAAACATTGGGCCCCCAGTATGCATCGGCTTTTTCAGCACTGAGGAAGACACGATCACCCCCAGAGGTTGATACTCTGTATATAAAATCCATGGGGGATTTGCCTGGTTTACAGGAAAAAGTTTCTTGGAAAGTCCTCAGCTGCTCCTCTGCGTACGGGCAAATCTTCGTGACTGTGGTAGTCCTCTAGCCATGGCTGCTGGTGGTGATCTCCTGTTGTATCACCGGATGGACTGTCTTTTGTGGCAGGACATACTCGTTGCTAGTGTCAGTATCGCTGCAGGCAGGAAGAGGCTTTGCTGGTATCGGGCTTGTAATCTTCCCGTGGCCAGCAGGAGGAGTGGGTGTGTCCTGTCTGGTCAGACTGGTGGTTGCCCCGCGGTCGTGTTGTCCAGCGGGGCTGCTGCCACATGGTGCCATATCTGGATCAGCCTGGACTTGCACAGGCTCTGTGGCTGCCAGCAAAATGTATGTGTCTGCTCCCAGCAGCAAGGTAAAGCCTTGTTGTACATAGGAACTTTGCGGATAGGCGCCGTTCATGGCGAACGGCTGTGTTTGCAACATTGCTGGCAGCAGCGCCAGTGGCAAGGAGTTCACGTCGGCTGGTCAAGGGGCAGGACCCAAAATAGGGACCGGCACTGCAGCTGCCAAAAATCCTAGAAAAGCTGCACGACCTGTGGGAGCCAGTGCTGGAAACGCAGCCCAACTCACGTCAGTGGTGTGACCTAGGCTGCAGCCGCCAAAAATCCTGGAAAAGCAGCAAGCAGCTGGCTGCATGGCTCAAGAATGGCAGGTGCCCCAAAATCGGCTGCAAGTATCCGCGTGGAATATCCCCGTCTAGCTGGGGGCAATTGGAAGGCGCGACAGAATTCGGGTGCTGCTGGGGGCCAGCTGCCACGGCCGGAGCGCCAAAATCAGCCGGCGGCTGCCTGCTTAAAACATTTCTGATCAGCTCCAGCATGGGCTGGCTTTCCCACGCCAGTACCAAGGTTTGGGAGGGCGGAAAACACGCGTGAACGCCCAGTGTATTCCCGTCTACCTCAGAACTTGCGGCTTGCGAGCTGCAGGCAGGCGCAGAAACCAAAAAAAGCTGCAGCAGCAGCACAGCGCCCACAGTGGGGGACAAACGTGGTGCTTTTCCGTGCCATGCTATTAATATTTCCAATTCTGCCCTCGCGATCTCCCTTTCTACGCATGTGATCTTTTCCCTGATTTTGTCAAATTCAGGAAGTCCCTCAATAAGGCATGCTGCCAGAACCGAAACTAGGGTACCAGGGGTCTGGAGCAGCTTCTGGGCAATCTTTGCCGAATTTCTTCCATGTTTTTCTGCCCACTCCAAATCTGACACTGTTAATTCGTGACCGAATTTATGCAAAACCTTCACAATTGAACATCCTGTCCGTGATGACATTATTTGTTGTGATTATTAATAAGTGGTTATGAATTATTATTTTTTTATTATTAATAATTGAGATTTCAGGGAAAATTCCCTGAGATTCTTTGGATGTTAGGTCGTTAAGAGGTTATTGCACAACTGTTATTTTTAAACACTGTATTAAACAATTTAAATGGCTTAAACAGTCAGAACTTGTAAAACAGGGAAAAAAAAAAAAAGCTAACCCCACCTATACTCATATATGCGATAGGTTTAGAGTCCTGAAGAGAGAAGGAGAAAGAGTTTGCCTTGCCGCTGCTGTAGGCTCCAATCTGCAATGCACGCTGCAAACACGTGGCCACTTTGAGAGAGGTGCAAAGATGTCCGGTCCCGACAGAGGCAACAGGAAAGAGAGAGAGTAACGGCTCTAAGTCACCCTCCCTTAAATAGACTTTTTTGAAGGGTGAAACTGACCAATAGGCAGCAGCGTCCATTGTTTTGGCCAATAGATTCAAAGTCCTGCGCTCAGGGGTCAACCCTTTGAGGGACAGCACAAATTACCTGACTTGTTCATGTGCCACAAGGCTTCCTCATTCAAACTGCCACTGTCTGCTCAATCCTGCAAACTCCCGGACCTTGCAACAGGAGGAAGAGAGCCAGGACGTTGAACTAATTTGGGCAGGATTTACGCCCTACAGGGACAAACCTACATACACTGAAAGGTAGCAGAAACAATTGCTGGGTTTTCTCGTTATTTTTACTTCCTTCATCTGTTTATGGTTTGGTAAGATGTATGCACAGAAGTTTGGAAGCAAGCTACCTACTGCTCTGATAGTAAGCAGTTGCCTTGGTATGGTGGTTTGGGAGTTACCTGCCCCCCACACACTTTGAAATAACCAAGGCTAGGACTCAGTTGGATGGAAGTTAATAAATTAAGCTTTATATTCGCAGCTTTTCACAATATACAAGCAGATATTTAAAATGTATAACAGATATTTACAGATATATATTTTTGAAGCGGCAATGGCGACCTGAGCATTTTCAGCACCTACAATAGGTCCGGTAGCCTGAGCAGCTGCGGCTAGCAAACAGGTAACACGAGGGAAATAGCAGCGGGGTGGGCTCCTGAACGCGCCTGCGCAGGGGGCAGTGACATAGCTGGGGGACGTTCCCGCGCTGCCGTGCAGAATTTAAGCTCGCGGCAGGCAGCAGAGCAGCCA
>VWZI01013919.1:99243-114159 GCA_013396835.1 Psilopogon haemacephalus | reverse complement strand
TGCCTTTTTCCTTGATTCAGGGGAACACCAACAACAGTGAGAGCTTTGAGAGAAGATGAGGAAAAAAAAAATGGACCACATTTGCTTCCTATAGCCAAGGCACATTTAAGGAATGAACTTCAAAACAGGCATTTTATTTACTAAAAATAGCAGATGCCTGCCAGTCCTTCTTTGCTGGAATTTTCCCACTAGAGAAATGTAAAAGCTGCTGCACACCACTTGTTACCCTTGTGCCTGCTCCTCAGCTACAACTGAGATCTTGTGTTTAGAATAAATGGAGCTGTGCTGCTACTGTTTGGGCAGCACCAGACAGAACTGATGGATAGTAAGTTGAAGCAGAAAGACACTAAGGAATGCCTGAATTCACAAGACATGAGCACACTTCAAGTACATTGTACTCATGTAGATCCATCTCAGCCCAAATCTGTGGCAATGGAGTGCTGCTAGGACTGGATTCCTGCTCAGTGGTTAGCAGGACAAATGTGGGGGCTGTTCAGGCTGGAGAAGAGGAGGCTCCCAGGTGACCTTCTTGTGGCCTTCCAGATTCTGAAGGGGGAGCTACAAGAAAAAAGCTGGGGAGGGACTTTTTAGGCTATCAGGTAGTGACAGGACTAGGGGGGGTTGGAGCAAAGCTGGAGGTGGGGAGATTCAGCCTGGAGGTGAGGAGAAAGTTTTGAGCATGAGAGTGGTGAGAACCTAGAATGGGTTGCCCCTGCAGGGAGGTGTTTGGGGCCAGATTCCTGGAGGTGTTTTTGGCCAGGCTGGCAGAGGCTGTGGGCAGCCTGAGGTAGGGTAGGGTGTCCCTGGGCATGGCACAGGGGTTGGAAGTGGCTGATCCTTGTGGTCCCTTCCAACCCTGACTGATTCTATGATTCTGTGTTAAGTAGTGTAATTAGGTGGGGAAAAAAAGAGGGTTTGGTGACCTAGCTAATTTTTAAAATATCAACAGAAGAATAGTGCTTGTGAAAATGGCAGGGGGGTTGGAACTGGCTGATCCTTGTGGTCCCTTCCAACCCTGACTGATTCTATGAAACCCTCTATGATCATCACTAGAGCCTTCTTGGTAAGCTCTGCAGAGAATTCGAGCACCACCAGATTGCTTCCAGAGCTCAGCAGCAGCCTCACCAGCTGAGGACTGAGGCACCACAGATGGCTTCAGCTTTCTATTCTGTACCTGGTTGCAGCTATCGACGTTCTCCTGCCTTCTAGGAAATAAATAAATAAAATATTTCATGCATTTTATTTAACTCATCATTCCTGGCCAGCCTGCCGTGGCTGCTAAGGTAATCCTGGCTGGAGCGGGAAGGATTCCGCGCTAGGAATTGTCAATAAAAAGGATGTAAAAAGGCTCGAAACGAGAAGTGGCATCGCAGGAGCCTGAGCCCATTGCGCCCTCTGCCGGATCGAAGCGGCACGACACGGGCAAAGCTCTGCTCAAGCCGCACCGCACGGCAGGGCTGTGAGAAAAAAAAACCCCAACAACATCATTATCCTTTGTCAGGCAAGGGCAGCAGCGAATTAGAAAGTCCATAAGCATTAGACAAACGAGCAGGCTGCTCATTCCAGCTGAATTCCCGCAGAAATTAATTCAATCCTGTTTCTCTCAAGCGATGGTGAAATGGCATAGCCTAATGGGCATCATCTGATGGAAATGGAGAGTAATTCCTTAGCATCATCACCTGCTATTCAGCAAGGCTATCTGTTCTTGGGGAAAAAAAATAATAATTCATACCTGGTAACAGCTGGAAAATGTGCTTGCACTTCTACTGCCCAGTGAACGTTTGATATGATAGGGAAGCTCCTGCCACACTGAAATCTTACAGGCTGCCCGGGGCGGGTTGTGGAGTCTCCCTCTCTGGAGATACTCAAAGCTCGCCTGGATGTGTTCCTCTGATCTGGTATAGGTGATCCTGCTCTGGACTGGATGATTTACAAGGTCCCTTCCATCCCTTGACATTCTGTGAAATCTTCTCGTTGGTGGCAAAGCAAGAGGACTAGAGGAAAGGGTTACAAGCTGCACCAGGGGAGGTTGAGGCTAGGTATTAGGAAATATTACTTCATTGAAAGAGTTCTCAAACATTGGATTGGTCTGCCCAGGGCAGTGATGGATTCACTATCCCTGGGGGTGTTCAAGAGGTGTGTGAACCTGGCACTCAGGGACATGGTTTAGTGTTCACCCTTTAGTGCTGGATCAAAGGCTGGACTGGATGATCTTGAAGGTCTCCTCCAACCAGATGTATTCTGTGATTCTGTTTGGTGAATGGAAGATCTTCTAGCAGTTCAGAATCAAAAAAGACAGCCCTTACATGCAGCAGATTTATATGCTCATGTGCTCTACAAAAATCAGCCATGAAGTTAGTCTTAGGAAGGTGAGCACCTACCTACAAACTCTGCATGCTCTAGACAGAAGCCATCAGATTCCTGACCCTATTTCTACTGGTGAAGGCAAGAGGAAACCTAAACCTGCTTTGTTAAAGTGAAATGCTTGCATCTGACTCATAAATCAGGCTGCTGTCTGAAAAGTGCTTGTCTTTAGCCTAGTATCTTTTCAAGATCCATTTCAATACTATCTTTCAAGATCCATTTAAATCCTAAACCCCCACAAACCAGTTCAATCTTCTCAACTTTACCATCAGTAACACAAATATTCACTTTTCTTTCTTTCTTTTTTTTTCTTTTTTCTTTTTGATCTAAGCTGCTAAATCTGCCCTGATCTAGTTTGAACTCAGTTTCTTAAGAGCTCCAAAACTCTCATTCCATTTTCAAAATGCCACCTCTGGCAGACGTGTTCCTTAATTCATATTCTAGGCTGAATTTCACTACGCTTGGGTGGTGGTTTCCATATCTTATGAGTTCTTATTTAGAGGAGTGAAAAACAGATCTAGAATCCTTGTAGCTGTGAGCCACTTTATGGAAGGCTAGGATGTTTAATCGTGAAAAGCACTACAAGATACTTGAAAACAATGTCTGAACGAGCTGCAAAGTGTTAATTTTGGTCAGAAGAACACACACACACACACACACACAGACACATTCCAAGCAAAAGGAAGTGAAGTACATCACAGGAACACAATCACATTTAGGAGTTAGTAAGGCCTCCATTAAGGAGGTAACTTACTACCTGTTTCAATTCTTCTTCCTAAAGAAAAAAAAGAGGATCAGCAGAGGAGATTAGCCAGGATGGAAGTGAAGAAGAGAGAACAAAGCCTAATTTGGAGTTCAGCTGAGATAGGTGCAGGTATACGATCAGGATATAGTCCCTCCTATGCACACTCAGAAACACCAGGACAGTGCAAAGAGCACAGGAAGCCACTACCATTTCCTACTTCAAATTCTCTTTGCCCAGGTAGTGCAATGACAGCAGGCAACTCTGTCTGGTAGTTGTTGCACAACAGCATTTCATAGGTAGAGCAAAAAGTACCCTGTCTGCTTCTAGCTCCCAGAAATCTGCTGCCTGTGTGGCGGGTTCTGATGCTCAGGTACTACCAGTTCCTTCATTCTGGCTACAGAGGAGATGCAAAGGACATCATCCTCTGATGCAAAAGTGTTGCTAAATGGGTTTCAGTGACCACCTTTCTGTTTTTATCACAGCCACCTTTCACCCAAGCTGCACTGCATTTCCATGCATTCATTATATCTGGCTTGGCCAACAACAAAAGAGACTCTCCTGCTATTAAGGACTTCCTTCCAACGTGAATTTCTGGCATCACCTGCCCCTGAGGCAGGTCAGGTAGAACAGGGTGGACCCTGCAAATAAAGACACAAGTTCCATCTCTCTCCAGTCTGTCTTAAAAAAGCCTTTTGAGACCTTCACTTTCAACTGAGACCCTTTGCTGCAATGTGTTTCATCTGTTTAACAGAGGCTTGCTTCTGTATTTACAGAGATGACCAAGTGTTGCTGGGGAAGCATCTCTAATACCAGAGAGTCAGATGTGGGTTGCCAAACAGCACATCTGACAGAACCAGCAACTGAATGGGCAAAGCTAAGGAACCACCAAAAGCCACCTGTAGAGTCAGCTGGAGTAGGGAAAGGTGTACAGTGCTGAGTTGTTCTTCTCAGTTATTAGTTAGCTCATGTTCTGTGTCAACTGCTTGGGGGATTTGTGTTTGTTCAGGTCTTACTTGTTTTGGAGTGTTTGGGTTCGGTTTGTTTTTCCTTTTTAATTTTCAGCAGAGAAAACTCTAAAAACATCCAAAACTGGACCACAAAATATTTTATGTCTGGACACTGCTGAATGGCTGATCCAGCAACAGCTAACCTGAAAATCCAGAGATGTGGCCAAATCCTTCAACAGAAGAGCAGATCAGGACTGCACAGCCTTATGCTGCAGTATTACTGAAAGGATTGTCAACTGGTTGGGGTATTTTTGTTTGTTCAGGTTTTTTTTTTCGAGTGGTTGGTTTTGTCTGTTTGTTTTTCAACAGAGAAAACCTTAAAAACATCCAAAACTGGACCACAAAATATTTTATGTCTGGACACTGCTGAATGGCTGATCCAGCAACAGCTAACCTGAAAATCCAGAGATGTGGCCAAATCCTTCAACAGAAGAGCAGATCAGGACTGCACAGCCTTATGCTGCAGTGTTACTGAAAGGACTGTATTAACTCCTCACTAGCTCAGAGCCTGTCTCTGGTGTCCCACCCAGTGGTGGCAGTGATGCAGTGCTACTATATAGGAACATCATCATCTGAAACCTCTGAACTGAAAAGACAAAGGCAAAAAAACAGGAAAGAAAGGAAACAAAGCTCAACTTTATGGGTGGAAATAGCGAGGGAATTTTGTGGTCGTATCTCCTCCCTCTTCTCTCCTGCTTCAGTCTTGGTAGTGTCAGGTAGAGCTCCTTACCTTCAGCAGTTTCATGAGGCCTTCTAACTGAACCATGAGCTCCCTCCGGCTTTCCTGGAGAGCAGACATCCTCTGTTCCAGCTCATCCTTCCGCTGCCTGAGAGAGAAGCAGATCTGATCAGAGCTCAGCAGCTTTTAACTGCACTGTTCCTCCCCCCAGCCCACCTATGAGGTGCATGCCTATAGACCAACAGGAGAGCAAACACACCCTAGGAACTCAGCAAAGTGCTATGAAATGTGGCTGCAGGAAAGCTCAGGAGTTCCCTCACACTGAGAATGTTCAGATGGGACGGAGTAAGAGTGATGGGGGAAAAAGGCAGACAGTGGCACAGAGCCTTCTGCAAACAACAACTGAGGTTCAGACAGATTTGTGTTACATTCCCTTGTGGGAATGCCTGACAATTTTGGTCTTGGGCTCTCTCTAGTCAATAACCTCAGTAGCTGTCATGAGAAATGAAAGCCGTGCCCTGGAGGACAGGAAATTACAGTAGGAGCACTGAGCAGAAAGACACAGCAGAGAAGGTAAAAGAGTTCAGAAATTCAGGCAGAAGAATGAAGCAATCTGCTTTTGTTTCCTCTCTTTTTTCTTTTTCCCTGAAAGCAAGAGTAAGACTGCCACAGAGTGGAGATGCAACTGCTGGGAAGTAGCTCATTGGACTGGCAGCTCAGTGCAGGTCCTGGTGACAGTGTGAGCACTGAGCCACTCCAAGTGTCACAGCCAGTTTGTGCCCAGGTAAATGACAACAGCTCTCATTCTCCACAGCTGCACTGCACAGGATGAAGTTTCAGCACTTGCACGTGTTCCATCACTTGCACATGTTCCATCACTGAACTGTGGGAGAGGTCCCCACAGAAACACCAAATGAAATCATTGCCTTCTGGAAGCTATGAAATAATTAACATTGCCATAAAAAAAAAATTTTAAAAAAAATCCACATCTTAAGCTCATTTTATGCTCTGCTGTGTTGCAAATAAGGTAAAACCACCATGTGTGAGCTTCATAGTGCCTATAGAATATGACCACTTAATCCAAAATGGAAAAAGCAGCAGAGCCAAGACTAAGCACTCTTCCTATATTTAGGGAAACACAACCCCCTGGTTTTGAGCCTTCTCTCTGTTACTGACACAAGCAAAACTGATTTCTTCTGGATTGCTCACATCTGCTGTCTCTCACCCATACAACAGGATCATACAGTAACACTGACAACTTGGATTTAGTCCTCTGGTGGATTTTTGGGGGACAAACTGCCTGTGCTGGCTCTTCATTTAGAGGCATTTAACGGTTGGAAGTGTTACAAATTGTCCACAGAAACTGCTAATAAAAATCAGATACCCTACCCATTTAACTCAAAGTTAGACCTCTGCTGGGTTATAGAACCATTCTGCAGGGAGAGAGGATCTAAGCAGCGTGCAACAACACTGAGGCTGCTCCTCTGATTTCACAGAATCATAGAATCAGTCAGGGTTGGAAGGGACCACAAGGATCAGCCAGTTCCAACCCCCCTGCCATGCCCAGGGACACCCTACCCTAGATCAGACTGCCCACAGCCTCTGCCAGCCTGGCTGCAAACACCTCCAGGGATTGTTTACTATCATTAAATCTTGCCAGAAAACTTATTTACAATGTTTGAAATGCGGGGTTTGGATACTTATACACACAGGGAAGAGGTAAACTAGAACACTTTAAGAAATAACTAGCAAATGAAAACATTAAAACTGGAAAGAGGTTCATAGAAGCAGTCAGGGTTGGAAGGGACCACAAGGATCATGCCCAGGGACACCTTACCCTAGATCAGGCTGCCCACAGCCTCTGCCAGCCTGGCCAAAAACACCTCCAGCAATGTGGCCCCAAACACCTCCCTGCAGGGGCAACCCATTCCAGCCTCTCACCACTCTCATGCTCAACAACTTCCTCCTCACGTCCAATCTGAACCTCCCCACCTCCAGCTTTGCTCATTTTTCCCTAGTCCTGTCACTCCTACTGTACTCCAGAGCAATTTATTGGGAGTCATGGGCTTTCCAAGGAAGGGAAGGTGGGAATGGGAATGTGGAAATGGGAAGTTCTGTGTGCAGAACTTCACTGCAGCCACTCTGCAACGCTACAGCAGGCAGCGAAAGATGCTGGGACCAATACCCACAACGCAGTACACAGATTCCAGCCCTGCTTAATAATATATTACCCTACTTGCCCTGACTGCTTCAAGCCCCCCAAATCTGGGGAGTTGTAAATCAGTGCTGCTGCTTTTGAGTCCTGCTCTTTTACACATGGTTAAGAGCAGCCTCCTGACAGCTTAAAGTGCCCAGAAATTTTGAGGAGGTGTGGAGACCCTGCTGTAAATCAAAAGCCAATCTCTTGCCTTTCAAATGGGGAAGGTTTCAGAAGGCATGCAGAGCAGCAGAGACCCACAAATGAAGAGTTCTTTTCTGACACTTGGCACTGCATATTCCATCAGAGAAGCTACCATAAGGGCGGAGCTCAGCATCAGTGTGCTAGGGACATCCCATGTGAGACACTGGAATGGGTTGCCCAGGGAGGTTGTGGAGCACAGAATCACCCAATGTGATCTTTGATCACATTGGGTGATTCTGTGCTCCACAACCTCCCTGGAGGTGTTCAAGGCCAGGTTGGATGAGGCCTTGAGTGACCCTTTCTAGTGGGAGGTGTCCCTGCCTATGGCACAGGGAGGGTTTGAGCTGGATGAGCTTTGAAGTCCCTTCCAACCTAAACCATTCTATGATTCTATGATCTCTTATTTCTCCCCTTACTAAGAACATCTGCCCGGCTCCAGTCATGGTCAGAGGTTCTACTGCTGTGGTCTTACCTCAGGAGCCTGAGCTCTGCAAGGAGAGTGGGATTCTGTTGTGCCTTCTCTGGCGTGGGCTGAGATGCTTGCTCATGTTCAAGCCGCAGTCTCTGGATCTCCTGAAGGATTTCTCTTGAGGAGGAGAAAGAGCAGAAGACTACCAGTCAGTAACTTTCCACACAACCAGCTCACTGGGCATGCAAGAGAAGTGTCTCCATCAACATAGACATGACTGTGCTCCAACCATCACAAGAAGCCCTCAGCAATGGGAGAGGGCTCTTCATATTTTAAAAATTAAACTTTTTAGGATTTTACTATAAAGGAAAATATTTCCTCAAGACTTCCCCCCTCCCAACACCACAAACTGGAGCAGACCTGAGTTAGTTCTGTGTTTAATTAAATTGCTGCCTTCCAATCCTTCCCCATGAACGTTTCAAGCACCTGTAGTGGGTTTGCAGTTACCTGCCCCCCCCCACACCTTTTTAAAACCCCAGCTCAAACCAACACAGCACCCCATGAACTTAAAAATTAAAACAACCTATTCTCTCACCCTTCTTGGCTATCAGGGAAAATACTCAGCCCTTAAAAATATAATACCAGTTGGAAGCAGAGAAGTGAGAGCAATCAGCAAGTCACGGTGCAGCACTTTAACAGGACTTGTTAGGACTGGCTTGCCAGCCCTGGGAGTGCTGTCAAAAGGCTAATACAAAGCTCTGCAGCAGAAGGTGGAAACCTCTGTGAGTTTTGCCTCTTCTTCCCAACGTGCTGGAGAGCAGACGGTCAGGAGGCAGCCTCCAACTACGAGAGGCAAACGGAGACAGGAGCTGGTGGCTCATTACACGGCGACAGAAGGCAGTGCAGAGTTTGGAATAGGAAACCATCTGGTCTGGGCTGGCCTCTGTTTTACAGTCCAGCAGTAAAATCACAGCTCTGCTGCCACACACTTCATGGCACCAGGCAGGCTGCTACCCAGATCCTCTGCTGCTAACCAACGAGCATCACTCCTTTATGGGGCTGGCTTGGCCCGTTCCACCTGGACACTCTCTCACTCTCAGTCACATCCACACCTAATGTCTCATTTGATCAGCAGCCTATCTTGCTGCTAACCCTTCTGCAAGCCTTTCCCAGGCAGACTGTGTTCTGGAGAGCTTTAATCATCTTTTTTTTCCACAAATAAAAGCAAGGGAGCATAACATTACCAGCATGACTGATCCTTTTATCGTTCCCTGTTACAGTGCTGCAGAGGATCCAACTCAGTTAATCTGCTTTAGAAGCAGAACAGTTTTGTTTTTTTTTTTTTTCCTTTTTCTGAACAGCAGCTGCAAACAGTAAAGTTTCAGTGATTGGATCACGTCACTGAACAGCACCCTCATCAAAACACAGGATTTCAGAGCCTTTCTCCTGCTCTGTGAACCTTTCTGTGACCTGTGGTTTTTTTTTTCCAGGGGGAGGTGCCCGTGCAGTGTACAAGCACGTTTCACAGAATTAGCTGTGGCAAAAGATATTAAGAAACACACACACACAGACACACAACGTGTGGCACAGAACAAAAGTGGGTGCTTACCTGTTTTTATTCTCAAGCTCTGCAATCAGCTGCCTTTGCTGCTTGTTTGCGTCAATGGTGAAGGAGATATCTGATGCCCCTCTCTGCTGACCCTGCTGCTGCTGGGAAAAAATAAGAGAAGGCTTCATTGGAGGGGGAACAGCCAGCAGGCACCAGGGAGTTCAACACAGACCTGTTCTCTGAGATCTGCCTGCAGAAGATACAGCACCAGGCTTGCCTGCACTTAAAAAAGAGCATCCACGTTGTGCTCGTACCAGTGTGGCTCCATTGCTAGCAAATACAGGGTAAGTGCTAGAGTAAATAAGACTCAGTGTTTGCCATCCTGTCATTCACTGCTTCTTCAAGTAGTTTTCTCTGAACCAATCATAAAAAGCAGTTGCTGTAATATGGCTTTTCCATTTGACACCACAGGCAGGAAGAAAACGCTGGAGCAAGCCTCAGTGTTCTCCCTCCAAAAGAGAAGGGGATGTGTGTCCAGTGCAGTGATGCTTCATTCTCTTGAAAGTACAGAGACCTCTACTCAGTTTTCAGTCTGGCTGTGTGGCTCCTTTGGCCAAGTCGTCCTGTACCCTCTGGTGACACTTCACAACACTTCTTTCCCCAGACCTTCAGACAGCACAGCCTTTACACCCCCATAAAATGAAGCAGGAATGAAACTGATTCTTACAAACTTAGGTAGTGCTCACTACAGCTTCATGGGGACTGTGCTCTCTTTTTTTCATGTTCATCAACAATAACCAAATACTGTTTCCCTTGATCAGACTCCTGTGTGCATTAATGATGAGGCAGAGCTAGAGATGTAGAGTTCTGTAAAGCTGTCAAAGACACTCATCTATTTCTGACTCCAGCCCTGAAAGAATCAAGACACTAAAAAACTTCCCGTTGAGTTCCTGCTGTGGTCTGTTTCTCACCATAAAACCCCTGGGAAGTGTAACTCTGGAGCTCAACTTTTTGTGATGCCAGGCCCCTCCTCCTCCAGGAAGTGGACCCTCTAAAAGGATGCAGATACATCTTGGTGCTAACCTCTGGGACGGGCCAGTACCTTATGTCTGCAAATCTTTACTGCTCCAGGTACATTTTCCCATTAACACTTCAACCACAGAGAAGTGGAGTATGGAAAAGAACTGCCACATGCTGGTGGATGTCACAAGTGGTCCACAGGGAGCCAGGACCTCTACCCTGAATGCCCAGTGTTATTAATCCACCTCCTTCCTTAAAAGAGAGAATGAATCACAGAATGGTTTAGGTTGGAAGGGATCTCAAAGATCATCAACTTCCAACCCCCCTGTGCCATAGGCAGGGACACCTCCCACTAGAACAGGTTGCTCAAGGCTTCATCCAACCTGGCCTTGAACAGCTCCAGGGAGGGAGAAGCCATAACCTCCCATTCCAGTGTCTCACCACCCTCACTGTAAAGAACTTCCTCCTAGCATCCCATTTAGAATCATAGAATCAGTCAGGGTTGGAAGGGACCACAAGGATCATTTAGTTCCAACTCCCCTGCCATGCCCAGGGACACCCTACCCTATATTGGGCTGGACAGAGCCTCATCCAGCCTGGCCTTAAACACCTCCAGGGAAGTGGCCCCAAACACCTCCCTGGGCAACCTGTTCCAGGGCCTCACCACTCTCATGGTGAAGAACTTCCTCCTCACATCCAATCTTTAGTAGTAAATCTCCCCTCTGCCAGTTTAAAGCCATTCCTCCTCATCCTGTCATTACAAGACCTTGTGAATAGTCCCTCCCCATCAGTAAAGCCTTAAAGAAGCCTTCTCTTTCTCTTCTGTCTCTTTTGTTTAAAGGAGCACAGATAGATGGCAACAAGCAACTCAGCGTTTTCCTTCAAACCAGCTCTATTTAAAAGCTACTTCAATATAGTTTCCTAAGTTTCCCACCACATCATAGACACACATCAGGTACAGTTGATTTTTCTCAGTTTCCACCCAAGACATTCATTAAGGGGAACTCTTGTTCCCATAAAGAAGGAGCCATCACCTACAGGTTGCCTTAGATTCCAAGCAGCGTCACACATCTGGGCAGGACTGATTTGGGCTGGGCTGGCAAAGCAGGAGCACCTCTCCTGCAGCTGCAGGTAGTGTGAAATCTTCCATAACAGATGGCTGCACAGGGTGGCAGATCCACCCCTAATGCCTTCACGTGGGATGAACGTGACCCAGTGTTTTTCACGTGGAGAGTGGTGCCTGACTTCACCCTTTTAATTGATCCTGCAGTGTAAATCACATCTCAGCCTGAAAATGTGCTTCTGGGCACTCTGGACTGGCTGCTTTTTCACTTAACCATCATTTATGGTCCCTTGTTCTATCAAATGTGCTGAGATGGGGGGGAAAAAAAAAAAAAGTAACTAGGCTGACCTTATTTGTGCCATTTGATATTCTTCGATTAGGTTCCTGCTCCATTCTCTCTTACTCCTGAATACAGTTATTGAGGTTTTTAGCCTGCCATCACCTTCTATCTCGGCATACACAGAGCAGAATAATCATTGCTCTGATGGAAATGAAAATGGGAGCCAGGGCTAATGCAAGGTGGGGGGTGGGGTGGTGTCATTAAAGTCATCCTGCTAAGGATCATTCTTTAGAATCCTCAGCACTTAGGGCCCTGCTGGCCCTGATATTTGAACTTAAACGGTAAAATAGGATTCACCACCCCCATTTCTCCACTGCGGTAAATCATTAACCTTTAACCAAAGCTAGTCCAGACAGCATTTTCTGCTCTCTCCCCAGTTCAAGATGTCAGATTCCTTTTGCTGTAATTGTTTAAATACCACTGCAGCAGTGTACAGATGATATGCATTAGCACATGGACTCTCTGCACAGAAATGTTATTACTTAGAGCGTAAGGCGGCATCTGATGGAAAGCACAGGGGTGGGGGGGAAAAGCAAAAGAACCCATTCATCATTTTAAGACTGTCAGGTGCAATTCCCCTGGAACACGACAGAAGGAAAGTAACCTGCCCTGAATTAAAACACTTACTGATGAAGAAGTTTCTGCTGCCAGCCTTGCTGCATACCTGGCGATCAGCTTATGTTCTTCATCCAGGCGGCTGGCGCTGTCGAGCAGGCTGCCAGGGTTGGAGGGAAGATGTGTTAATACAGGGCAAATGAAAACTGACACTGCTCGGTCACACTGCCCACTCACAACCCCCTCCCTGCAGGATCTAGAAGCAAAATTGTCACCAAATGATCACCGGCAGATGTTAACTGAGCAGAGGGGGGAAGTGGGAGGATCATTTCCCTAGAAGGATCAGCTCCAGGAGCCAGGGCAGGACCTTCCAGCTCAGGGACCGACAGCAGCAGCTTGCAACCCCTGGCCAAGGCCATGCAAGATGCAACCTGCAGACTACTCTGCTCAAAGAGGGGTGGCAAAGGGTTAGGACCACCAGCCAGCATTTGCTTTTGTTTCTCAGCTTTTGTCATATCACTTGTAATCACTTATTGCACACAAACTTCCTCAGTGCTTGCTGAGTGTGCTGGTTTGAACTACTTGCAGAATTTGAGTGAGAAATTAAGACTGTTGGCTGTGAGAGGAAAACAGATGATGCCACTTCCCTCAGAGCTCTACTGAGAAAGAAAAAAAAACAAACACCATTGTTTTAAGAGTTGTAACCCAAATATAGATGAGATGGTTTCAGACTGCTCTGGGGCTGTAGCTGCTCTCTTTGCATGGCTCCTTTGTCTCTGCCTCTGTAGCTAATTCTCAATAATTCTAACTTCTTTCCTACTGCTCATTCCCCTGGCCAATCTCTTGCATGGCTTCTTTTCTCCCTGCCTTTCACAGCTGAATCTGAATAACTCCACTAACTTCTTTCCTGTTGCTAACTTCCCCTGGCCGATCTACCTCCACCAATCTGCTGCACCAACAGAAGGTGAGATGAGATTGGGGAAGGAGGGAAAGGTGGTAAGAAACCCTTCTTAGGGATTTTGATCTCTGGGAGGGCTGTGGTGTTTCTGTATTACCTCTTCACTGCATATATCTGTAAGTATCTGCTTGGATATTGAGCATTGCTGTAAATATAAAGCTTCATTTATCAACTTCCAGCTGGCTGAGTCTTAGCCTGGGTTATTTCAAAGTGGGGGGGAGCAGATAACTGCTAAACCTCCACACTGAGAAAGCTTCAGAAGCTTTGTCAGATCTGCAATGGAAAGCAGTATCTCAGGACAGTTTTTGCAGGGCACTTACCAAAGTCTCATGCACAAGAGTTTGGGACCACTGATTTAGGAATTTATAACCAGACTTTCTCTGTTATTCTGTCCAAAGTCAGACCCAGAGGGGTTCTGGGCAAGCTGAGCTTGTGCTGCAGACTTCTGCTGGTAGACTTACACTGATTTTTCAGTTTGGCTCACTTAGAATAGAACAGAATAGGAATAGAATAAAGCCAGGTTGGAAGAGACCTCCAAAATCATCCAGTCCAACCTATCACCCAGCCCCAGCCAATGGCACTCAGTGCCCCATCCAGGCTTTGCTTGAACACCTCCAGGGATGGGGACTCCACCACCTCCCTGGGCAGCCCACTCCAATGCCAATCACTCTCTCCTAACATCCAGCTATACCTTCCCTGGTACAGCTTGAGACTGTCCCCCCGCATTCTGTTGTTGGTTGCCTGGCAGCAGAGCCCAACCCCACCTGGCTATAACCTCCCTTTAGGTAGCTGCAGACAGCAATTAGGTCAGCCCTGAGCCTCCTCTTCCAGGCTGCACACCCCCAGCTCCCTCAGCCTCTCCTCACAGGGCTGTGCTCCAGGCCCCTCACCAGCTTTGCTGCCCTTCACTGGACATGTTCCAGTACCTCAACATCTCTCTTGAACTGAGTGGCCCAGAACTGGACTCATCACTCAAGGTGTGGCCTGACCAGTGCCAGGTACAAGGGCAGAATAACCTCCCTTGTCCTGCTGGCCACACTGTTCCTGATCCAGTCCAGGATGCCATTGGCTCTCCTGCCCACCTGGGCACGCTGCTGGCTCATGTTCAGCTCCTATCTACCAGCACCTCCAATGTTACATCTGTTACATATATAAATTACTTCCATACTTAGTCAGATCCTTGTGGGTTAACTGATTTACCTTCTGAAAAGATGCAAGCTAAAGGGATTTGTCTACATCAGTACAGATCTGCTTCTTACATGCTCATGGTTATTGCCCTGCTACATCATCCAGAGAAAGGAAGAGACAAGCTACTGCTGCAGACACTTAACAGTTATACAAGCCAGGGGTAAGAAGGGTTCCTTTCATGACAGTGTGATGGTTTAAGGCTAATTACAATATTTTAATGAGAGAAAATAGATTGTTGGCTGTGAAAAAGAAAACAGAATGATGTCTAAATTACCTGTTTGTTCTGCTGGGACATTTGAAAACAGGGACACAAAGAAAGATCAGAGTCTCTGCCTGGCTGTTGCCACATTGACTCTTCTGCCTGACCCTGCACATTTTCCAACTGATCATTCTGCTTCTAACACCCCTTGCTGACCTTTCCAGCTCACCTTGCACGTAAGAGAGATTCTGAGGTTAAGGGAGAGGGTGGAAAGAAGGTGGGAGGGTGGTTGGGAGCCCCTCCTGGGCACACTGACTGCCTGGAGTGGTCTTGTATTTCTCTATTACTTTTTAACTTGCATATAGCTGTACACAGTTGTAAATATTGGTAAACATAATTGTGCTAATTGGAGAATTTGAGTGAGAAATTACCTGCCCTG
>VWZI01013919.1:53324-99238 GCA_013396835.1 Psilopogon haemacephalus | reverse complement strand
CACAATATTGTATACGTTTGCTTGTAAACTGTGCTAAGCTGTGAACATAAAGCTTAGTTCTTTAACTTCCAGCCAGCTGAGTTTAGTCTGGGTGAATCCTTGGGGAGGGGGGAGGGGGTGGGTGATGCCCAGAACCACTCCAGGCAGCATAGCTGATTTTAAACTTTTCCATAAGGACTGAGACATCACATCCTAACAGATGGCTGCAAAACCATCAAGCCTTCAGCATCACCTCTCCATTTTACAGCAATGTGCAACCATATTATCCACCCTGGGAAAATAAGAGATGATGGTTCCACTTGTTGGCACAGCACCATCTGCAACTCAGCTCTGAGGCTTGAGTTCATAGAATCATAGAATCAGTCAGGGTTGGAAGGGATCACAAGGATCAACTAGTTCCAACCTCCCTGATAAGTCAACCCCTGATGTAATGAGTTCACTGAGTGAACCAAGCCCCTGCAGCTTTTTGATTCTTTAATGTCTTTGATCAAGGGAAGTTCTCCTCTCCCTCTACTCTGCCCTGCTGAGACCTCATCTTGAGTACTGCCTTCAGTTTTGGGCTCTGCAGTTGAAGAGGGACAGGGATATGCTGGAGAAGGTCCAGCAGAGAGCTATGAGGATGATGAAGGAACTGGAGCACTGCCTGGTGAGGAGAGGCTGAGGGACTTGGGGCTGCTTAGTCTGTAAAAGAGGAGACTCAGAGGGGATTTAATTAATGTTTATAAATACCTGAGGGCTGAGGGTGAGGAAGGGGAGGGATAGGACAAGGAGCAATGGATGGAAGCTGCAGCACAGGAGGCTCCACCTCAACACAAGGGAGAACTTCTTTACTGGAAGGGTCCCAGAGCACTGGCACAGGCTGCCCAGAGAGGTTGTGGAGTCTCCTTGTCTGGAGGCTTTCAAGGCCTGTCTGGATGTGTTGCTGTGTGCCCTGAGTTAGATTGTCTGGTCCTGCTGTGGCAGAGGGTTGGACTCAATGATCTCTTTGGGTCCCTTCCAAGCCCTGACATCCTGTGAGCCTGGGATATACATCTGCCTGTAGGTGAATGTCATAAAATAGGTGCAGCAACACATCAGATTTGGTCTATGAATGCCCCAAAGCTTTGCAAATTAAATTCCAATGCCTGAGATAAATTTAGTTCTGCAGTGCCCCTGTTTTACTTGATGGTTAGGCACAGAGGCATGCACAGCAGCAGTCACCTCCACTGCCAAGACTTTTATAACTCAAGAGTTCTGATTTGCCATAATTCACTTGTCTTACTTCAGCAGCTTCATGGACAATGACACAGTGCAATACACACACAAGCTTTAAAGTATTATGAACATGTGTGCAGAATTTGGGACCCTCCAGAGAACGATTCCAGGCATCCTTTTGAAAGAAAACGAACATTCTGCATACAAATATCCTGCTCCCTGCTCCTTCTTTTCCAGAAAAGTTAAACTAAACTTTTAACATTGCTTCTCCATTAGTGACCATCCTGTTCAAGGCTTTATAAGTATTGGCAGTCTGGTAGCCATTCCTCACTAAGCAACCATCAGCAAGTCCTGCAGTGAGCAGAGCTCAGTATCCCAGCTCAGTCTGGTAGCCATTCCTCACTAAGCAACCATCTGCAAGGAGCAGAGCTCAGTACCCCACATCAGTCTGGTAGCCACTCCTCACTAAGCAAACATCTGCAGGGAGCAGAGCTCAGTATCCCACATCAGTCTGGTAGCCATTCCTCACTAAGCAAACATCTGCAGTGAGCAGAGATCAGAATCCCAGCTCAGTCTGGTAGCCATTCCTCACTAAGCAACCATCAGCAAGTCCCGCAGTGAGCAGAGCTCAGTATCCCAGCTCAGTCTGGTAGCCATTCCTCACTAAGCAAACATCTGCAGTGAGCAGGGATCAGAATCCCAGCTCAGTCTGGTAGCCATTCCTCACTAAGCAAACATCTGCAGTGAGCAGAGCTCAGTATCACACATCAGTGTGGTGGTCATTCCTCACTAAGCAACCATCAGCAAGTCCTGCAGTGAGCAGAGCTCAGCATCCCAGCTCAGCCTGGTAGCCATTCCTCACTGAGCTATCGTTTGCAATACCTTGCTACTAGAAAGAGCACCAGCAGTTGCCACCATCCTCCAGCTTTGGGAGGACATGCTCCACATGCATTCCCCTTAGGTTGGTGCTCCCAAAGAGCTGCTTCAGCTGGCAGCCAGAGGAGTGAGAGCATTTGGCCAGCATCCCTCGGCTGGGTCCCCCAGAGGTGCCAAAGCTGCACTAACCGTGCGGGGCTGCTCTGCAGCATGTTGACATACAACCCGATGAGAACATGTTCATCAGCCAGCCTGTCTGCTACATCCAGGCTGTACTGCAACCTGCAACAGGGTTGGGGGGGAGAGGGGCATCCAGACAGACAGAGGGGAAGTAAACAGAGAAAGCAGGAGCAAGTGAGATGGTGAAATGGGAACTCAGGAACCAATACTTCCAGAACAAAACCCACAGACCAAAACCGAGCAGAGAGATTGTTTTGTTATTGCTGGAATTTACAGGTTATTTAGTGCCTTGGGATGGCAGAGTCCCACTCCATTACAGAATCAGTGAGGTGTCAGACTGGGCCAGGGACTGAAGCTGTACAGCAGCATCTATTTCAGAATACAGCAGACTGGGAGGTCTGCACTGTTTGCCTTGGTACACTGTGCACTGCATGTATAGATGAAATACACACCTGTTACACACATGATTAACACCCTGAGATCACAAGCTGGACTAGCTTGGTAGTGCCTGGTCAAGACCTCATGCATCCAAGTGTATCTGTATTAAAACATGCTCTACTTAGCTCACTGGGTTAATTGGTTATCACAGTTTTCTCAAGGAAAGATGTTTCTAAAATGCATTAAAAATGAGAGGAGCGGAGGAAAAAGGTTTTGGTTTAGCTGTGTTAGTGCAAGCTAGGAGCATACTCTCTCTTCAACTTACCCTTTGCCCTTCAAGAAAGCTGGAGCAGCCCTAGCCAGCAGTTTGCTCTGCTCTACTTCAGTATTCTTGGAAGGAGAGCTAGTTAATAAGACAGGAAAACTAAGAAGAGTGTAAACAGCCATGTCTGAAATCCATTACAGAACAGAGTTTGGGGAAACTCCTTCGACTGCCCTGGACTGAATAAAAGTAGCAACAGAAGCTTTAAGGAAATGTTGGGGATCCTGAGGAAATGCAAGGTCAGGAATTAGTTTTCCCTCTTGTTCTCCAAATGTGAACTATAAAGCCTTCAGGACAGAAAAGGCAAAAAACAAAAAAAAAGTGCTTGCTTCTCTTGCAAATGGAGAGCTGAAGGCTTCTGTAGTCCCAAAGTAGAGTCTCAAAGAAATTAATTCATTTTAAATGCAGCTCTCAGGCTGGCAAATGTTCACCCTAACAGCTAAATTGCCTTTCTCCACATTTGCCATAGGACAGTCTCAATAACCTATGCAAATATGTTTATCTAGACCCAGTCACAGGATACACCACTTTAATTTTCACAAGCACTATTCTTCTGTTGATATTAAAAAAAATAGCTAGGTCACCAAACACTCTTTTTTCCCCCCACCTAATTACACTACTTAATGGAGTGCAGTGACTGCATAGAATCACAGAATCAGTCAGGGTTGGAAGGGACCACAAGGATCATCTAGTTCCAACCCCCCTGCCATGGGCAGGGACACCCTACCCTAGATCAGGCTGCCCACAGCCTCATCCAGCCTGCCTACTAATGTCCATTTCCTTCTGAATGGATTAAGCAAACTTGCATTTTCCAACCTCTTCTTAGAAGCAGTTTTCTAAGCTTTTTTTTCCTGCTGTTTGGGTGTCTCTCTAGGTCTTATCAAGCTGGTCAGCCTATTTTTCCCCATGCTGTTGCCCTACAGTGGGGTGCAAACCTGCAGGCAGGTGCCTGCTCCTTCAGGGAATGAGCTGGAATGATTTTCCACGTGATATGCCAGAGTCAGATGCAACCTAGCAATTGTATGGCTGACTTCAATGAGTCTGTGGCTGACAGCAACTGCCAGGTCCTCTGTTGAACTATTTCTGGTCTATCCAATTATGCTCCATCTTTTATTTGATTATTTGCTTCCTTCCTGCAGCACTTTTCTCTTGTAATTGTTGATAACTGATTTCAGATCATTTGGACACCACTGCCACCATAATTTAGTTGCAGGAAAGAGTAGTGTGAGAGCAGTTTCTATTTCTGCCACCTACAAACTGCATGCACTCACTCTGCTGCTCCCACTACAAGGAGTAGTGCAGAGTGTCTTGTCTGACTTAAGATAGCCTTTGAGGATCCCAGCTGATACATCCTCCTCTTAGAACAACAGCAAACTTCTGAAAGTGGAATTACTGCTTTTATTCTTTTTTTTTTTTTTCATTTACTCATTCTCCTTAGTCCCCACATCCTTTGTGTACTTCTGCATCACCTGAGACTACGTCAAAAGCCCTTCTAAGGTCAACCTGTGTCTGATCTGCTGCTTTCTTTTTTACCCCCTGAAGCAGTTATCCTGTCAATGGAATAAATCAGTTTGGTTTGATGTAATTTGTTCTTGGCAAATCCATGCTGGTTATTGCTCACTGGTTTATTATCCTCCAGGTGCTAATTCTTTCATAATTTCAGGATGTTTGCATACCAAGGTCAGGCTGCCTCTCATATATTCCTTTCCATCTTTGTCCCTGTCTCTGCCTTCAATCTTCCTTCATTTGGTGGAGCTGACATTGGTCCTTATTCTTCCACACCTTCCTGCATCTGCCAATACATTCACCAAAACACAGCTAATATTTGAGACTCTTTTGGCCACTGTGAACTTCTCTGGGGAACAAAAAACCTGAAGACATATTCCTGTTAAAATGGACAATTTTGTAAGATGCCAATGAATGTTTCTCCATCCAAATCAAGAGACAAAACCACAGAACCACAGAATTAACTAGGCTGGAAAAGACCTCTGAGATCACAGAGTCCAACCTATCACCTAAGCCTTCTAATGAACTAACCCATGGCACTAAGTGCCCCATCCAGGCTTTACTTGAACACCTCCAGGGATGGGGACTCCACCACCTCCCTGGGCAGCCCATTCCAATGCCAATCACTGTGCCAAGAACTTCCTCCTAACATCCAGCCTGAACCTGCCCCGGCACAGCTTGAGGCTGTGTCCTCTTGTTCTCTGATCAGATGCCTAAAGATGCAGATCTAACACAACTAAAGTAAATGTTAGACCTTCTTTAGTGTCTACCTGGCTACTAAAAAAAAAAAATCAGACCAATGAACCTTTCCTTTAGCAGGCTGAATACTGCTGATGAAATAAAAGGAGGAGATTCTCATCCTGCTCTGAAAACAACCTGTGAAGGCCACATGCACTTCAAATCTACCACACTCCTAGAGACAGAAACATGGTCAACAGCAGCAGGATGTTCTGCTGCATGTTGTCCTGAAATCTGGCCTCATCTCTTGCAACACCCAGGTAGAATATCCAATTCTTCTTAGCTTTTATGCTGAGTCCAAAAAAGGCACCAGCTAATTCTGTCTCAACATTAAATTTCCCCTTGGCTATGGACATGGAATACCACAGTGCATCCTTTCTGTCCACCACAGAAGTGCCAGGTAATTTCAAGTCCAGCAGGAGATGCTGCATCACTCCATTTATCCCAGTTTATGACTCCTTTAGAAGAATTAATGAAAGCTCTGAGGGGGAGGGCTGAGAAAAACGCAAGGGAAACCCATTCTGTTTCATCTTATCCCACCTTGGCCCTGTAATTCAATGGCTGAAAGAAAATTTGTATTAAGGCAGAGCTTGTACCCATGACTATGGCATCTACATGCTGTAAGGCAGCACTGACAGACTGCAGCTGGGAAGCAAAAGAAACCAACTGAGGAAGAAAACACTAATTCAGGGGGTAGAGTTGTTGCTCTGGACTAGAGAGGATTTTCCACAGCCCTCAATTCTACCTGTTCTGACACAACATATTCAGCTCATTGGGCTTAGAAGGGCATTACCAACTCTGCAGCAAAATTCCCTTGCTCTGCTGCCCTCGTGGTAATCAGAGATCACAAACCCAAGTGTGAGATTTAAACCTCAACATAAGCTACAGGGGAAAAACATTACAGGACTTCTGGTTAATTAGCTCAAGGCAGCAAATGAACTTTGATATGGTATTTGGGAGAAGATCACAGGTCTTTTGTTTCCTCTTCTCCACCACAAGTGGTTTAAGGTTGTTCTTGAGCTGTGCAAAGCATATTGCTGTATGCATTCAGAAGAAAGATGCCTGTGATTTTTTTATGGCAGTCACCTCATGAAAGCTGCTCTGGACAGGGTGGGTCAAACTGAGGGAAGCAAGAAGAAAAATTGTAAGAGATGCTGATTCTGAAGTGGGTTGAAGAAACTGAGAAGCATCTCAGGAAAAAGGCTGAATCTGACCTCCTCTGGGCTTCAGAATAATTGCATGTCCACCCAAAACTGGTGCTTCAGATTCAATTAAAAAGCAAAGAGCCTATAATGCAAAGAGCATGTAATGCTCCATCTCCTTCCAGATGTTCCCTACAATTTCTCACTGTATTTATATTTCACACAAGGACAGAATTAGCCATGTTGGAAAATACCTCTGAGACCATCGAGTCCAACCTATCACCTAACCCTTCTAAGTAATTAAACCATGGCACTAAGTGCTCCATCCAGGCTTTGCTTGAACACCTCCAAGGATGGCAACTCCACCTCCGGGCAGCCCATTCCAGTGCCAATCACTCTTGCTGTGAAGAACTCCTTCTTAATATCCAGCCTAAACCTGCTCTAGCACAGTCTGAGGCTGTGTCCTCTTCTGCCACTGGGTGCCTGGGTGAAGAGCCCAACCCCACCTGGCTACAACCTCCCTTCAGGTAGTTGTAGACAGCAATGAGGTCTCCCCTGAGCCTCCTTTTCTGCAGGCTGCACACCCCTGTGTTGGTTTGAGCTAATTGGAGAATCTGAGTGAGAAATTAGACTATTAGCTGAGAGAGAGTTAAACACAGTGTGTGTCACTTCACCGAGTTTCACTGAGAAAGGAAAAAAAAATTGTTTTAAGAGCTGTTCCCAAAACAAACGAGATCAGCAGAGGGCTTCTGTCTGTTGGGCACTGCAGCTGCTTTCTCCTTTGTCTCTCGGTCTTGGTGGCTAAATTCAGAGTAAAATCACTCAAACGACTAACTTCTTCTCCTACCACTAATCTCTCTGATCTTTGGCTTATCTGCAGCATCAACAGGTAGTGAGATAAAGCTGGGGAAGGGGGGAAAGGTGGTAGGGGGGAGTTTGGTTACCCTCTCTTGGGGATTTTGGTCTCCGGGAGGGCTGTGGTGTCTGTATTACCTTTTTACAGTATATATCTGTAAATATCTGTTATATCTTGTAAATATTTGCTTGTAGATTTGCATTGCTGTAAATATAAAGCTTCATTTATTAACTTCCAGTGTTTTTTCTGAGTTTTAGCCGAGGTTTATAAAGGTGGGGGGGAGGGGGGCAGGTAACTGCTTAACCCACTACACGCCCCCAGCCTTTCATCCATGAATCCTGAAATGAAGGTGATACTGAGCTGAACTTAGGGAGACCACATCCATCTCCTGCAGCAGAACGACTCTGTGTGCTGAATTCAGCATTTCCTGCTACGGGGAGCCACTGCTTGCCAAAGGTAATGTCCCTCTGTGAGCAGACCCAGCTGAAATAAACACCATGGGAACGCCACAAACCACAGCCTGTGCCAATTTCTCCCTCGCATAAACATCCTCATTACATCCAAAAAAACTTTCTGTGAGGCTATCTGAAACCTCTGGGCTGGGTTGCAAGACAAATTAAAGCAAGCATTAAGTCATCTGCAGTGAAAAGCCCAGCCAGCAGAGCTCTTAGCACTGATTGCACTCAGCCAGGATCTGTGTGTACAACTTTTGTTACCATGTGGACCAGGGAGCACTTAATACAAAATCAGCACAACTGCAAACAGAGCTGTCATACTCTGTTCCTCTGATGTATGAGAGGATGAGCTTCCACTAATGATCTTCCCAGGGTAAGAGTAATAATAATAATAATAATAGTAAAAAGCCTAAAAGAGTGAATGAAGATACTGTTATTAGCCTAGCCCAGATTGAAGAACTTGGCATTTAGCAGAAATGTGCCTTGGTCGCAGTGATTTCTTATTGAATTATAGCTAATGCTCAGGGATTAATCAAAAAACAAGGAGAAAAAGAAAAGATAAAGGTCATTACACTCCATAGTAAAAAAAAAAAAGGGGTGGGGTGGAGAAGAAGAAGGGTTCTCATCCAACCACCTATTTCTTTTATGCAGAATGAACCAGGCTCTTCCTTTAGGTCACTGAGATGAGAGGTGCTGGAAATAGGCTTAGAATCATAGAATGGTTTAGGTTGGAAGGGACTTCAAAGCTCATCCAGTTCCAGCCCCCCTGTGCCATAGGCAGGGACACCTCCCACTAGAACAGGTCGCCCAAGGACTCATCCAACCTGGCCTTGAACACCTCCAGGGAGGTTGTGGAGCACAGAATCACCCAATGTGATCAAAAATCACATTGGGTGATTCTGTGCTCCACAACCTTCCTGGGCAACCTTTGCCAGTGTCTCGCCACCCTCACTGTAAAGAACTCCCTCCTAACATCCCATTTAAATCTCCCCTCTGCCAGTTTAAACCCATTCCTCCTCGTCCTGTCATTACAAGACTTTGTGAATAGTCCCTCCCCAGCCCTCCTGTAGGCCCCCTTCAGATACTGGCTCGTGCTGGTTTGAACTAGTTGGAGGATTTGAATGAGGAATTAGAGTATAGGCTGAGAGAGGAAAGCACTGATGATGCTACTTCACTCATAGCTTTACTGGAAAGAAAAAAAAAATGTTTAAGAGCTGTAACCCAAATATAGATAAGTCAGACAGCTTCAGACTGCTCTGGGCTGTGGCTGCTCCTGCCTGGCTTTCTCCTTTCATAGCTGAATAGGAATAATTCCACTAACTTCTTTTCCTGCTCCTAACCCCCACTGGCTGATCTACCTTTGCCTATCTGCTGCATCAACAGATGATGAGAAGACTGGGGAAGGAGGGAAGGTGGTAGGGGTGGTTAGAGACCCCTCTTAGGGATTTTGATCTCTGGGAGGGCTGTGGTGTTTCTGTATTACCTTCTCACTGTGTATATCTGTAAATATCTGTTATTCATTGTCAATATCTGCTTGGATATCGTGCAAAGCTGTAAATATAAAGCTTCATTTATTAACTTCCAGCTGGCTGAGTCCTAGCCTGGGTTATTTCAAACTGTGGGGGGGCAGATAACTGCTAAACCACCACAAGGCTGCAGCAACCAGAGGCATCAGTCTGAATCCACTGCTCACTACATAAACAGGGAGTCTGCCTTAGCTTCAGCAGGGTTTAGACCTGCTTTGTCTGCGGCCACTTTGCAAAGCAGAGCTAAGGGATCTGGGGCAGGCAACTGCTGCACGGCGCTGCCTGCAGAGCAGTGCCCACCAGCAGCCAGGGCTGTGCAGAGGAGGCTGGCTGGGAGACAGGGAGCTGCTTCCAGGCTCTTTGTCCCAGGCAAGAATGCACCAGGCAAGCAACCCTCCGGTGATGAAATCATCCAGGTTATTTCCCTGCTTTTCTAAACCGGCGTTTCCAATTTCCTCCAGATACATCAATACTAAGCCTTGCCCATTGGTAAAATGACAAAAAGGTCTGTGCTGTGCAGAAGCAAGGCAAGCTGGCAAAGCCCCCAGCCGGCAGGAAGTCTATTCAAAAGACTAATTAGAGCCACAGAAACCCTCTAGCCCAGCAGAGCCTTCCTTTAAAGAGTGTCTTTAGTAGTTTAGCAGCATGGCTCATGGTCTAGTGCAGCAGCAGCAGCTACGCCACTACAGCCGTTAGTGGGTTAGTGCTCTCATACTGACCGTGAGTTGTGGTGAAGCTGATTTACATACAGCTTAATTAGGGAATGCTCATCAGCCCCAGGACTGGCTGCGCTTACACCCCCAAGTAACCTGGATGATTCAAACAATGAAACCTTGTTAATACCCTCCCCGCCCCCAAAATTACACCCAGGGAGCAGAGGGGGGCTGGTTACAATCAGTGCAACCTGCCACCGTCCAGCTGACTTTAGATAGTCTGGAGGGTGCTTTTCCTTTCAAACAAAAGGATACAAATTAAATATGGAAGAGACTGAAATAAAATCTGCCACCGTCCAGCAAGGATACTGACTTCAGATAGTCTGGAGGATGCTTTTTCTTTCAAACAAAAGGATACAAACTGCATATGGAAGAGACTGAAATAAAATCTGCCACCGTCCAGCATGGATACTGACTTTAGATAGCTTGGAGGGTGCTTTTCCTTTCAAACAAAAGGATACAAATTAAATATGGAAGAGACTGAAATAAAATCTGCCACCGTCCAGCAAGGATACTGACTTCAGATAGTCTGGAGGATGCTTTTTCTTTCCAACAAAAGGATACACATTAAATACGTAAGAGATTAAAATAAAAATGATGGGCACAAGTTGTCAAGCAGGTAAGGTTGCAGTAAGCTTTTTGATGCACAAGCAATGCAGTTGCTTTGCACACCTGTTCACTATGAAACCCCCAGAACTTAGCTGTGGCATCATGGAAAGGCTTTGCTGTGGTAAGGGTGTCATACTTAGAAGGCATTCTGGGCACCTATGGTGGGGAGTTTATTCTCTCCTGCATTCAGGAGATTCTCCATCAAGGAATTCTTCCTCTAGGAGAAAAGGAATCCTAATGGCTCAGGGACTGAAAGCATTTGACAGTTCAAGGCTTTCTGCTGAATTATTAAAGATGACAAAAATAAAACAATCAGCATTTTTTTCATATGTAAAGAAAAACAAATGGCACAGTAAATAGTGCTGTGATTACTGCTGCAGCTCTCTGGTCTAAATGGCAAAGCATCCTTGTGTTGAAGGAGCACAGGGACTTCTTGGGGACAACAAATGCTCTTAAAGAGAACTGCTCAAAATGACCTGCCCTGGAGAGGCCACAAATACCTCCTCCTGCCTTGCCCTGGCACTGCAGTTCCACATACTCCACCACCAGAAATGAACATGCAGCAGCAGTCTCACTGCCTGTACAGGCAACAGATCTGTCTGGGGTGCAGTGCTGGCTTTCAGAAAGCACCCCAGTCACACTCAGCAGCTAGTGAGATAACCCTGAGAGCTTGCAGTTATAGCTCCTGGTAATAAAGTTCATCAATCAAAGCCGCAGCAAAGCATCCTGACTCTGACAGTGCAGTGTGGAACACTGCAGGGTGTGGGTTTGGTGTTTAAAAAAACCCACAGAAACCCATAGCCATGCATGCTCAGAGGATGCATTTGGTTCCTTGGGAACAATATGAAGTACTGACAAGTACAGCAGGAACCAAGCAACAAAAGGCACCCCAGGAAGACACAGCACTCATCTTCCCCCAGCACAGCAGGAAGTTATTTTTCTGCCACCTTCTCATCTGTGTGCACTGCAAGGCTTAGACAGCTCAGGTGAAACAGCCAACAAATGCTTCACGCACGTTCTGGAGGCACGAGCAAGCATCTTGTCCTGGGATTAGTGTTTCTGACCACCCTCCTCTGCTTTGCTTGCTGAAGCTCACCACGTGCCAAGCCTATCCCTTCTCTTTTCTAGTCTTCAATGGAAATCGGAATGGTTTAGAGGAGCAAGGATGCCTTGCTCTATCTTGCAATTAGGAACATGTTATTTTTTCTTGTTCATGTCCTGTTTTCAAGTATGATGCAGGCATTCCCAGTGGGCAATGGCACCTCCCAGTTTCTGTTCCCACAGTGCTGATATAAAATGACTCCTGACCAACAGCCTATCTTCAGCCCCTATAGGAGGGTGCCTTGGTTCTGTGCCAGCACTTTTAGCAGGATGTAATCATAGAACGGTTTAGGTTGGAAGAGACCTCAAAGATCATCCTGTTCCAACCCCCCTGGGCCACAGGCAGGGACACCTCCCACTAGAGCAGGTCGCTCAAGACCTCATCCAGCCTGGCCTTGAACACATCCAGGGAGGGAGCAGCCACAACCTCCCTGGGCAACCTGTGCCAGTGCCTCACCACCCTCACTGTGAAGAACTTCCTCCTAACATCGCATTCAAATCTCCCCTCCGCCAATTTGAACCCATTCCCCCTCGTCCTGTCATTAACAAGACCTTGTGAACAGTCCCTCCCCAGCCTTCCTGTAGGCCCCCTTCAGATACTGGAAGGTTACTCTAAGGTCTCCTCGAAGCCTTCTCTTCTCCATGGTTGAAGTGAGAGCCCAAGCTGTGTTGTGAGGAGCTCGAGGTGCCCTGACTCCAGCTCTCCATCCAACTATCTCAGTGTTAGGTCGAAATAACCAAAGCATTTCTCTGCTCATGCCTGTCCATTTTCTTTTGGGTTTGCTTTTCTTCTGCAGGGAACTGAAAACTGCAACCTCCACTACTCTGATACCACGGTTTAAGGTAAATTAAGACAAGAACTCACCTTCTGTTTGCAAAAGGGCTTCCTGAGGGAACAGAGTGGGAGAAGAGTGTGTCATTCATGCTGGTTACAGGTCGAGGGGGCCTAGAAGAAGGCAAAATAGTATTAATTTTGCACAAAACACAACTCGTCGTGTATTTACAGACAATTACATGAGCTTCCTGCTCAGATAACATTCTTCTGCTTTACAGACAATTACATGAGCTTCCTGCTCAAGTAACATTCTTCTGCTTTAAGTAGCACTAGAACCAAAGGAAAGATGCTCTGTTTTTAACTAGAAGCTGATAAGAAGGCACTATTCCTGAGGCCTGGAAAGAAATAAGGCTTCTGTGTGTGCTGAGGTTGAGTTTTAAGCTTTCCCTGCTTTGGCAACACAACCACTCTGCCTTTTTGACTTTTCAGAGTCCACGGTGCAGTCACTTAGGCTGAGCACTGGTAGCAGGCTCCCTGTGGCACCATGGAGGTGTGCAGGGGGTAACTGCCCATCAATGCCACATCTGCTCATGAGGTTATTCCTGAGGCTAAGCTCCAGGCTTCCATATAGTGACCACAGTGTACCCATAGCCCTCTCTACCCCATAAAATATATGGAGCAGTCTCCTGGTTTAACTGCAAAGCTTTTCAACTGCTGTATCAGAGCTCCACCTAAAAAATTTAAAGTAAGTAGCTGCTTTAAGAGGCCCCATTAATAACAATGGCTTTATTATTACATTCTTTGCTTCCTGCTCTTACTGAAATTGAAATGAGGAGGACTATTTCCTCTGCTTTCTTTTATTGTCTACTCTTAAAAAATATTTTGTGGATGATTTCCTCCATTAAGGAGGAATTTCCCCTTCTTAATGGGCTTCTTATGCAACACTGGGCAAAAGATTAACAGAGACACTCCAGAAAAGCTGAAAAAGAAGGTATTAAAATCATAGGGGTTTCAATCAGATAGGAGCAGCACCAGATGCCACTTAACAATTCAGACTTCAGCTTGCCCAGATTTAAAGTTTAAGCCCTGGGAAAGGTCTGATCTGCTTTCTGAACTCTGCAGATGTGCAAGTCAAACTAGAGCAGCCATCTGCAAAAAGAGTCACTCCAGGGCTCCAAGTGGCTAAGACAACAACCAGGTCATCCAAGGCACTTGTAAGAAAGAAACAAAGCCAATTCTGCACAGAAGTGAACCACTACTGCATGTTTTCTTTCCTACTAACTGCAGGAAAGAAGCATGAATGTGGTCTTTGACAAGCCCAGATGGATTTCTCATCATGACAGCACCACACCAATTCTGGGACTAGAAAGCTGTAGGATTTGGCATGTCATTTATTCACATGAAAATACAGTTTCAAGCAACCTAACCCTGCCATCTACAGATGCAGATGAAAATCTCCAGTTTGGGTCAGCCATGAATCTGGGCAGCATCACCTTGGTGCCCTAGGCACTTACAGAGAAGTGTTTAATGCTGCTTTTCATGGCCTCCATCAGAGCTAGGATGAGGCCCTCAGAGCCAATCCACTGGAAAGGGTCATGGTGGTAGGAGTCTTGAAATGCAGAGATTTGAATATGAACTTTGAGAGAATACTTAGAGGCTGATTTTACTTAATGAGTAAGCAACTAGTATTTTGTTGCCTGGGCATTGCAACTGGTAGTTGATGTGGGATAATGAGTTCACACCAACTACATCCCACGAACTACACCAGTACTGCATTTGTGCTTTTCTCATTGCAATCACTGGCAGTGATTTAAAAAAACAAAACAACTAATTGGGCACAGGCTGGGGTTTCTGAAAGGTTAAGTCCAGCCCTGGGCTGTGGAGTTCTAAACAGCAGAGAAGGGAGGAGAGGTTGGTGCTTGACACAGCCTCAGAGAAAGAGGTAGGAAGAGCATCCCCATGCCAAACCCACAGATTGCAGCAGACAACCACATACACACTTCAGGGTTATGCTACCTCTAAGCTTTCTCTCAAAATAGGGGTGGAAGAGAAAGTTTCTAATGCCCAGAAGAGCTCTTCCCTGTCACTGCCTCTGTATTCAAAGGCAATTGCTTATTTGGCTCTGGACCCTGATAAAAAGGATGGGTAAGAATGAGATCATCACATTTTTTTTTTTCCTAAGCTTCTTCCTCCAGTAAGGGTACTAAAGAAGAAAAATACTCACCAAGTATCTCTTTTGCAGCCAAAATGAAATGGAAAAGAGATAATTAATGACACTGACAGTTTAATATATATATATATACACATACATATATATATATGTGCTTTAAGTAGTGCATTGGACACACTCCATTCTTATGACCCTGATTCTGCATACTGCACAGAATCCTCTCCACATAAAAGGTCACTGATCCCTCTACACATGCAGAGTTAATCTGATGTCTGTGAACTCCAAGGCTTTGCTAAGGTTTTCTGATAGGCATTAACCTGTCCATTCTTCCATGAATAAAATATATTAAACAAATCTGAGCTTTCCCAAGCCACATTTCTCAAAGGCTGATGCCCACTGCCACGTTCCTTGTGTTCAGCTTGAGCATCAAAGAGATGTTCACACATCCATATGCTGTTGGGTGATGTGGCAAGGGAAGAACAGCAGACTTTATGGAAAAGCAAAGGAAAACTCAGCTACTGACTACAAATGTACATCTTTCTGGGGTTAATTCTACCCTTCTGGAAGCTGAGTGATTGAGCTTTCTGATAAAAGGAAGGTGAGGATACTCAAATCACCTTTGCTCCAGGAAGCAGAAGACAATACTATCGCAGGATGCCGTGTAACAAATGCTTGTTATGGCCTAACACATCCACAGTAATAAACCCAATTAAATAAGAGGACTTTGTTCCAAAGTGCCCCGTGCTGGCCTAACTTCTTTACACTGATACCAAAACTTGTGCTCCCTCAGGCTTAGAGAGAAGTGAAATCTGTTCTGAAAGAGTTGGGGCTGTGCAGGCTGGAGAAGAGGAGGCTCCCAGGTGACCTTCTTGTGGCCGTCCACGATCTGAAGTGGGCTACAAAAAAGCCTGGGAGGGACTTTTTAGGCTATCAGGGAGTGCCAGGACTGGGGGGAACGGAGCAAAGCTGGAGGTGGGGAGATTCAGATTGGATGTGAGGAGGAAGTTGTTGAGCTGGAGAGTGGTGAGAGGCTGGAATGGGTTGCCCAATGAGGTGGTTGCAGCAATAACCCTGGAGGTGTTTGCAGCCAGGCTGGCAGAGGCTGTGGGCAGCATTCCTCTCATTTCAATTTTCACCCTCTCTGGTACCCATTTTTAATCGTATCTGCCAGACCCATTTATTTATCTATCTGCCTATCCCTGGGATGGTTTTAATCTCACTGAAGCAGGCAGATCTTCTTTCTTACTTTGTACCACAGGTAGTGCACTAAACCTGTTTCCTGTGTGCCACTACAGTGCTAAGAAGAAGAGTCTGCATTTTAACAGACCAGCAGCCTGATCTAGGGTAGGGTGTCCCTGGGCATGGCAGGGGGGTTGGAACTGGATGATCCTTGTGGTCCCTTCCAACCCTGACTGATTCTATGATTGCAGGAGCAATCAGTGCTGCCCCAGTGAGTGTTCACTACAGCTCTTGCTCTTTGCCTGTGCTATGAGAGTGCACAGGTGTGTGGTACACACTGATTCAGCAGCAAGCTGGAGTAAGGCGAAACACTTCAACCTGCTCACCCCAAAGATGGACACCCAGAGGTTGGAGGATAAGGAACTAAACACTCAGGCCAGGGCAGACTGCATTTGAAAAGCATCTCCACGATGCACTGGCCATGCCATGTGTCATCTCTGCAGGCCAGTGCCACTCTTATGCATAGAAAAGGAAAAAGACCCTTCCACTGGTGGGGGAAGTTGCTCCAGTAGGTTAATGACACCTTGATAGGTATCTCTCTAGATAAACCTCAGATGTGTTTGTTCCACGGCTGACAATTTGGTGTGGCACCAGTAAGCCAAGAAGACTCAAGCAGTCTTTCCAGCTGCTACCACTCAAAGGTGGAAGAATGATGGAAAGGAAAGGCTGTATAGCAGTGCAGAGAGTGCCTGCCCCCATTTAAGCTAGCAGCTAAGAAAAGCAATACTGGTTTTTTGTTGCCAAAATTCTTCCATTTAATGCACATATAAAACCCTTATTGTCTGGATTCCTGCCCAGAGCTGTTTCTCTCAACTTCCATTATATTTAAAAATAAAAGTCAGATGGGTGAGAAGATACTCTCCACGAGGTACTACAGCATCTCTCTCCCCACCCCACCTCAGCTAATTTAAGTGAGTTATGGTGTAGATCATGCTACCTCCACAACTTGCAGGTCCTTCACTCATGTATCATTACAGCCAGCATATATTTACGAGCTCTGTCACCTTCAGTCTATGAATAAAGAGGAATTCCAACATGAAACAAAATAGATGCTGGTTTCTTCTCACATCCAACCCCTCCAAATGATGCTTGTGTGGTTGGAAAGAAGGGGAGGTGCTAATTTCACAGTACAGACTTCTGAGCAGATTCTACTCAGTTACCTTCCCCTTGCCTTGCCTAAATGCATTTAATCCATTCAACACAGCTCTCTTTTCACTACCCATCATTTTCTGACATACCCTTAGGCCTTCAAGGGCCTCCAGGCAACAGGGAACAGAGGCTTCTCTTTTCTGTTTCATCCGCTGTGTCTCTTTCCAGCCCTCTTAAGGGTGGCCAAAAAGCTGCACTGTGAAATTATCACTGCCTCGCCAGCAGAGCCAGGCTTTTATACCAGGCACAGCAGTGGAGCAGCTCAGCACATCCAGCTCCAGATGATTCCTTCCAAAGAACAATATCCTCCCACTGTCCCCCACGAAGGGGTGCACAGATTTTTAGCTGACAAGTGGGAGTGTAACAGGGATTTGGCACCAGGCATCTGCCAGAGGCACCCTGTGCCTGAAGAGCAGAGCACTTAGAATCATAGAATGGTTTAGGTTGGAAGAGACCTCAAAGATCATCCAGTTCCAACCCCCCTGTGCCATAGGCAGGGACACCTCCCACTAGAACAGGTTGGTCAAGACCTCATCCAGCCTGGCCTTGAACACCTCCAGGCAGGGAGCAGCCACAACCTCCCTGGGCAACCCATGCCTGTGTCTCACCATCCTCACTGTGAAGAATTTCTTCCTAACATCCCATTTAAATCTCCCCTCTGCCAGTTTAAACCCATTCCCCCTCATCCTTTGTGAACAGTCCCTCCCCAGCATTCCTGTAGGCCCCCCTCAGATACTGGTAGGCTGCTATAAGGTCTCATGGAAGTCTTCTCTTCTCCAGGCTGAAAAGCCCCAACTCCTTCAGCCTATCCTCATAGCAGAGCTGCTGCAACCCTCTGAGCATCTTCGTGGCCCTCCTCTGGACTCTCTCCAGCAGTTCCATGTCCTTCTTGTGCTGGGGGCTCCAGAGCTGCACACAGTACTCCAGATGGGGTCTGACAAGAGCAGAGTAAAGGAGGAGCCTTTTAAGCCTTGAAAAAAAATTCTGCTCTAACAGCATGAGGAGAACCATCAGCATGATTTAAACCTCCAAATGTCAGGTAGATTAGGTGAACTTTCAGGTGTCCCACAGCCCACAACAGGCTGGTGTGCACTTGCCCTTCAGGATGCTACAGACAAAGATTCAGCACTGAGAAAAGTCACTGTGTGCCCTAATCACACAGACTGGAATGGCTCCAGCAACACAGATCTGCAGCAGGCAAATACAATCTGAATGGCTGCTGCTTGAAATGCTTCACTCAGGGCCTCTGGGAAGATGGTTAAGAATTTTTTTTTTTTCTTAAGGAATATGTCAGAATAAAAGAAATAACTTTCACAAGTTGTTTTTTTTTTCCCATAACTTTCTTCCAATCACTATCTTGATTTTTTCCTCAACTCCACGGANTAACTGAGAAAATCTGAGCACTATGGGTGGTGGGCATGCTTCAGGAAAAAAAAAAAAAAAGAAAAAAAAGAAAACAAACTTCTAACTGAGAAAATCTGAGCAACTACCACTATGGGTGGTGGGCATGCTTCAGAAAGAAAGAAAAAAAAAAAAAGAAAATCCAAAGTGATAATTTCCCCATCCTGCACAAATACATTTTCTCTCTGCTTTGAGTTCTTGGAGTCTTGCAGAAAAAAAAAAAAAAAGCAGTGACAGAAATTGCTTTGTGAGAATGTAAAGAATAACAGACTCATGGAACTCTTCAAGGCTTGGCAAAATCACAGCTCCACTAAAGTCTGGTTTCAACTAAACTGGGCTTGCTTCCCTCTTCCCTTGTGTCAAGACATACCTGTGGTACACTGAGGTTGAGTCTGTAGGTGACCAAACCAACGAATACATCCCAAAGTGCTGCAGCTCCCAGGAATTCCAGGGACAGCTCTTGAGAAGAACGAGGACACATCAACATCGTGTCCCACTGTTTGGTTGCAGCCTCCTAACTCTTCAAGTGAAGGTACATTTTTATACTAAATGCCCTCCCCAGCAAATCTGCACTTGTGATGCATTGAGCTTGATGGGCCACAGCTGCCTCCTGTTTCCTCCAGAGCTACAGCAGCTGCCCTGGTGTGGGCAATGCCTACAGGAAAGCTTAGCTTTACTGCACACAGATACTTACACAATGTGAGCCAGGTTTAGAGGTTTTTCAGGCTGGTCAGGGAACATTGGGTGCAAAGGTTCACGGCTGGAAGCACAGCTTAAAGACTTGCTAAGTGCATTAGTTAGCTTCTTAGCAGGTGATTTCTGGGAGGAAGAAGGAAGGTAGAGGTAATGTGGGCAAGTAAGGTTCACACTCTTTCTGCTACAGGAAGCACAAAACAACAGCAAGCTCTACAAGCTCTACAGCTCATGAGACCTATGGATCCCTTCCCCACCATCTCCCACCCCGAGAGTCTGGTAAGGCAAAGACTCCTCAGTTTGGAGAAACATTGCTCTTACCTTCAGAGGCCTTTAGAGTGGGCTGGGAGGGTATATCTGCATGGACAGATGCAGCTGCCATGGCTTCTTTGCAGCACTGCACTCAGGGAGTGTTGAATGGACAGCACAAAGTTAGTGCTGCCTGGACTGGAGCTGGCTTGTAGCTCACTTTCTGGGGAGTGCAAGCAGCACACATCATCTGTGTCTGTCCACACAGACACACTGCATGGGACACTGTTTCCTTCACAGTTGCAGGCCAGGCACAAGGCTGCTATATTCTTCCTCCATGCTGGCATTCCCCTCCTCAGCTGCAGCACCCTGTACTGCTCAGATGCTGTTACAAAGCTGCACTTCTGTGGCTGCTCCAGCCCCTGCCAGAGCAGGGAATGGGAAATTTAAGACAGATGCATGGTGGGAATTGCCCCTACCATGAGGACCCTGTGTCAGAAGAGGCTGATTATTGTCACTGTCCCCAAAGCGTGGAGGTCCTGTGCAAGATGCATGACTTGCACCCTGAAATCTCATCAGTCACACACAAACTCATCAGTGCTTTCTGCTTTTGTGTGCAGCTGAGCACTCTTCTAGGACCTTGGAGATCTCAGGTGTCTTTTAGACTATGTGGCAGGTTCTCTGGGAACACGACTCACTTCAGCATCTCTGCCAGCAAAAACAGGGATAGGGATCCTTGCACTGCCTCCTCCCCTCAAAAACCAGCTCCACATGCTGAAATGTAAAAATCCTTCTGGAGCTTCAGAGGAGTGGGATGGCTCTGTGCACACACATCCTGCAACGACTTAGGACCGTAACCAAGAGCATAACGAAACATCTCTACTGCAGAAATCCAACCTGAGCATCTACAGTTCAGCCTTTTTTCATTACTGATGGGAGAGAACAGCTCACTGCACCCATGAACACCTCTAATCTGCAGGTGGAGCTGGATGTGGCTGCATCCTAGAGAACAGGTCTGAGCAAGTGCTAACGAATGCTGCAGGAAGGGAATTTCAGACTTGTTTCTGACAAGGCAGCGTTTGAAAGCCCTGGGCACGCAGCCACATTTTTGTCTTCTGCTAAGAGGAAATCTTAAGTTCTCCAGTTACTTCCCACCTGTAATTGCAGCTTCCTGGCTGTAGCCAAAAAATGGTTTTACAGCACAAACTGCTGTTAGGAATGGAGTCAGAGCCAGGCAGTGGGCACTATCCTATTCAGAGACTGAACTCTAGCCACTGGTGTCTGTGCAACAGGCAGCAATGAGGACCTGAAAAACCCATCACAGATCCAGATCTGCTGGGATGCAGTGCTGTGACTGGCATACAGAGCAAACCTGATTTAACCCTTGCCTGCTCCATCAACACAAAAACAGACATTGTAAAAGTGTCAGGCTTCAGATCCACTCCACGTGCTGCACCCAATGTGAACTGTTGCTGTTTTTCCTTTTGCTGGCAACAATAATAACTTCTAAACATTAGAGATTAGTTAGGATTTTTCTGCCAGTGTCTGGATCTAAACCCTGAAGCACTGGGATGCTCCAAGACCAAAGGCTTCTGCTGGGGCTTCGCTCCAGTCTGTGCGGATCTGAAGACCTCCAGAGAAGGCTGATGGAGCAGCTTAGAAAAAGCACTGAGCCACTTTTGTTTAACATCAAAAAGACTGAAGTGTGTTCTTCTCCACAGTGCACACTGCTGTGGATCTAAGCCTGGGACCACGCTCAAATCTACCCTGCCAGGACCATCCCACTGTGGATCTAAGCCTGGGACCATTCTCAAATCTACCCTGCCATGACCATCCCACTGTGGATCTAAGCCTGTGACCATGCTCAAATCTACCCTGCCAGGACCATCTCACTGTGGATCTAAGCCTGTGACCATGCTCAAACCTACCCTGCCAGGACCATCCCACTGTGGATCTAAGCCTGGGACCATGCTCAAATCTACCCTGCCAGGACCATCTCACTGTGGATCTAAGCCTGTGACCATGCTCAAATCTACCCTGCCAGGACCATCTCACTGTGGATCTAAGCCTGTGACCATGCTCAAACCTACCCTGCCAGGACCATCCCAATGCTACACACATGCTGCAGCCACTCAACTGAAAATATTGATGAATGAGCATTAAGTCTCCACCATCTCCTTCCCATGGAGCCAACCCCAGCAAGCCAATGATGATTTTACCATGAGCCCCGCGGGACCGGCAGAAGCTGCCACGAGCCTGGCGCCTTGCTGCCAGCCCCTCCTCTACTGCCCTCCCCACAGCACACACTGCCACAGGCACCCCAGATCCTCACCCAGAAAAGACCATTCCCACCTCTGCGCTCTCCTGGTGGCTCCCAAGGCCAAAGCCTCCCTGAAGGGGTCACCAATCCGAACTGGCAGCCCAGCTCCCGACCAACCCGTGCCAGGCGGCTGCACGGAGCCGTAGCTGGGGGCTTCTCTGCTGGCTGGAGGGCAAAGCAGTCTGCAGCGAGAGGCAAGCCTTCCCTTACCCATGACGTGTACTCTTTCATTTGGTGCTGGTTGCTGTGGGAACCGCTGGCATGGCCCCTCCAGAAGCAGTCCTGACAGAGCTGGTAATTGTGACACTGCTGGCAGCGGTAGCGAAAGCCCATCATGCTCTCGCTGTGGCAGTAGGAACACTCGACGGGGTGGAAGACTGCACAGGAGAGACAAACACCATAAAACAAAGCACAGAACCCCCCAAGCAACACCCCCAAACCAAAGGGTGAATCCCTCCTTTGTTTCAAGAGCTCTGCAGCTTCGGATGCTGCTTACAGCTTTGAGCTGTGAGAACTTGAGCAGCCTGCGCTGAGCCTCGGGCAAGGCTTCCTAGACTGGACACCAAACCCTGCATCCTTTCCACCACACCCTGCATCCTTTCTACCACACCCTGCATCCTTTCCACCAAACCCTGCATCCTTTCCACCACACCCTGCATCCTTTCCACCACACCCTGCATCTTTCCACCACACCCTGCATCCTTTCCACCACACCCTGCATCCTTTCCATCACACCCTGCATCCTTCCCACCACACCCTGCATGCTTTCCACCACACCCTGCATCCTTTCTACCACACCCTGCATCCTTTCCACCACACCCTGCATGCTTTCCACCAAACCCTGCATCCTTTCCACCACACCCTGCATCCTTTCCACCAAACCCTGCATCCTTTCCAGGCTGATGTCCTGCACCTCTTGCTTGCAGCAGCAATAAATGTGATCAGTGTCTAACAGAACAGCTGGTAGAAGAAATTCATACATGGGGAAAACCCAGGCCACTCTTCTCTTCAATTGTGCTGGTGGGGGAAGCTGCCTGCTCTGCTGTGGTGAGGAGCAGTGGTGCCTCACAGCAAAAGCCAGACTCAGCTGTCTGAGTACTGGAAGCACTAAAGTGTGCTTGGGCATGTCACTGCTGTCTCATCTGTACAACTGCAGTCACTTAGGCACCTATTTATGGAGTTGAACACTTACGTTTGGATGCCCAGATTTGGAAAGCTGGCCATTGAAGGGTACTCATGTGGTCCTGTTCTCTGTTCCACTCAGAAGCAGACAGGAATGAGGACACAAGTCACTGAGTACACCAAGGCACCAATTATGACATTCTGAAGCCCCTTCCTGGCCATAGTGCTATTTCTGTTCCTCTTTCCCCACTACAGCATGTACCCAATTTAGCCTGGCACCTTCTGCTTTTCAGCTGTAAGGTTCAGTCTGGGAGGATTTGGATCAGCCTGAGTGTGTTAGGCCTTTAATTCTTTGCCAGAATTTCAGAGCATGAGGAGTTAGTGCTGTAGGCTGTAAAACAGTGCAAAGCTGGTAAGGGACAGGGATGGATGAGAAGAGTCTGAGGAAATGAAAAGCTGGTGAGGGACAGGGATGGATGAGAAGAGATTGAGGAATTGCAAAGCTGGTGAGGGACAGGGATGGATGAGAAGAGACTGAGGAATTGCAAAGCTGGTGAGGGACAGGAATGGATGAGAAGAGACTGAGGAAGTGGAAAGCTGGTGAGGGACAGGGATGGATGAGAAGAGACTGAGGAAGTGGAAAGCTGGTGAGGGACAGGGATGGATGAGAAGAGACAGAGGAAGTGGAAAGCTGGTGAGGGACAGGGATGGATGAGAAGAAACTGAGGAAGGTGGGGTAAAGAGGTGGATCTGTAGCCAAGAGGGACTAGGGAACATCACCATACCAACCCTGGTGCCTTTCAGTGGAAGAGCTCTGCCCCTGCACTTTCAGTGTGGCAGCAGCTTCCACATGAACAGTATGAGAAGGCTTGGCTGGAGGACCACAGCTATGAGTCTGTGAACTGGCAGAAGCTGGAAGGCTGAGGAAGATGTTGCTGTCCAGGGACATGCAACATGCACTGTACAAATGAGTTGATCCCATGGTTTCTTCTTGTATTAAAATCTGGGATCTACTCATTTTGGGGTTAAATCCTCATCTCCCACACAAGCAAAGGATAAGGACAAATCTGGAGCTTGCTTCTCAGAATAGATTGTCTGGCAGCATAGGCTTAGGAGGAGCTCCTTCCCATGGACCTTTTGGCTGGTATCTTGCACTGCACTGGACATCTTCTGCCAAGGGTACTGCATGCAGGGAACCTGCCCAAGCTGTTCCTTCTCTGCTGCCATATGTCACAGCTAATAAATCTGTGGCCTTGGTAGGTTACCAAATGTTAAAGTGTGTGAATGGATCGAGTCCCATTGCTCTTTGCTTATCCAGAACACACAAGGAGAGGACCTGACCAGGAGAATCTCCTGAGCACAGCAAAACCTGAGCCAACAGGATTTATGCTGGAAGAACAGCACATGGATGGAACTGCTGAAGCCAGCAGAGCAGCTCCTGCAAAACCATCTACAGAGTGAGAAAAGCACCACACAAAAGCCTACTCTTGCAACTGCTTTTTTTGGCAGCAGCTCTTACTTACCATTTTCAACGTTTGCCAGTCGATGCAGAAGTGGTAACCACACCAGACACTGTGGTGGGGGATCAGACATGAGGGTATCCAAGAAAGTGTTTAATGTGACTTTTTTCTGCTCAAACAAGCAAACAAAGAGGCACAAAGAATCAGTAATTGGACAGATCAGAACGTTTTTATCTCATTCTTACAAGAAACACTTGGCAACAAGCTTCAGACACTGCTTGCCTGCAGCCTTGGCTTACTAAAAAGAACCTGTCACACCAGCAAAGCTTCTCTGGGCTGCTCTTGGTTGTTACAATGCACACTGCTGATGACCTTTCACAGGATCACAGGACATTAGGGTTTGGAAGGGATCTTTGGAGATCATCAAGTTCAATCCCCCTGCCAGAGCAGGACCATAATCTAGTGCAGGTCACACAGCAATGCAACCAGATAGGTCTTGAAAGTCTCCAGAGAAGGAGACTCCACAACCTCTTTGGGGAGTCTGTGCCAGTGCTCTGGGACCCCTCCAATAAAGAAGTTCTTCCTCGTGTTGAGGTGGAACTTCCTGTGCTGTAGTTTATATCCATTACCCCTTGTCCTATCACATGGCATAACTGAGAAGGATTTGTCTCCTCCATCCTGATCCCCAGCCCTCACCTATTTCTATTATTAGATCCCCTCTAAGTCTTCTCTTCACAGCCCCAGGTCCATCAGCCTCTTCTCATTGGGCAGTGCTTCAGCCCCTTAACCTTGGCAGCCCTCCATTGGACTCTTTCCAGTAGATTCCCTGTCCCTCCTGAGCTGGGGAGCCCAAAACTGAACACAATATTCCAGGTGAGGTCTCACCAGGGCAGAGATGGAGAGGAGAACAAGGTTGGGTTGGAGATACCTAGCTCCCATTCACTTGAACATTATCATTGCCTGAAGAGGCTTTGTGAATCAGGTTGGCATTCAGCTCCTCATGGCTTTGTGTGTTTGCAGCAGCCCATAAGGGGTACAATGATGCAGGGCAGCACTATGCATTGCCAACTGTCACATGAAAAGCCACTGCAGAGGATGGCTGATGGCACTCCAGCAGAGAAAATGAAGGGAAATCATGTCAGGGGAGTACAGTTTCAAAACAAACACGGGGCAAGAACAGACCATGAGAGGTAATTGGTAACTGTTTAGTGCTGGCAACTAATTCTGGATGAGCTGTGATGTTGCTGTTGTGTCTGCACACACTCAGGGAGTGTTCTAACTTTCCACTCCTGATCTATGCCCCTCCACCTTTCCAAGAGATTTAAACTCTTATATATTGATTTTAAATGCTGCATTAGGAGAAGTGTGGCCAGCAGGGCAAGGGAGGGGATTCTGCCCCTCTGCTCTGCTCTCCTCAGACCCCACCTGCAGCACTGTGTGCAGTTCTGGAGCCCCCAAAACAAGAAGGACATTGAACTGCTGGAGCCAGTGCAGAGGAGGCCATGAAGATGCTCAGAGGGCTGCAGCAGCTCTGTTATGAGGACAGGCTGAGAGAGTTGGGGCTGTGCAGCCTGGAGAAGAGAAGGCTTCCAGGAGACCTTATAGCAACCTTCTAGTATCTGAAAGGGGCTACAGGAGGGCTGGGGAGGGACTGTTCACAAGGTCTTGGAAGGACAGGATGAGAGGGAATGGGTTTAAACTGGCAGAAGGGAGATTGAAACTGGATGTTAGGAGGAAGTTCTTTACAGTGAGGGTGGTGAGACACTGGAACAGGTTGCCCAGGGAGGTTGTGGAGCACAGAATCACCCAATGTGATTTTTGATCACATTGGGTGATTCTGTGCTCCACAACCTCCCTGGAGGCGTTGAAGGCCAGGTTGGATGAGACCTTGAGCGACCTGTTCTAGTGGGAGGTGTCCCTGCCTATGGCACAGGGGGGTTGGAACTGGCTGAGCTTTGAGGTCCCTTCCAACCTAAACCATTCTATGATTTTAAAAGCACCATCCAGGGCCTTAAGTTTCTTAGGTGCTGGGAAATAAAAGTCATGACAACCCTTTGTTATTTTTTTCAGACCAACAGGAGATATTCCAGCCTGAGCTATCCTCCAGCAGCTCTTCCCTAGGTAGTATGCTGGCTACACAGTGTGTACTGAAATACAAGGCTGCTGGGTGGTCAAGGACAGAGAACCCACAAGAAATCAGCACTGGAGCCTTCTTTTTTGATGCAAAAAAAAAAATAACTAAACCCTGTAGAGAACACAGGCAGACAGAATTTACAGACATACCTGTTTAAGCAGCATCTCCACACCCAAAGGGACTGCTACATTTTCCCATCTGATTGCTGAAGCTACTGCTTTAACTTGCTAAAGAGCTGTGCTTGCCCCACAAGGAAGCAAACCAGCAGCTATGCAGTGGCTTGCATCATCCTCATGAGTTGGAAACGCTTTTAAGAGCTGAGATCCACAGATGGAAAGTGTGTCTGTGCTGCATTTATAAACAGCTGAACACCAGATGTAAAGAAAATCATTATTTCTCTCAGAAACTGAAGTCACCTCACTCTGTAACAGTCTTGGGGATGAAATATTGCAAGATATGGGGAAGTATATAAAGATATTTGTCCCTAGTAGAAGAGAAAATACTTCAGGCTAGTTGTGAAGAGTATTCTAATTCCTTGACAAGCAAAAATAAACAGAATATGAGCTCTAAAGCATAGAATGGCTTAGGTTGGGAGGGACCTCAGACATCATCTACGCTCACTAAAACACTTTTCCCACAATACTTTCAGTATCAAAGCCCAATCAAACAGCTGCCATCTGCTTGCAGGAATTATCTTCCCACCCAGTGAGAGTGGATGAGCCAAACAGGCATCCTAAGATGCAGTCATCAGCCTACAGAAAGAGATCTGTCTTTGGGAGGTCTGCTGTAGGTGGCTTTGTGGCCAGTGCCTGTCCAGCCTGCAGCACAACTGAGAGAAGGAGGAGAAAAAGGCAGAGTGAAGTCTGGAAGAAGGCTCCTCCAGTGCCCCATACTGCAGAGCTCAGGAGCCTTAAATCTTCCCTCTGCTCTTGAAGGCAGGTAGGTTGGCAGCAAACACACAACCAGCAATAGGTGGCTCTAAATGAACGGTCTAAACCTGCAATAGGTAGGTCTAAATAGATGGTCTAAACCAGCAATAGGTGAGTCTAAATAGATGATCTAAACCAGCAATAGATGAGTCTAAATAGATGATCTAAACCAGCAGTAGATGAGCCTAAATAAACTGTCTGAACCAGCAATAGGTGGCTCTAAATAGATGGTCTAAACCAGCAATAGGTGGCTCTAAATAGATGGTCTAAACCAGCAATAGATGGGTCTAAATAAATGGTCTAAAGCAGCAATAGGTGGCTCTAAATAGATGGTCTAAACCAGCAATAGATGTGTCTAAATAAATGGTCTAAAGCAGCAATAGGTGGCTCTAAATGGATGGTCTGAACTAGCAATAGGTGGCTTTAAATAGATGGTCTAAACCAGCAATAGGTGAGCCTAAATAGATGATCTAGACCAGCAATAGGTGGCTCTAAATGGATGGTCCAAACTAGCAATAGATGGGTCTAAATAGGTGGTCTGAATCAGCAATAGATGGGCTCAAATAAATGGTCTAAACCAGCAACAGATGGGACTAAATAAATGGTCTAAACCAGCCATAGGTGGCTCAAAATGGATGGTCTGAACTAGCAATAGGTGGCTTTAAATAGATGGTCTAAACAAGCAATAGGTGAGCCTAAACAGATGGTCTAAACCAGCAATAGATGAGTCTAAATAGATGATCTAAACCAGCAATAGCTGGCTCTAAATGGATGGTCCAAACCAGCAGTAGATGAGTCTAAATAGATGGTCTGAACCAGCAAGAGATGGGCCTAAATAAATGGTCTAAAGCAGCAACAGATGGGACTAAATAAATGGTCTAAACCAGCCATAGGTGGCTCAAAATGGATGGTCTGAACTAGCAATAGGTGGCTTTAAATAGATGGTCTAAACCAGCAATAGGTGAGCCTAAATAGATGATCTAGACCAGCAATAGGTGGCTCTAAATGGATGGTCCAAACTAGCAATAGATGGGTCTAAACAGATGATCTAAAGCAGCAAATGATGGGGAGACACTAACAGCTCTTCCAAATAAAGCAGCTTCACTTCACTGGCAGCTTTATGACCTAACCCTCCTGGTGGTCACTAATTCTGTGGATTAGAGAGAGCAGAGTCCCTGAAGAGGACTCTGAGCAGTTTTCATACGTGTTCTGAAAGGCTCTTTCCCTCCTGCATCTTTTTTTTTTCAGCCACCAGGGAAGCTGAAACTGAAAGCTGTTTTCTAAATATATGCTACATGCAGATGGAGTCTAGGTTTGTGGAATAACACTTAGCCAAGTGCTAAGAAAATCAAGTTAGTGTCTATCTTTTTAGTTTGAGGTTAAAAAAAAAAAAAAAAAAGGGCAATAAAAAGTGTTTTTTAATAATAATAATAATAACAACAACACTTCCTAATGAGAAATACAGTCCAGCATCACATTAATCCTACCTATGGGGGGAAAGTGGAGGTAATAAAACTCCCTTCTGAGCCATATATTTGTGTTCTGATGCATTAAGTCACTTGCTTTGGCATGCCTGTTCTGAGAATTTGTTGATGAGGAAAAGTTGTTCCTGTTCCTAATAGCCACTCAATCCAGCACTGGTTGACAGAAGCAGAAAAATACATGGTGTGACCAAGAGGCAATAAGAATCATAGCATCAGTCAGGGTTGGAAGGGACCACAAGGATCAGACAGTTCCAACCCCCCTGCCATGCCCAGGGACACCCTACCCTAGAGCAGGCTGCCCACAGCCTCTGCCAGCCTGGCCAAAAACACCACCAGGGATCTGGCCCCAAACACCTCCCTGCAGGGGCAACCCATTCCAGCCTCTCACCACTCTCATGCTCAGCAACTACCTCCTCACCTCCAATCTCAATCTCCCCACCTTCAGCTTTGCTCCATTCCTCCTCAATACTTGATAGCCTAAAAAGTTCCTCCCCAGCTTTCTTGTAGCCCCTTTCAGATCCTGGAAGGCCACAAGAAGGTCACCTGGGAGCCTCCTCTTCTCCAGACTGAACAACCCCAACTCTTTCAGTCTTTCCTCACAGCAGAGGTGCTGCAGCTCTCTCAGCATCCTCCTGGCCCTTCTCTGGACATCTTCAGCATGTCCACATCCCTCTTGTCCCAGGGGCTCCAGCACTGGATGCACTACTCCAGGTGGGCTCTCAGCAGAGCACAGCAGAGGGGCAGAATCACCTCCCTGGCCCTGCTGCCCACACTGCTCCTGCTGCAGCCCAGCCTCTGCTTGCCTTTCTGCCCTGCAAGTGCACACTGCTGCCTCATCTTCAGCTTCTCCTCCACCAGCACCCCCAAGTCCCTCTCCTCAGGACTGCTCTCCAGCCACTCCCTGCCCAATCTGGATTTTTGCTTGGCATTGCCTTGACCCAGCTGCAGGACCTTGCACTTGGCTTTGTTGAACCTCCTGAGGTTGGCTTGTGCCCACCTCTGCAGCCTGTGCAGGTCCCTCTGGATGTCATCCCTGCCCTCCAGCCTGGCTGCTGCACCACACAGCTTGGGGTGCTCAGCAAACTTGCTGAGGCTGCACTCAATGCCTTTGTCCATGGCACCCACAAAGATGTTGAACAAGACTGGTCCCAGGACTGATCCCTGAGGGACTCTGCTTGTCACTGGTCTCCACTTGGACATGGAGCCATTGACAGCCACTCTTGGGGTGTGGCCATCAAGCCAGTTCTGTATCCATCTGGTGCTCCACCCATCAAACCCATGTGTCACCAGCTTGGAGACCAGGATGTGGTGTGGGACAGTGTCAAAGGCTTTGCTCAGGTCCAGGTCAATGCCATCAGTTGATGCCCCTCAGCTATTAATGTTGTGACCTGTTCATAGAAAGTCACTAGGCTGCACATTTCTGCAACAGCAAAAGTCCCTTCAGATGCAAACTGAAACAGATTTGACACTGTGAGCAGAAGACCACTCCCAGAATTTTTTTTGTTCCCTGAAACTGAAGAATCTATGTACCAGGAGGCTGAAAGGCTGCTGGTAAGCAAAAGGGATCCATCCTCAGGACAGGGAGAGGGCCAAACTTATCCCAAAGTACCAACTTTGGCTAACACTGAAGTACAACATGGGAGGGTGAAAGGATGCCCTGCAGTGGACTCAGACTGCAAATGTCACAGTGGCACAGGGAGATGCACTGAGTCTCATTTCAAAACCCTGAGGGTGTAGTAAGAATCAACATAAAGCAAATTTCAGCCAAATATTAGACCACAAGAGTACTTGGCTGCCTGCAGATGCAAACCAGCAGCTTTGTAAACCTGCTGACCACCTACATCAGTCAGGGACAGAACTTTTGTTTGCTTGAAGCAGAGGTCGTGAACCAACCCATCTAATGCCTGTTTGGAGACTTCTCTTCCTTGTGGTATCTGAGTACATCTGAGCCACTCATTTGTATGCAGTGCCAGTGCCAGTGCCCATTTCTGATGGCTGCCTGGATAGAAAATGAAGCCTGAATAATAGTTTTTTAGAGAAAAGAAATTGCTGGCTTTTCATCTTAATAACAGCATGCCCAGCATGCCAAGCTTGAATGCCCTGCTGCCTCCTTATTATTTAACACCAAAGGCCCCAAAAGTCACTTCACTGTGTGAACTCCAACATGAGGTGAAGTGCTGTCTTAAGCCTCACCTCCCTGGAGCTAGACTGGCCTCACATATCCCAACATCACCAGTTAAAAAGGTTTGAGAGATGGTTCAATAAATAAATCTCAACCATGGCTTTCAGCTGTCTGTTGATTACTGAGGAAACTGAGGCAAAACAAAAAAAAAAAAAGGAGACTCTGTTGTGCATGCAAATGACACCATTCCTGCTCCATCCAGCTTAGGTGTTCAACACTATTATAGAATCATAAAATGGTTTAGGTTGGAAGGGACCTCAAAGCTCAGCCAGTTCCAATCCCCCTGTGCCATAGGCAGGGACACCTCTCACTAGATCAGGTCGCTCAAGACCTTATCCAACCTGGCCTTGAACAACTCCAGGGAGGTTGTGGAGCACAGAATCACCCAATGTGATCAAAAATCACAGTGGGTGATTCTGTGCTCCACAACCTGCCTGGGCAACCTGTGCCAGTGTCTCACCATCCCCACTGTGAAGAACCTCCTCTTAACATCCCATTTAAATCTCCCCTCTGCCAGTTTAAACTCATTACCCCTTGTCCTGTCATAGAATCACAGAATGGTCTAGGTTGGAAGAGACCTCATTTGAACAATGTCACTTAACTACAAGTGAGCTGTTAAGACTCAGCCTCTCTTAAAACAGAAAACACCATAAGTGGAGGTCTCTTCCAAGCTGGTTGATTCTCTGATTCTAAGGAATATTTCAAGCCCCTATCTCTATGTAATGATGATAATAAGGTTATCATAAAATGGTTTAGGTTGGAATGGATCTCGAAGATCAGCCAGTTCCAACACCCCTGTGCCATAGGCAGGGACACCTCCCACTAGATCAGGTCACTCAAGACCTCATCCAGCCTGGCCTTGAACACCTCCAGGGAGGGAGCAGACACAACCTCCCCGGGCAACCTGTGCCAGTGTCTCACCACCCTCACTGTGAAGGGTGAACATCCCATTTAAATCTCCCCTCTGCCAGTTTGAACCCATTTCTCCTCATCCTGTCATTACAAGACCTTGTGAACAGTCCCTCCCCAGCCCTCCTGTAGGCCCCTTTCAGATACTGGAAGGCTACTATAAGGTCTCATGGAAGTCTTCTCTTCTGCAGGCTGAAAAGCCCCAACTCCCTCAGCCTGTCCTCCTAGCAGAGCTGCTGCAGCCCTCTGAACATCTTCGTGGCCCTCCTCTGGACTCTCTCCAGCAGTTCCATGTCCTTCTTGTCATTACAAGACCTTCTTGTCATTACAAGACCTTGTGAATAGTCCCTCCCCAGCCCTCCTGTAGGCCCCCTTCAGATATGTGTAAGAAAGGAAGGAAGTCTTGGGCTGCTCAGAGGGTTGATGCTGGTTCTTCACTTACCTGCTGCGAGAAGCAGGATTTGGCTGATTGCTCAGTGTAACCGAACGAGGGCCCCTCGAAAACAGCTGTGGGCAGCTTGAGAACCTCCCGCAGGAACAGGTCGTACCTGCCATAAACCATCACTCCACTGGAGTCAGAAATCATGGAGAAAATATCTGAGGAGAAAAAAAAATCCCAAAAAACACAAGGACACAGCAACTTCAGTGTGAGCTACGGAACTGTGTCAGCCAAAGTGCTACACACGTTCAGCTTAGGGAAACCACCATAACTGCATCTTCAATTGTAGCCCTGCTCACCAGAGGACAAAAGGAATGATTTACATATTAAAAGGTAGCTGATTTGGATATTAAAACATTCCTTTTTTTTTTTTTTTCCCCCACTTTTTTAAAGTAAAGTCTGAGACCTGGCACGAGGCAGTAATTTAATCAGATGAGAAGGAAATCATTTGACAGGGGATGGAAGATCAGCTTTTTACCCACTGCCACCTTAGCATGGCAAACCTACATCTGGACAGTGAGCTCATTAAGTCTGCTATTATTGTTTTGGACACACGAAGCAATGAAGGTCTTTCGAATCCATCACCTATTCTGATTCCTTCTTTTCCTACCTGTGCTGTTACCTTTCCAACTAAATAGAATCATAGAATCAGTCAGGGTTGGAAGGCACCACAAAGATCAGCCACTTCCAACCCCCCTGCCATGCCCAGGGACACCCTACCCTACCTCAGGCTGCCCACAGCCTCTGCCAGCCTGGCTGCAAACACCTCCCTGGGCAACCCATTCCAGCCTCTCACCACTCTCATGCTCAACAACTTCCTCCTCACATCCAATCTGCATCTCCCCACCTCCAGCTTTGCTCCATTCCCCCTAGTCCTGTCACTCCCTGATAGTCTAAAAAATCCCTCCCCAGCTTTTTTGTAGCCCCCTTCAGATCCTGGAAGGCCACAAGAAGGCCCCCTGGGAGCCTCCTCTTCTCCAGCCTGCACAGCCCCAACTCTTTCAGGCTGTGCTCACAGCAGAGGTGCTGCAGCCCTCTGAGCATCCTTGTGGCCCTTCTCTGGACACTCTCCAGCATGTCCACATCCCAAGTGATGAACAGTTTTAGAATGTCACCCCAAAAGACTTACATCTTAATTTGTCCATGATCTTTCCTCCACAAAGAGTTGCCAAGGCCATTTTGACGGCAAAAACGGAAATTTTACCATGTCCTTCCCTGTTCAAAAATAGAAAGGAGACAAATTTTACAACAGGGACATCTCCCCATTTAATGCAGGTATCACTTACATGAGATACTGTCATGCACTCTATGCTTGGATTGACATACAAAGAAGTAAGTCCTTTAAAATCAATGTTTGTCTCGTGGGAACACGCATCAGGACATTGTTCTGTAAAGATCTCAAAGCAAATTATCTATGTGAAGCTCAGTATTAAACTCTTTATCTCAACACACACTAAGGGCATGATTATTGCTGCTATTTGTGCACTGGAAGGCCCCTGGCACACTCATTGTCTCCCCAGCCTAAAATGGGCAGCTCCTAAAAGATGCCTGCTAACATTGGTCCCTGAGAGGTTGCAAGTCTGTGCAATGTGGGAGCAAAAGTGAAAGGCAGACAGGGCTCACACTACTGTACAAGCTGCACACTGTGCATGTCTCACACTACTGTACAAGCTGCACACTGTGCATGTCTCACACTACTGTGCAAGCTGCACATTGTGCATCTTAGTCTCACACTACTGTACAAGCTGCATATTGTGCATCTTAGTCTCACACTACTGCACAAGCTGCACATTGTGCATCTTAGTCTCACACTACTGCACAAGCTGCACATTGTGCATCTTAGTCTCACACTACTGTACAAGCTGCACACTGTGCATGTCTCACACTACTGTACAAGCTGCACATTGTGCATCTTAGTCTCACACTACTGCACAAGCTGCACACTGTGCATGTCTCACACTACTGTACAAGCTGCACACTGTGCATCTTAGTAAGTCTCACACTACTGTGCAAGCTGCACATTGTGCATCTTTGTAAGTCTCACACTACTGTATAAGCTGCACATTGTGCATCTTAGTAAGTCTCATACTACTGTACAAGCTGCACACTGCATCTTAGTAAGTCTCACACTACTGTACAAGCTGCACACTGTGCATCTTAGTAAGTCTCACACTACTGTGCAAGCTGCACATTGTGCATCTTAGTAAGTCTCACACTACTGTACAAGCTGCACACTGTGCATCTTACTAAGTCTCACACTACTGTAAAAGCTGCACACTCTGCATCTTAGTAAGTCTCACAGTACTGTACAAGCTGCACACAGTGCATCTTAGTCTCACTACTGTACAAGCTGCACATTGTGCATCTTAGTAAGTCTCACTCTACTGTACAAGCTGCACATTGTATATCTTAGTAAGTCTCACAGTACTGTACAAGCTGCACACAGTGCATCTTAGTCTCACTACTGTACAAGCTAGATATTGTGCATCTTAGTCTCACACTACTGTACAAGCTGCACATTGTATATCTTAGTAAGTCTCACTCTACTGTACAAGCTGCACACTGTATATCTTAGTAAGTCTCACACTACTGTACAAGCTGCACACTGTGCATGTTACTAAGTCCTGACTACTGCCTTCTAAGTGATTTTCACTGCCCTAAAGCAGGCAGTAGCTTAACTTTATGTCTTCTCCTGCCATCCTCACTCTCCCTCTGCAACCATAACAGTCCCCAGTGATTACCTGCCTTTATAGAAACCTCCATATACTTGAGCTGAATGACTAATGCATGACTACACACACCACAAAGCACTCTCCAAGTCCTAACATCCCCCTACTCCCACACAGTGCAGGCAAAATTAAATCTAGAATTGATGGGAATAGCAGAATAAAGATGTTGTAACGTTCAGCCCCTTCCCAAAGATGAGAATGAACATGGCCCTGTAAGTTCATCTGCTTTTTAAACCTCCATTTTTAAGCACCCATTTGGTGAAATGTGATTTTTCTTGGAATTCTCAGTCTGTAAGAGTTCTAAGTTGCACTGGAGTTAACTTTTACCTGTCACCCAAACTCCTTGGCATTACTTAATAGCTTCCCATGAGCCTGTGTAATGCTTTAAAAGAGAGACAGTCACACAATATTTGTTAGCTCATGGCACCTCTGTCTCCTTCTAAATTCTACTGATTGGGCTAATGATGGCACCAGCTAACGGAGTTCTGGGTCATATTATTTGAAGTGGAGTTTCTGTGACCTTCAGTCTTCACTCTGCTGGGGTGCTTCACATTTCTAAGAGACTTCCTGCTAAAACAGAGGTGTTTATGCCTTGCCCAGGACGGTCCAATGGCACTGGCAATAGCAGCACATAGAAATTTAGCTCTTCATCAACACTTCTGAGATTACTCATAGCTGGATCTGAATAATTTCACTAACTTCTTTCTCGCTGCTAATCCCCCCTGGCTGATCTAGCTCAGCCTATCTGCTGCATCAACAGGTGGTGAGATAAGACTGGGGAAGGTGGGAAAGGTGGTAGGGGGTGGTTAGAGACCCCTCTTAGGGATTTTTGATCTCTGGGAGGGCTGTGGTGTTTCTGTATTACCTTTACACTGTATATATCTGTAAATATCTGTTGTACATTGTCAGCATCTGCTTGCATATTGTGCAAAGCTGTAAATATAAAGCTTCATTTATTAACTTCCAGCTGGCTGAGTCCAGCCTGGGTCATTTCAAAGGGCAGGGTCGGGGGGCAGGTAACTGCTAAACCACCACAAAGCCACAACCTGGCACTGCTGTGGCTGAGAATTTGGACATTTTGTATTCTGTTTGTGCACATTTCCCTTTAGACCTTTGGAAATGTCTCTGCACTGTTTCATCAGGAGGTTTTCACCTGCCTTTAAGAGCGCTGCTAAGAAAAATAAATGCAAAGTGGAAGCAATGGCATTATTAAGAAGCAATGGAAGAATGAGAGGGGAAAAAAACAAAGCCCATGAGGAAATGCCCTCATATTCAGATTATTTTTCCCAGTAGGTTTAGTTACATTTACTAATAGGATTATCCCCTTGAATGGCAGACACATATCAACTTGCCTTCAGCTTTCCACCCCACAGCCATTAGCTTTCCCCTGCTCAAACAGTTATGGCACAGAGGAAGGGAGAAAAGAAAAGATTGTGTTTACCTCTTCCATCTCCCTGTTTGAATTGATTGGCTTTGACACCGTATTTTGTATTGGTCATTTTGTATTCATAAAAGCATCACCAGAGCCAGAAAAAAATTCCATTTGCCCTCCAAACAGCTCTGTGTGTGTGTTTGTGTGTGTCTGTGTGTGTGCATATGCATGCACATATGCATATATAAATATACTGGGCTGATGAATGGGTAGGAAAATAGGGCTTAACACTTGCCAATATCATTTGAATTCTCAAGTGCCTGAAGCTACCTGTAAGCCCTTGATGGCCAGAGTTAGGGCCACACAACCTTTGCTGTGCAAAAGCAAATGCTGAGGCAGTGGCTGGGCAGCAGGGAGATGTCTGCTGGGCTTGGTGCTCCCTGAAAGCAGCTTTAGACTGGCTAAGGCAAAGAGATACCAATTCCACTAGTGGAAATAGGAGAGGACATTACATTAGAACATTTAGATTTTATATAGCCACCTCTCTTACTGAGGAGTAAATATAATGGCATGGAATGGAATGGAATGGAATGGAATGGCATGGCATGGCATGGCATGGAATGAGCCAGGTTGGAAGAGACCTCCAAAACCATGCCAAAGGGTAGGGCATGTTTTGAGAATCAGATGCTAACCCTGCATGCCTCTCCCTGTGAGAGGTGTCCAAAATCCCATCACAGCAAAGAGAGACCTTAGCTGACACACACCTCCATGGTGCCTGAATGTTGATATTTCATATTGCACCTGAGCTGCATCCCAGCTGTCTGGTGGGGTGACAGGCAGTCAGTGTCCATCTCAGACCTTGGAGCTGGGAATCTCTTTCTGGGGGCCTTTGTCTGTCTGGGAAGTGCGTCCTGTGCACCCTGCTTGGAGACAGCTGCTTGGCAAAGAGAGTGAGGGTCACAGCCTACTCACCCCTGGGAGGGCCTGATGGGAGCCCAGGAACAGGTCATGAGCCACAGGACATGGAATGTGGTCAGGAAAAGCAAAAGCACATCCCTTTCCCTCTCTGTTTGCCTACAGAAGAGCGACTTCCTCTCTCCATTTTGCTGCAGGTAGCCTTGGTGTCTAGCTGAGATCTTTTCCCCTTTACAGACAGCTCCAGAACAAGCACATCAGTGCAGAACCTGAGCCTCCCCCCTTTGTTTACCAGCTGGGAAGCAGCTTGTCTGTGGCATGCAGCAGTGCATGTGCCTGCCCATTTCCCCTGTCCTTCTGTGGCTTTGTGTACATTAAAATGCCCCTTCCTTTGGTTTTTTGCCCTGGTGGGAGGAAAAATATTCCTGAAGGCTGTGTTTTCACAGTGAATTGGTGTATTTTTCTTCCCCTCTGAGGATCTGGAGGAGAGGCTGGGTGAAGCTTCCTCATGTGAAACATCTACTTTTTCTCCCCGTTGTCATGGCAACTGAGTCTCCGACTGGTCTGGCTCCCTGACACCCAGAACTGGAGCCCTCAAGCAAGCCAGAGGACAGAAAGAGGGAGGGAGGGGGAATGTGTCAGCATCCTTATTGTGTCATGGCCAGGGTTTTCAGCTGGTGAATTCTCAATACATAAAGCCATAAAGAGGCAATGGGGTCATCTGCATCTGTCAAGACTTAACCACTGTTCTGCAGCCATTCTGTTTGGAGGATGGCAAAGCCTGCAGCACAGGCTGAGGACTGTGTGCTTGGAAACTGTGCCAGCTACACACACAGCACACTCATTAAGGTAACTCGTTAAAAGGGCTGGCTCAACCTCAGACTTGTCTTTTTTTTTTTCCTGCTGTGGGTCCCATGCAGTAATAAACAACACAGATTTCATCACCTCCAGCTCTTTATCCTCTTTCTGTCACGGTCTCAAAATCATGCTGCACTGGCAGGAGCCAGAAAAAAAAACCCCAACCAACCAAACAAAAAACCCCCCAAAATAAAAATTGCTTACAGCTGCAGGAACTTGCAGGAAAATGGAGCTCTTTCAAAATAATGAGCTATTAACCCGTGGCACTGCTGCAGAGGCATTGCAGTGGTGTCAGCCACTGGTGTGTCAATAAGCAAATGGGCAAATTAGAAGTGGATGTAAATTTTGTTTGGGCAGATAATTCCTCTTTGACACAAACTGGAAGGAGTCTGAGCAACTGGATGAAAACACAGTGGTGCTCAGTTTGGCTCAACAGAAAGGGAACAAAGCAGAGTCCCTTCATTTAGGTTCTCCTCCCCAGCTAGCACCATCCACACTATGATTCTTTGGGTGAGCAACTGGATGAAAACACAGTGGTGCTCAATTTGGCTCAACAGAATGGGAAGAAAGCAGAGGCCCTTCATTTAGGTTCTCCTCCCCAGCTAGCACCATCCACACTATGATTCTTTGGGTGAGCAACTGGATGAAAACACAGTGGTGCTCAATTTGGCTCAACAGAATGGGAAGAAAGCAGAGGCCCTTCATTTAGGTTCTCCTCCCCAGCTAGCACCATCCACACTATGATTCTTTGGGTGAGCAACTGGATGAAAACACAGTGGTGCTCAATTTGGCTCAACAGAATGGGAAGAAAGCAGAGGCCCTTCATTTAGGTTCTCCTCCCCAGCTAGCACCATCCACACTATGATTCTTTGGGTGAGCAACTGGATGAAAACACAGTGGTGCTCAATTTGGCTCAACAGAATGGGAAGAAAGCAGAGGCCCTTCATTTAGGTTCTCCTCCCCAGCTAGCACCATCCACACTATGATTCTTTGGGTGAGCAACTGGATGAAAACACAGTGGTGCTCAATTTGGCTCAACAGAAAGGGAACAGAGCAGAGGTCCTTCATTTAGGATCTCCTCCCCAGCTAACACCATCTTTGGGTGTGCTGGTTTGAACTAATTGGAGGATTTGAGTAAGAAAATTGGACTATAGGATGAGAGAGGAAAGCACTGATGATGCTACTCCACTCACAGCTTTACTGAGAAAGAAAAAAAAATGTTTTAAGTGTTGTAACCCAAATATAGGTAAGTCTGAGTGTTTCAGGCCTCTCTGGGCTGTGGTTGGTTTCTTGCTTGGCTCCTTTGTCCCTGCCTTTTGTAGCTGATTTTCAATAACTCCACTAACTTCTTTTCTTCTGCTAACCTGCCCTGGCTGATCTACCTATGCCTATCTGCTGCATCAACAGAGGGTGAGATAAGATTGGGGAAGGGGGGAAAAGGTGGTAGGGGTGGTTAGAAACCCCTCTTAGGGATTTTGATCTCTGGGAGGGCTGTGCAGTTTCTGTATTACCTTTTCACTGTATATATCTGTAAATGTCTGTGACACATTGTCAATATCTGCTTGTATATTGAGCATTGCTATAACTATAAAGCTTCATTTATCAACTTCCAGACCTTCTGAGTCCTAGCCTGAGTTATAGCAAAGTGTGGGGGGTCAGGTAACTGCTAAACCACCACACTGGGTCACAATTTAGCCTGCTCAGTTGCTTGCTAAAGAACTTTCCAGAGCAAGCAAAACCTTTCCAGCAGCTGGGCGAGGATGGGAGCACAAGAGGCTAGGAAAGGCAGACTTACGGATCAAAGGCTGCTAGCAGGAAGTTGAGCAGCAAGCTGATGGATTGCTCCACGTTGATCTGATGGGTGGTTGGCATCCGTTTGTTGAGCTGGTAGAAGATGGTGGAAATCACAGCTTCCAGGCGAGCCACGTTCAGCTCGATGCTGGGATCCAGGTTGTTGAGTGCGTTTTCCCGCAAGGCTTCTATCACGTTCCAGATGTCCACCAGGTGCACTAAGGGATGGGACAGAAAGAGTCAGTGAGGATGTGTACTCCTGGAAGCAGCTGAGACAAGCAAACTCACCTCATTCCTCAGGGGAGGGAATAGCCAGCAACCTGCTCTCGTGCCCAGGAGGGCCAATGCCTTTCTGGGGTGGATTAGAAGGGCTGTGGCTAGGAGGTGGAGAGAGGTTCTTCTGCCCCTGACCTCCTCCTGGAGATGGGGAGAATCAGATTGGATGTGAGGAGGAAGTTGTTGAGCATGAGAGTGGTGAGAGGCTGGAATGGGTTGCCCCTGCAGGGAGGTGTTTGGGGCCAGATCCCTGGAGGTGTTTGCAGCCAGGCTGGCCGAGGCTGTGGGCAGCCTGCTCTAGGGTAGGGTGTCCCTGGGCATGGCAGGGGAGTTGGGACTGTCTGATCCTTGTGGTCCCTTCCAACCCTGACTGATCTATGATTCTAAGTTCATTCTCCACCTCTCTGGCATCAATCAGTTTTGGTGCTTTCCAGGCAGTGTTCAAGAAATCAAAACCAGTTACACTTAAGGCAGCACTGATGTAAGCAGAGGTTACTACTACATCATATTAAGGATTAACGAACATTTTGTTCCCCCACTATAAACTCCACTGCTGTGGCTTGTGAAAAGCAACAGCTGCATTAGGGGAGTACTTTTGTTAGGGGAATGTGAACATTTTCAGGAGAAATTTAAGGTAGGGTGTCCCTGGGCATGGCAGGGGGGTTGGAACTAGATGATCCTTGTGGTCCCTTCCAACCCAGACTGATTCTATGATCGTAAATGAATGCATTTTCCATCACTGAGAATTGAACTTGGGGGGGGGAGGGAAAGAGCAAGCAAAGTTCAAAACCATGAATAAGCAAACAATAAATGGATATTACTAATTATAAAGTGTACACCTTCAGCTTGGGGGAATCATCTCTCACTGCAGAAGTGTAAAAAAGAAGAAAAAAAAAAAAAGGTGGTTTATGGAAATCCCTGGAAGGTAAACACATGCTAATCATTTCTCTGAGCCCTGCCTCTGTGAATATCCACTCCAAAATCATTCTTAGCTGTTAATTTGCATAGCAGATGGGTTTTTCACAAGATCCCACAAATATTAAGTGCTCAAGGTGCACTGACACTTTTGGAAACTCTGCTCAACAGTTCGTATGGAAAGCAAAATATTTTACAGAAACAGAGTTCTAATTGAGCCAGGGTAGACCAAGGAGGACAAAACAAAGGAACATGGAGTGAAACGGTCGCAGGGCCATCAGCTTGTGTCTTCCAAACAGATTCATAGAATCAGTCAGGGTTGGAAGGGACCACAAGGATCAGCCAGTTCCAACCCCCCTGCCATGCCCAGGGACACCCTACCCTAGAGCAGGCTGCCCACAGCCTCTGCCAGCCTGGCTGCAAACACCTCCAGGGATCTGGCCCCAAACACCTCCCTGGGCAACCCATTCCAGCCTCTCACCACTCTCATGCTCAACAACTTCCTCCTCACATCCAATCTGAATCTCCCCACCTCCAGCTTTGCTCTATTCCTCCTAGTCCTGGCACTCTCTGAGAGCCTAAAAAGTCCCTCCCCAGAGTTTCTGTAGGCCCCCTTCAGATACTGGAAGGCCACAAGAAGGTCACCTGGGAGCCTCCTCCTCTCCAGTCTGCACAGCCCCAACTCTTTCAGTCTGTCCTCACAGCAGAGGTGCTGCAGCCCTCTGAGCATCCTTGTGGCCCTTCTCTGGTCACCTCCAGCATGTCCACATCCCTCTTGTAATGGGTGCTCCAGAAGTGGATGCAGTACTGCAGGTGGGGTCTCACTACATGGTGATATGTCTGAGAGCCATCTGTAGGAGGAAGGAGATGCATTTTTCTGTGGATGGGGAAATTTAATTCTAATCCTCATAGCTGATGTTTACTTGCTCGAGATGCTGGTGCTGCCTCGGACTGCAGTGTGAGTTGATGCTCTGCTGGCAGGGAAACCTAAGCTGATACTAGACAGACAAATGAACTCAGAGATACTGCCATGACTCAGGCTGCAATTCTTCCCTGTGATTAGGCTTCTTTTTTTTTTTCTACCTCATGTTAAAAAAAAAAAAAAAGGAATCTCTGATGTGCTGCTACTGCATATGTAAGGCCAGGGAGGGAGATCTACCACACAGGTGAGCAGCAACAGCAGCAGCAACTATTTCAGGCACTTTCTTTCGTACCTCTTGCCCTTGCCTAGCACTTAACTGGGGAAAAAAACTTGGAAGATCCAGTTCTGTCGTGCCACCTAAATATTTATCTGCCCTTTGCATTTAAAGGGAGCTTCTACAGGTGACCTTGTGTGCTGGCAGGTTGTCTTCAGAGCGTGGTTCTGAATGGAGCCAGGTGAGTGGAGCACAGATAGGTGCATTTACTCCTGCAGTCACAGGGAGCTGCAAGGGTTTCCCCAGCACTGATAAAAGGACATCCTGGGAAGATGGAGCAGGCATCTGGCCTCCCTGACTGTGAGAATGGAATTTCACACAGCGATTTAACCTTAATTGCTGTAGCTTAGTAGTGGAAAACTCTTGAATAAGAGATCATGCAGGAAAACAGCTGCCAGAAATGAGGCTGAAAGGATGTGTGGGGGGGTGGGATGTGTCTTAGCACTTCACATGATCCAGTAGTGACACTATGTGGCTGCCAGATTTTCCTTTCTGGGTTTTTTGGTTTTTTTTTTTCCCTTTTCCCACTGATATTATATTTTTCATAACACAGTCACATCCAGACTTAGCTCTGGTGATGGCCCTGGGAAGGGAAATATCCAGAGGCTAGCAGACATGGGACTAATAATAGCAGTACACTAACACATAGGAGAGGAAAATATTGAGTTCAGTGTTAAGTCAAACCTGAAAGGCTCTTAAGCTCTCCTGATATTCATTGGTATGCCAGAAAGGTAGGGCACAAGACTGAGAAAATGACTTATTGGAAATTACAGAGAAGTACCAGTCCCCCACTCCCTAGAAAATATTAGTCTCAAGGACCTGCTGTGCATTTGTACTATAAATACTTTCACTTGGGTCTCTTTTATGGTTTTGGTTTTTTTTTCCTCCAGAAACTCTTCGGTTCCACTTGAAGCTAAATACACAACAATCCTACTGCACTGTTTGATTCTGCATTTTGTTCATGAATTTCAAATCTCTCTGCAGAGGCTGGAAAGTAATACTTCCTAGAGGAGGAAATGGAAGATGGACAAGAGCCAGGCATTTAACTAGATCTGCTAATTTGGAAGATATCACAGGCTCACAGGATGTCAGGGGTTGGAAGGGACCCAAAGAGATCACAGGATGTCAGGGGTTGGAAGGGACCCAAAGAGATCACAGGTTCACAGGATGTCAGGGGTTGGAAGGGACCCAAAGAGATCACAGGATGTCAGGGGTTGGAAGGGACCCAAAGAGATCACAGGCTCACAGGATGTCAGGGGTTGGAAGTGGAGTGGTCATCCACTCCAACCCCCCTGCCACAGCAGGACCAGACAATCTAGCTCAGGGCACACAGGAGCACATCTAGACAGGCCTGGAAAGGCTCCAAAGAAGGAGACTCCACAACCCCTCTGGGCAGCCTGTGCCAGTGCTCTGGGACCCTTCCAGTCAAGAAGTTTCCCCTTGTGTTGAGCTGCAACCTCCTGTGCTGTAGCTTCCATCCATTGCTCCTTGTCCTATCCCAGGGAGCAGTGAGCAGAGCCTGTCCTGACTCCCATCTCTCAGATATTTATAAACATTGATTCAATCCCCTTTCAGTCTTCTCTTCTCCAGGCTAAGCAGCCCCAGGTCCCTCAGCCTCTCCTCATCAGGCAGTGCTGCAGTCCCCTCAGCACTGAAGCAGGCAGATCACCTTACTTTGTTTGTACCATAGGTAGTGCACTAAATCTGTTTTCTGTGTGCCACTACAGTGCTAAGAAAGAGACTGCAGTGTAACAGACCAACAGCCTGATCTAGGGTAGGGTGTCCCTGGGCAAGGCAGGGGGGTTGGAACTAGATGATCCTTGTGGTCCCTTCCAACCCTGACTGATTCTATCATGCTATGATGCTGAAGGAAGCGTGATATATATACAATGAAGTCATGCAGAAAACATCTACTTATGCAAAAACCTTCAGCTCTTCTACTGCATCTTTTGTGTCCCACCTGAACCGTGAACTCTTACAATGTTATCTTTGCATTTCTTACTAAATAAACATGGAAGAGGAGATTACATTTAATAAAAAAAGGGAAGTGACTAAATTAGGGCTTTAATAACCAATTTAAATTCACTTGAGGTGCAATAGTCTTAAATGGGTAGGACAGAATCCCTCCTGCATAGATTTTCCTTTGCAGGTGAATACAGGAAAACTTCTTACAGAAGCATGAACTTAAATTTTACAGAAGTAGTAACTTCAATAATTAAACCCAGATTTTGTGCTTAAGCTTTTTTTTTGTACCATTAAAGAGATTCACTTATGCAAAAACCTTCAGCTCTTCTACTGCATCTTTTGTGTCCTACTGCATCTTTTCAGCTGTTCTACTGCATCTACCTATGCAAAAACCTTCAGCTCTTCTACTGCATCCTTTGTGTCCTACTGCATCTTTTCAGCTGTTCTACTGCATCTACTTATGCAAAAACCTTCAGCTCTTCTACTGCATCCTTTGTGTCCTACTTCATCTTTTCAGCTGTTCTACTGCATCTACCTATGCAAAAACCTTCAGCTCTTCTACTGCATCCTTTGTGTCCCACCTGAACCATGAATTCTTACAATGTTATCTTTGCACTTATTACTAAATAAACATGGAAGAGGAGATTACATTTAATGAAAGAAGGGAGGTGCCTAAATTAGGGCTTTAATAACTAATTCAAATTGACTTGAAGTCTTAAATGGGTAGGACAGAATTCCTTCTGGATAGATTTTCCTTTGCAGGTGAATACAGGAAAAACTTCTACAGAAGTATTAACTTAAATAATTAAACCCAGATTTTGTGCTTAAGCTTTTTTTCTACCATTAAGCACATCTACCTATGCAAAAACCTTCAGCTCTTCTACTGCATCCTTTGTGTCCTACTGCATCTTTTCAGCTGTTCTACTGCATCTACCTATGCAAAAACCTTCAGCTCTTCTACTGCATCCTTTGTGTCCTGCTGCATCTTTTCAGCTGTTCTACTGCATCTACCTATGCAAAAACCTTCAGCTCTTCTACTGCATCCTTTGTGTCCTGCTGCATCTTTTCAGCTGTTCTACTGCATCTACCTATGCAAAAACCTTCAGCTCTTCTACTGCATCCTTTGTGTCCCACCTGAACCATGAACTCTTACAATGTTATCTTTGCACTTATTACTAATTAAACATGGCAGAGGAGATTACATTTAATGAAACAAGGGAAGTGCCTAAATCAGGGCTCCAATAACCAATTCAAATTCACTTGAGGTGCAATAGTCCTAAATGGGTAGGACAGAATTCCTCCTGCATAGATTTTTCTTTGCAGGTGAACAGAGGAAAAACTTTTACAGAAGTATGAACTTAAATTTCCCCCCCCCGCCCCCCCCCCCACCAGATTCCAGCACACATTTCACTAAGGTTTCAGGGCACCAAAACTCTTTTTCAGACAGTCTTGAGTTTAAAAAGGAGCTAGCAGTGTCATTTGAAATCAATGGCACTTGAATGCATGTCAAGTGCTTCAGGTGGATTTCATTAAAAGGGAAAGATTTATGCTTCCTTGTCTAAACAATCCTAAAAATATTATCAAACATGTTAGATGATCCTTCTTTTTTTTTTTTTTTTTTTTTTTTTTTTAATATCTCAACCCCC